>JACEII010000022.1:1035813-1079649 GCA_014332785.1 Antheraea mylitta | reverse complement strand
AAAAATATGCAATACTAGTGACTTCCGATATTAAACATAGGTAATCACTTCTGTTAGAATAACCTCTGGTGTCATTCTAAATATATTTTTGGTCTGGCATGGACACTTCCGTCTTAAATATAATTTCAATGTATCCAGTGTGTAACGGAAGTCGGTAGAAAATCTTGCTCAATTTTGCGTTGTAATACGGAAGTTGCCTTGCACGGTCTCTGTGCATAGTTGATCTATCTACAAAATGTACATAGTGTATTGCTGGGACTTGTTAGAGGTTTATATTGATTGAAAATTGTAGAAATGTGTTTTAAACCTTCTTTGCAAATAAATGTAATTGCAGTTTTTGGCATACAAAATTGTTTTACCTAAATACATGTAATTACATCACACAATAACACAGCATAATGTGTAATACAAATGGGACAAATATCGAATATTTTAAAGGTTATATCTGAAACATGGGTTGTGGAGAGTCACATATCATATAAGTAATTGGTGTCTTTACTCAAAACTTATTGTACCTTAACAATATTTTTATGTTATATTAGCCCCTGCCCGCGACTTCGTCTGCGTAGTAGTAGTTACTACGGGTTAAGGATAACACGCAGCAGAAGCTCCCAAAAGAAAAAAAAGATTTTGAAACATTTTACATCTGTGTCCTATTGGCCTTAGCGTGATTAGCATATAACCTTTCGCGATAACTGAGCTATATAACACAGAAAGAATTATTCAAATTGGACCAGTCATTTCTGAGATTACCCCCTACAACGTCACAACATCACAAGCTTTACCTCTTTATAATATTAGTATAAATTACTTTGCAGTTTTTTTTTTCTCTTATGTCTTTTCTGATTTCATCACAATCTGTTCATGTGTAATTTTACTAGGAACAATGAGTCAATATGAGAGCCAGGATTTGATTTAGATATTTGCATGTTTTATATAGACTCCAACGAGTCTTGGCAGTGTCACTTCAAAATATCAAAAGAAAGTAAATTGAGTGTCATAGTTATAGATGTGAATTTCCAATAAATGACCTTTAAAACATTTTTTCTATTATACGAAGACATAGCAACTCTTGAAAGTGATGATACTGATCACAATGCAATATGCAGTAGTGTAAATTGGTAGCCCCTAAACATACATAAATAAACACTCAATGTAACAAGTTTATTATATAGTTATGACAGCAACATCATCCGATCGCTCTATACTCTTAACATTGTAGCAACAGAGATTTTTATGCCGACGAAATGTCGCCGCTCGCCCACACACCAAACATCGAATGATGTATGATGGGAATGCATAGTCTATGATTAATCTTTAGAGTTTAAGAAAGTCAGTCTGTATTTAGTCGCCTAACAAATAAGTTGAATTAAACATCAATTCACAATTAAATTTTGTTTTTTTTTTTTTTTTTTATAAACGCTAGACTGTTTCCCCAAACTATATTGTGTTTGTGACCCAGTCAGTTATTAAAATATCCCTACCACCTTAATTGATCATTAGATTTACTTTGCTTATTACCAGAATGTAACATTCCCAAGAGTACCACTATATTAGGTATAAGGTCTGTTGTATTGTGGTTGCAATCCATTCAGACACAATTACCTTGATGTACTACCCAACAGAAATGTTAGAAATATATCTGAAGTTGATTTCATATTGTCTTTATTGTATGTTTTATTACAAAGTTAACATCTTACCTGCAATCTGCCGAGAACATTTATTAGAACTCCACCATCAAACATAGGTTGGGAATCCACAGCTGTTACTATTCTACCGATTTTCTGGAAGGTCAGACTCTGTAAAAATACATACCTTTGTGAATTAGAATATTAAGGAATTCTTTGGCCCAAGTTCCAGTTAGAAACATAAGGAAATTGATAAGTATAGTCTCCTTTCTAACTTTATAAACAATGTTCTCAAAAAATTATTAAATAAAATTCTAACCACCATACCTATAAAATGTTAGTCTTAAATATATCTCACATCATTAAGGAAGTGTTCACAAGAAATGTTTATGATCAACCATTTTTTCTCTGACTTATTTTGCAAATCCGACTACCACAAACAAATCTTCATTTTTCGTGTTAACATGACACTCACAAATAATGTGACTTTGTTTTGGTATAAGAATTCTCAATATTGGTGATAGTTGACATTGATATTGAAAAAAGTGGTCTACGTCTGTCAGCGTCGGACGCGTGTATCTGTAGCTTATACCATTTTTTGTAATTATTGTAGATTTTGAAGTTGATTTTTGTTTAAAGTGTGTTGTTCTTATAACTTTGTGGTGGTGGTAAGTCCTTGTGTGTTTCTTCCTGATCGCCCTTCATTTAATACACTCTCCATTATGGAGGGTGACCCCCCCGATCCCCCTGTTCCCCCGGATATTCCAGCCTCTTCCTCAGCATCAGTAATTACTGGTAAGCGCCGTTCGAATTCCCAGAGCGAAGCCCCTACCGGTAAAAAAGCAATCACCGACCTAGATATGGGTTCCGCATCTATTCAACGGATCTACTTACACCCTAGCATTGTCATAGGGATTAATTCTTATGCTGAATCAGACAAAGGTCCTTTCGTAATCCAAATTTCACGCTCTGAACCAGATCCTGCAGCTGGCCTTACCATTCGGCCAATTAAATTTGGTCAACTACTTTTCAAGCACAGCATAAAAAATATATGTCCAGACGGCGTGAAACGTATCGGGAGAAATAAAATATCGGTAGAATTTTCGTCAGTGGTGGACGCCAATAATTTTTTAAGTAACCCTATCCTAACAGAACATAAGTATATAGCTTCTATACCGTCTTTCAATGTTACCAGAATGGGACTTGTCCGGAATGTACCAGTAGACTTCTCGATGGATGAGTTCGTTGAGAGTCTTGTATTACCTAGTCATTGCGGTCTGGTACTGAAAGCTAGACGACTGAGTAGAAAGGTCGTTACTGATGGTAAGACAGATTGGGTTCCGACTCAAACAGTTGTGCTTACTTTTAGAGGTCAAATACTTCCAGAAAGAATATTTTCCTTTCACACATCTCTACCTGTTGACACGTATCAATTTCCTACCATACAATGTATGGCCTGCTGTCGTTATGGTCATGTGAAAGCTCAATGCAGATCAAAACCCCGTTGCTACAAGTGTGCGCAACCCCACGAGGGTATTTCATGTGAGGTTCCAAATGAAAAATCTATGTGTTTGCACTGCTCGGGTCAGCATTTTGCTACAAATCAGCGCTGCCCGGAACATGATAGACAAGTCAACATTAAAAAATCCATGGCTCTAAATGGAATCTCGTACGAGGAAGCTGCCCAACAGTTTCCTCAAGTGTCTAGATCATTTTCTGACGTCATCCTATCGACCACCCCTTCCCAACCCCAACTCATTCCCGCCAACAAAACTAGCTCCGATCTTACTCAATCTTCCCATTCCTATGTTAAATCCACCTTTACGAACCGTCGCCCCAAGCCTCCGCTAGGTAAGTCGTATGATAAAAGTAGCCACCAAGCAATTGTAACTACCTTGCCTTCTGTATTACCTAATGGTTGTGCATTACAAAATCCTTCTCCCGCTGATACTTCAGCACAATCTGACAGTCTTGTCAAGCTCCTTCTTCAGATTCTCATTGACCTGGTTTCCCAGAACAATCCTTCCTCACCGTCCAACGTTGCCTCTTCACTTGCCTCCTTATCCTCTATAATTCATCAATATGGATCCACTCGTAATCCTTCAATGGAATAGCCAAAGTTTACGCCCCAAGAAACATGAATTAATACATTTGATTGATAAACTCAACCCTGCTGTTTTGTCTATTTCGGAGACATGGTTCGTGCCTGGTTCCCGTTTTGCAGTTCCAGGTTACGCTTGCTTCCGAGATGACAGATCTGATGGGTACGCAGGCTGTGCCCTTTTCATAAAGAGCACACTCCCTTTTTCCCAAATTCCTCTCCCTACCCACTCTCCTGGTATCAATATTGTGGCTGCCAGAGTTCTTGACATATCATTCATATCAGTATACATCCCTCAACCTAGCGGCTCCTTACTTCCAGACATCCTCCAAGTGTTATCGTCTATACCATCACCCATAGTTTTATTGGGTGACTTTAACGCTCACCACCTATCCTGGGGTGGGAGTCACAATGATTCTTTTGCTTGGTGTCTTTTAGAATCTTTTGATGAGGCCAACCTCTGTGTCTTAAATGATGGCTCTCCTACTCGTAGAGTTTTACCCAACCAGAATCCCAATAGCGCCGTAGATCTCTCGGTCTGCTCTAATTCCATCTCACCCCTCATTTCATGGTCTACTCTGAACTCCACTTACGGTAGTGATCACTACCCTATTATCCTTTCCATCCCCAGTAAAGTATATCCGAATTTTTGCTATTCTCCCCTATTAAAATATAGATTATCCCACGCTGACTGGAGTTTATACTCTAATCATCTCGACATTGCAATCGACTCTCTCCCTGATCCTTGCCCCGATGAGATACTTCTCACCTATTCAAAATTCATTGAAGCACTTACTGGCAGTGCAAATATTCACATTCCTTTGTCAACTCATCCAAAAAGCAAAATTTCTACACCTTGGTGGGATTCTGAGTGCTCAGTGGCTCTCAAGCAAAGAAAAGAGGCTGAAAAGAGATACAAATCTGCGATGACTTCTGAAAATTTTATGAGTTTTCGACATATTTCTGCAAAAGTAAAAAGACTTTTACGTTTAAAAAAGAGACTGGGGTGGCTCTCATTTTGCGAATCATTGTCTCCTAAAACTCCCTCTGCTTTAGTGTGGCGTAAAATAAAACGGTTTCGTGGGGCTGCCAATTATGATAACCTGTCTCATAACGACCATCGTGCGTGGTTGGAGGACTTCATCAATAATCTATCCCCTGATTTTGTTCCATCCCCAGATATGCTCCCAGTATACTCAGTTCAATGTACTAGTCCAACGAGCATGGATGACTCCTTCTCGCTTATTGAATTAGAAATGGCTCTAGACAGACTCTCCGATTCTTCGCCCGGGCTAGATGGAATTCCTTATTCGTTTATATCAAAATCGTCCAGTAAAAATAAACAGTACTTCCTTCGCTTAATTAATACTATATACAACTCCCAACAAATCCCAGATCCTTGGAAAACACATGTAATCATCCCTATTCTCAAACCTGGTCAAAATCCAACCGACCCTAAAAGTCGTAGGCCTATCGCCCTCTCATCAGCCTTGGTTAAAATAGTGGAGCGCATGATTAAACTCCGTTTGGAATGGTTCGCGGAGAACAACAATTTAATATCCAAATCTCAATTCGCATTTAGACGAGACAGCAGCACACTTGATAGTCTTGGGATCTTCACGACTGACGTGCATGTCGCATTTAGGAAGAAAGAGTATTTGGTGGGAGTTTTCCTAGACATCGCGTCTGCATATGACAACGTTATGCTTCCCGTCCTCAGGAATAAGCTAATTCAGCTGAGGATCCCGGTTAAGCTAGCTTTCTTTATATGCAACATCCTGATGGAGAGAAAGGTCATCATAAAATATCAAGGGTTCTTCTCTTCTCCTCGCACTGTGTGGAAGGGTTTACCCCAAGGCTCTGTACTCAGTCCGCTGCTGTATAGTCTTTACACCCATGACATAGACCAAGTTGTGAACCCGTTCTGTTCCATATTACAATACGCCGACGACCTCGTTCTTTACACTACAGTATCGGAACCGAGTAATGCTGCATCCAGATTAAACTCTGCCCTTCAGTACCTTTCGCCATGGTTACTGGATCATGGTCTCTCTTTGTCAGTCCCCAAGTGTGCAGCGGTCGTGTTCTCCAAACGGAGAAATATCCCTGTAGTTCATATCAGAGTGGGTGAAGAAGAAATTCCCCAGGCAACGAAGATTAAATTTCTAGGTATTTGGCTAGATGCTAAAATGACTGGGTCTCCGCATGGGGATTATATCTCTGGCAAATGTGAGAAGAACATCAATATCATGCGGTCGTTATCTGGAGCGTGGTGGGGAGCTCACCCTTTTGCCCAAAAAATGCTTTACAATGCTATCATACGTAGCCATCTAGATTACGGAGCATTTATTTTAGATCCCACTAATAAAGGAGTCTCTGAGAAACTCTCAAAAATACAATCAAAATGTCTTCGCATTATCTTAGGGGCCATGAAATCCTCACCCATCGACGCGATGCAAGTGGAATGTGTGGACCCCCCTTTATACCTACGCAGGCAATTCCTTTCGGACAAGTTCCTATGTAAACTCTTCCAAAACTCCGAACACCCTCTTCTACAGAAGCTAAGACATCTAGCGTGCATAGTTGAAAACGAGGGTTACAACTCCTTATTCGATTTGCCTTGTCTTCTACGCAGTTACATCAAAATTTCCCGGCTAACTATTCCCATCCTGCAGTTTCCATGTAAGATTATTTTCTCGCTTCCTTATGAAGCTTTGCTGTATCAACCTAATATAATCCTAGATCTGGGCATTCAAAATGACCTAGTAAATGCTAACAGAATTTTAAAAGACAAGCTTGCTTCACAATTTTCGGACTGGCTAGCTATCTACTCTGATGCATCCAAACTGGCCCAAGATAAAAATGTGGGAGCAGCCGTGTGGATACCCTTTTTTAAAATCATTCTTAGTTTCAAGTGACCTTCAGTTTCAACAGTGTTTACTGGTGAGTCCATCGCAATCTTAGAATCTATAAATTTTGTAATTTCCCATAGTATCAAAAAGTCTATCATTTTCACTGACTCAAAAAGTTGCTTGCAAGCCATACTGGCTAATCCTTTCAAATCCAAATACAGATCCCCAATAATTTGGAAAATCAAAGAATCCCTGTATATTTGTAAACAGCAAAACTTAGAAATCGTCTTGGCTTGGATTCCGGGTCACTCGGGCATTCCAGGCAATGAAACCGCAGACTCCTGTGCTAAACAAGCTGGCAACATAGGTTCCCTAGATCATTTTAAGATCATTCCAGGGGATCTATGCACAAACATGAAACACCAGTTGTTTAAAGCTTGGAATGTTCAGTGGAAGACATCATACAAGGTTAAGGCAAAATTTTATGGGTATATTCAACCTACCATCCCTAGTAAACCCTGGTTTTCCTTATTTCGGAACGTAGACAAGAGTACGATATCGGTCATCTGTCGTATTCGTTTAAACCATGCCTGCACGCCTGTCCATCTGGCAAAAATTAGAGTCCAGGATCACTCCCTATGTGAATGTGGTTTGGACGAAGGAAACTTGGACCATATTTTTTTTAATTGCCCAAAGCGGAGTGTGTCACTTTATGACATACTCCCCCAGGAGATATCCCGTCCCACCCATATGCAATTTCTTCTCTCCCTCTCCTTTACCCCTTTTATTTCCCTTTTGTGCAAATATATTAGCGTGTATAGGATTAAGCTATAATTAAACATTGTACCATAGTTTCCTGTATTAGAGATATATTGTAAATATATAAGGTATATACTTACTAACCTAGATGTTTAGAAATTTACTAACCTCAAGGGTGTATTGTCTTTTTGTTACATGTTGCACATAAATGGTGGTGGTTAAAATCAACTTCTTATCTTCTTTTGTTAAATTATTATTAATTAGCAGTTAATTACCATTATAGTTCAAAACGTACATGACACTGGCAGAATTGTGGATTTTTCCACAGAGGCCAAAGACCAAATAAAAAAAAAAAAAAAATTGGTTTAATTGTTTCTGAGATTATCCCCAACAACCTCACAAACTTTATCTCTTTACAATATTAATTCAGATAGTATAGATTCATGTCTATAAATCTATACTAATATTATAAAGCTGAAGAGTTTGTTTGTTTGTTTGTTTGGTTGAACGCGATAATCTCAAGAACTACCGCTCCGATTTGAAAGTTTCTTTTAGTGTTAGATAGCTCATTTATCGAGGATGGCTATAGGCTACATATCATCACGTTAAAACCAACAGGAGTTCAGCACTAATGAAGAATGTCAAAAAAACGGGCTATTTTTTAAGCTTCCGCTGCATGTTAATGTTAGTATTATATGCGTTGCCATGGTAACGCGATAACATTCTATCGGAAATATTTTCATGGTTTATTTTGTGTTCCTACTCAAAAAGTTTGTTCTACGTTAGTTTTGTTTTCAATTTTTAATTATACGTGGTACGTTTGTATCGGAAACATTTGTAAAGTTTATTTTGTGTTGTTATTCAAATAGTTTAATAGTAATAATATTCGTCCAATAAGACTGGCGAAGGAATTGATCCATACTGCCAATTCTGAAGTTGTCAATTTAGGTAATTGTTATGTATTCTTTAGCCAGTTTTCTTTTATGCCTAAGTTAATGAAAAGGTATAAGCGCTAAATCCTCTATATAATATTTCGTAAATTTTTATCTTCTTAATTTTCAAAACCAATTCATTTCACTTACGCACAATAAACAAACATTAAATTACATAAAACGCTGTCAATTTAACATAATATAGAGTCAAGTAACACTAAATTATGAATAAAATGTAAAATCCACTGCATGACAGAATGAAATTCCGCCAAAAACTCCTCAAAAAGTTTATTGTACGTTAAAATATCAACATTTTTTTTATTCTGTCGATATGTCTGTTTGTTTATTTGTTCCGAGTAATCTCCAAAACAGCTGGACCTATTTGAACGTTTTTTTTTCTTAGAAATGATTACGCTATTGACCTAGCAAGGTCTTAACAGCTTCACCGGACTACAAGTAATATTTGAACGGGAAATGTACGGACAAATAAGTAACTAATTAGCTGTTTTATTTTAAGCTAGCGGGTTCAGCAGACGTTGCCTGCCCTGATAATAAGACAAACTATACCTAAACCTTGCCCAAGAATCATTTTATATATTAATGAAAACGACATGAAGATGCGTTTTGTAGTTTTTGATCTTATCGTGAACAGACATATAGACAAACTTGGAACAGGACTTTGTTTTACATAGTAGTGATGAACTGTTATCCGTTACAGTAGATGATGTGCGTGTCATACTTACAAATATGTTTGAAAGAGTATTATTGTTATTTATACATCTAATAACAATTTTTAATAAATTCAAAAAACGCGTGCGGAGCCGCGGGTAACAGCTAGTCTCATGATAAAATTATAATACTTATAATACCGAAATGTATTATTATTCAACATCTCTTAATAATTTCTAAAGCAACTTGGAATTGATTAATTATACTGGAAACAAATATTTGAATCAATTTATTTTACATGAATCAACTTGCAACCAAAGATCCAATAACAATACTTACAAGTATGTGATACCAGATGAATCATGTACATATTGCTTTTATACAAAAGAGAAGGAACGGATGTGTCAAGATATCTGCATTACATTTATAAAGTATATTTCAACAGAGGTTAACAAGATTTGATAACTACCTTATAACTAAACATTCTATTTCACAACTCACTCACTGTAATTGAAATTATTTTGAAAATACATTTTAGTGTATCTTAAAAAAAATGTATAATCATTTTATATTCAATATATATCTATATATGTATATATCATAATTTATCAATTGGTCTGACCAATTTGTGACTTGACTCATTTGAAACCAATTGCCTTCAACCAAGTTACACACACTTCAAACTTGGATTTCCAATATTAAACATTAGACATAGATCTTCTGCCTTGCAGATCAACTTATGCATGTATTATATTTTGAATAATGACAACACAATTTTTAAATGAAATCTCTATACAGCAGACGTGCACAAATTTGAATTAATGTTCTACTGACTTGTAAATAAACAAATAATTGACAATTGTATTACCAATAAACAAGTAGTTCATGATATTGTTGTCAATATATAGGGGCTGCTCTTATATTTAATAATATTAAGAACTATGATATACCAAAAATATATTTTTTATTAATTTAACTCATGTATCAAATAATATTCTAAAATAAGTATTAGTAAGCAAATATGAAGACCTTACATTTAATTAATTATAACTAACTATAGATAACTACGACTTATACCAAATTTATTGAATTAAAACTTTAAAATTGTTGATACACTATTTTAGCTAATATGTAATTATATTATACATACATTCAACTTTTCCATTATTTTAACAGCACCTTGTAGTTGAACACCCTCAAAAGTCATAAACGACGTCTCAACCTAAAATGATGAAAAATAAACCTATATATACATATACAACTAAATAAGAATTTTTCAAGCAGACTCAATTGGTACAATGCTTGTATTTACATAGCTATTGTTTGACACAAAATTAGCAATCATCTATATTTATATCAGGACACATAGACCTATATATATGTTATTATAAATTTTATGATTTATAGACTATCTTCCCAGATAACCTATAAATAAGAACAAACAAGACAACGATAAGTGAAAATTTTATAAAATAGTACTAAAAAAAGTGAGTAACTTATTAGATCATAGTTTAAACATTTTAAACACTCACATTATACATATTGACCAGATTTTGTCGCTGTGCCGGATCGTCGAACAATGTGTAATATTGTTGCACAAAACCTTTTCCAATCGCATCGTACTGAGGATTGAGCGCCATTGAGATGGTTATTAAACTAGATAATAATGTAAACGCTTTCGATTCGCTTTATATGAGCCTTTTACTTTGTGAAATTTCACAAAAAAATTCGTCAGGTAACAAAAACTGTCTAGGACAAAAATGAAATTGAATGAATGTATTTTCCTAGGGTTGCCATTTGCTTTCAACTATGAATCATACTTTAGAAATAAACTCGAGAACGGATGTTTAAAAAACTCAATATCTGATGGCGATAACTATGGAACACACTGATAAATGAAAATTCAAATTTTGAACTTTACTCCTGATTTTTGTTAATAATCATTTTCATTATTGAAGGCTGGAACACGCTCTTTGGCAGTGTGATTTTCGAGGTATTTTACGCAGCTAGGACGGAAATGACAATTTCTTGCTGAGTGACGCTACGCCTAGCACTTGTGACACTGCAAGGTTACGTCGATCTTGTGAGGAACCTCAACGGTCACGCTACGCCTGCGAAGCCATACATGTAGAAAAGTTTGATAATGGTTATTACTTCTTGGTTCAGTCGAAAATGAAATTTGAAAATTGAATGAAGCCCGTTTGCGGGTGTGGTACGTCCAATGTACCTCTTGGACAGAGTTTTAGGAGGTTTAGAGAGACTGTCATCTCATTGGTTGAGATTTCGTCCAAGCCGTATCGAAGGACAACTTGAAAGAAATATTTCTCCCTAAAGGCAACAATAAAGTACGCAATAATCACTTCCCTGTGGGTGGAATTGGTACTTGGGTGACTTTCGGTGGAGGACATTTTCACTAGAATACCCGCGGAGGTATTCAGAGTGGAGTAATCATTGATTTTCTTCTTCGTTTAACCGCAAGTAATTAGTACCCAATGTATTTTTTTTGGAATGTGACGTGGCGGGGTGTAGTACTCCTTAACAGTCGCCACGGAACTCGTAGCAGGTTGGACTTGAGTTGAACTGAGATGAAGGTGAAGGCTGAGCCTGGGCTTGGAGTACTTGACTCACGACTGTCACCTGCGATCGTTCCAAAACAAAATGATAACTAGAAATTAACAATAATATCCAAGCAAAGAATAATAGACATAGCTGGAATATTAACAATTCACCACCAGAATCATTGGGATTATTAAGCCCAGGGAGTATTTAATGGTTTTAGTAAGTATTTAATGGGTTTAGTAAGTATTTAATGGTATGTAATGGTGAATCTGAGTGATGTCTTTAGTGGTTCAATATCTGATTTGATTGATCTTTTATAGTCGTAGATTGATTAATTACTCTATTGTCTTTTTTTTTAAATTATGTACATTATAAACTAAATTTGTACGTCTAATAGTCTATGATCGAAATCATAGTTAATCTAAATTAGGGATTCTCGATATTAGTAAAATATCTATTTTATAATCGATTTAAAACTATTGATGTACAGATGTACAAATAACATCAATACCAAAACATCGATGTTTTCAGTAGCAAATAAAACTGTCTATTTTAATTATTGAATGTCTTTATTGCTACTCGAAATACAATACAAAAAAATAACATTCCCGGTTTTTTATGACACGCTCTGTAAAAAAAAAAACTTTGTCAGGTGTTTTATCTATAGTCTGTTCTGTTGCTGGTACAAGAGTTGGCCAGCTTTGGAAAAGTCTTTCTGAAGCTGTCCCTCCCTTATTTCCCTTAAAAAATAATTATTCAGGGCAAACTACGTTTAGGTTTAGTGTCATCTAGTGTAAAATAATTGTACAAGATAGTTATCTAGTCTTTCCTAGCTCTTGATAGCTAGCTAGTATCTAGTGTCTAGCAACTAACTAGTATAGCGATGGTCCATAGGGTATATTGATGTTTCGATTTTAAATTCATATGTTGATGTAACGATAATATTGAAATTAAAACATCGAAATTGTTCACCTATATATCGATGTTTATTCATAATCAATGAATATTGTTCATCTCTATCTAAATGCTAAGATCAAATTCTGTGGATCAAATCCAAATCAAATACATAATTAAACATAACCTTTTACATCTAGTAATATTTTTAATACATAGAATAATATACCTAAGTCTGCTGTACTTTTACCTAATTTGAAATGTCTCTTGCTGATGAACTACTCGCAGATTTGGAGGAAAACGATGACGGGGAGCTTGAAGCTGCAATTGAGAATAAAATTAACACTGACCATGATTTTGCTGTACCGCACCCGGTTGTTCCTAAAGAGGAGGAAATAAAGAATGTCTCAATTCGGGAATTAGCCAAACTTAGAGATTCTGAGCGTCTTAAACGAGTAAGGACCTTGAACTTATAGAACAAACATCATATCAATAGTGCAACCAATTTATTCTGACGTTTTATTGTTTACACTTTAAATTTATGATTATTAGGTTTCATTGTATATTTTAAACGATAAAATTATATTTAAATATTAGTTTTTGCTCGCAACTCCACTTGCGTTAATGTAGATTTGACCTATGCTTAGGATACATAATTTTTCTCTAGATGTAAGGTACCCTATGCCCTATTGTTTATCTCTCAATGTATAGCCCTTATAAATTATCAATTTTGTAGAAAAAAAAATTATCTACACTCGAATTGAAATTGGGATTACATGGATTTTCAAAGCAACCTATTTCCATCTGAGCTACTTTTGTTTGGACAGCGGTGGCCATATTTACCTTCATATTGTAGCTGTATTTTTCATTTCCTGAAAGCTCAGTTAATAAAAGTTTTCTATGAACAAAATCTGGCTAGATCGATTTATTATCGCCAAAATGACCTACATACTAAGTTTCACGGAAATAGATGACACTGTTTACAAGATCCTGAATATATACAAGTATAAAAATTTACAAGAATTGTTCGTTTAAAGGTATTAGATGCAAAATTTTAGGATGATTGTTTTAAAATTATTTATGTTATGTGTCAAAGTAATACAAACAAACAAGATTACATTAATATTTGTAATATTAGTAAGGAAGTATGGATGTATTTTTCTTTTTGAAAAGACATGTGAAGAGACACTTACTCAGGCTGGCATGACAGAGTCGACCAGTGATGGATAATCTTTCTCTCTAGGTTGGCGATGTTTTGGATTATACTATGCTTACTATCAGGCATAGCACAGTTACTTTGTCATGCTGTAATAAAAAATGAAAATGTTGTTCTATTGCTTATTTTAAAATGATGTGTTAAATATGAAATTGAAACCTATTGTTCCAATGCAATATAATATACTATGTTACAGGTGGTTTCAGAAATAGAGAAGAATGTAGGTACTAATAGAAATAAAATCGATATAACTGGTTTAATGGAATCAGATCCAGAGTATCAGTTAATAGTTGAAGCTAACAATATTGCTGTAGAAATAGATGGAGAAATTGGTGAGTCTATTTTCTCGATATTAAAATAAAGCATATTTGAGATCTATATTTATTTATTATTTAACCTTATTTAGTTAAACCTTAAAACGTTAAACACCATGGGCACAGGTAATCTCATCGGACTTATTTTATTGCATCATGGAGGGCACCAGTGACCTCATCAAACTTCTTTCATTGAGATTTGCTCCATTTAATACAAACCTGGAATAGTTTTATTGTTATAAAGTCGGGAATAATTTGTCAGATTTGTATAAGAAATAATTTGGGGGCATATCATTACCAAATATATCCATTACATAAAAAAGATTTTGATATTTCTTCTATGGTGTTTAACTGTTAAGAAACTGTACATAAAGCACTTACATATATTTATTTTTGGTAAACTGGTAAACATTATACTTATACTTATTCTTAAATTCTACATGCAATACAGTACATAAACGAACTTAAAATTTATTACAGGCCACTCATAATATGTTATCCCTTGTTTTTTTTTTTGCTCTGGGTATTTGACCTGTGATTGCTACCTTTAATTGGGCCTTATCAGGACTTTGCTAATAAATCATGTTTTAATTTAATATTTTTGTCTTTGATAGTTATGTCAAGTTTATTTCATTATATTTATCAAAACATAATAATAATTAAGAACTTTATTTTCTTTTTATTTTCTTTATTTTTTGTTTGCCGAACAGACAGGTCACCTGATGTTAAGTGATCACCAGGTCACCAGGGGTGTTGCAAGCGCATTGCCAGTCTGTGTTCCGGGACAGGAGGAGGGGAAGGGTGGTCCTCCTGCGCTCTCACTGACTGAACGAAACACAACAATGCAAGCACTATTATTTCATGTCGGTTTTCTGTGAGAGGGTGATACTACTCCGGGCGAGCTGTCCCATTCATACTGAAACCAATAATAGCTACAGTTAGGCTATACCACCTACAAAATACATATTTGTTAAGGTTTTGTTACCATTTTTATATTAATTGTTCTATTCAGTGTATGTTAGGTAAATCATAAAAGGAGCTTCACATTATTTTTCAGCTATTATCCACAGATTTGTTCGTGACAAATATCAGAAAAGATTTCCAGAACTAGAATCTTTAATAGTGACACCTCTTGAGTACATACGCACTGTGAAAGAGCTTGGGAATGATTTGGACAGAGCTAAAAACAATGAGATTCTGCAAAGTTTCCTAACACAGGCAACAATTATGATAGTGTCAGTAACAGCCTCTACTACACAAGGGTAAATACATTTAATTTTTTTTTTCTTCAAACTGATCACTGACAATCTTGATAATAATAATAATAATTTAGTTGTTATTTATATATTTATAGCAGTTATACATCCGTTTATCTCATAAAAGATATTGTGCTCAATGGTTTAGATCTTATACAATGAATTTGTAGTGAAATGTATTAAAAGTTAGTAGAATGAGATTGTAGAGATGACAAGTAACAGTGCTTGCATTATTTCGTTTCGTTCGGTCAGTTAGAGCGCCGGACGGCCACTTCCCCCTCTCTCTTTCCCTTCTCCCCACCCCACCAACACAGGCTAGCAACGCATTTGCTCCTCCTCTGGTGTTGCTGGTCTATGGACGATAGTGATCATTTAACATGAGGCACCCAACCTGTTCGTTTGCCTCTTATGATATAAAAAAAAAAAACTACAATTTTCTTGAATTAAATAGGTCTCTCATAAATTATTTCAACATGTTATAAATATGTTTTGTTTTATAAGTTGATTTTTCTATAGTTTTGTGAACCAGATTCTATATCTAGCTATTTATTTTTTCAATGCTAACTGCATACATGTTGCATGAAGATGTCTCCATTATTATTTAATTAGATTCTTTTGTTTTATTGGCTAATGTAATTAGATTAATAAAATATTTTGCAAATAAATGTTCCCAAATAATTAATATAAAAATGCCTTTGTAATTATTCTTTATATATGCACTCTTTTTTTAGGAAATTACTATCAGACAAGGAATTAACAGAAATAAATGAAGCTTGTGATATGGCTTCAGAAATAACGAACTACAAATCAAGTATTTTTGAATATGTTGAAAGCAGAATGACCTTTATCGCACCAAATATTACTGCTATTGTTGGTATGTATCAAGATTTTCTTATCCAATGTTTTATGTAGTGTATTTTTTTATTAATTTCGTTTTTTTTTACCCACAAGGTGCGTCAACAGCTGCAAAAATTCTTGGTGTGGCTGGTGGATTATCAAAATTGTCCAAAATGCCAGCCTGTAATGTATTGCCACTTGGTCAGCAAAAGAAAACTCTCTCTGGATTTTCACAGGCTACATCATTACCTCATACGGGATTCATTTATTTCTCACAGATAGTACAAGACACTTCACCAGTAAGTAATGTTAATATCTATTGTCATAAGTTAAAATGGGATATTATTTTAAGTGTGTACAAATTCCCTACAAAAATTGCTGCTAAACTTTGTAAAATACATGAGAAACGACTTGCACGCCATCTATTGTACGTCAATGGTTAACCTTTCACTCAAGTATCAACAGCAATTGAACAAAGTTGACTCAATCGGATGTAAAATGCATGAACGCCTAGAAGTTATATACGCAATAATTATTTTTGTACAAAAGTCAAATATCCTTATTCTAGCGGCATTGGTTCCACAATTATGTCGCAAGTACGGTATGTTTGTTAAAAAAAAAAACAGGATATCTTCCAACTTTAGAAAATAAAATGTAAATGTATAAAATTAATATGAATTTATTCAGGAAAACACAATTATTTTTATTATGTGACGGTTTACACAATTTAGAATTACTTTGTTGTATCTTTTTACCTTTTCAACCTTTTCAACCGTTATACAGAAAATGATCACAATATTTTTATCTATGAATAAAGAGATTTAACTATATAATAAAACAATAGTGTAAAAATAAGATTTTTTTATTTGAGTAATAATATACTTTTCGTAATAGAGTATTGTTAATGTATGGTTGTTAATATAACTTATTAGGCCATTCATTGATTTTCGTTTCCTAGGAGTTAAGATACAAAGCTGCAAAATTAGTATCAACAAAATTGACATTGGCTGCTCGCGTTGATGCATGTCATGAGAGCACCGATGGCCATATTGGACGACAGCTTCGTGAACATATTGAAAAGAAGTTGGACAAGTTGCAGGTAATATTGTTCATAGTCCTGTGAAGCTGTAAAGGCCAAAAAATTAAGGCCAATAGCGTAGTCAGTTCGAGAAAAAAAATGTAGGTAATATTACAATAAAATACTATAAATAAAATTTAAAAAAAATCTCAAAAATCTTCTCGAAAAATGCATCAGAACTTTATTGACTAAGATTATTTACCAATATCAATAATAATATATTTTTTCTAGTCGATTTTGGAGGGTTCCTTTGTGTACCTATGAATTCCAAACAAATTAAAATGGGGCCATTATAAAAATATTCTCTTTCCAGTAAAAAAAGGATTTTCCAAAAGACACCCATAGAAACGAGATAAAATCGAATTGAAAACTTTTGAAGACTTATAAAAAAGTGCATGATGGGATCATTTTGCTATCTTGTACTTTATATGTATGGACTTTTATTAGAATTTTTTTTTAATTAGAATGGAGATGCCTTTTTAATTGACTGTATTTGAGCAGTCCTTTAGGTCTATCATGCTTCCAACTAACGTCAAATCATCATTTAACAAAAGATAGTACCTGGGCGACCGAGCATAGCTCGGTTCTTTAGATATCATTTTTAGATTAAGATAAAAAAAAGATATCTCTCTTATAATTACCGTAATAAAATTATTTATGTAATTAAAATAAATTGTTAGGTTTGCCTTACAAAATTATCATTTCTTACAAAAAAAAAGAATTATAAACATTCGGATTCGAACTGGGGTTACAGGAATTTTCAAAGCAACCAATTTCCATCTGAGCTATTTTTGTTTTGAGAGCGGCGGCAAAATTTACCTTCATTTTCTAGCTATATTTTTCATTGCCTGAGATCTAAGTTAAAAAAGTTTTTTATAAATAAAATCGAGCTAGATCGATTTATCGTTCCCGAAACGACCTACATACTAAGTTTTACGGAAATAGATGACGCCGTTTCCGAGATCCTGAATATATACAAATATAAAAATATATAAGAGTTACTCGTTTAAAAGTATTAGATTATGATTAAACACCAAAACGTAAAAGTATAAAAAATCATGAGATATACCAGGTCAGCGTTAATCAACTCCCTTTACATAAGAGAATGTTATCTTAAAAATTGTTAGAATCCTTGTATGAATTGGTATTCTGGATTGGTTAGTAAAATTTTAAAGTTTATTGATTTATACTTTTTTAAACTTATCCAACTCTTTAGCATACAATTCTAGTCGTGATGTCATATTAAAACCCCATTGGTCTTTTACTTGCCGACACATATTCAAATCTACTTCAGCGATGAGTAGGCCGTCCTTTGACCTTGAAAGGCTAGGTGTCCTGCATCCATTAGGGGCTGTGACGTAACTAGAACCATAATAACTCCTTGACACTTTTCCACCGGTTTTGGTAAGAAAATCTTCAGTACCGACTCTATTTATACTGCACGTGAAGTATCCGTTTGCAATCGCAGCGTTTCGAGCTTCGACGCCCCAGAACGATTCTCCAAATTCTGAAATCGTTGCGGATGGGTTGAAAACAATTTCAGCCCCGTTCAAACCGAACATTAGCCAGTTTAGTGCTTGATGCCGGCCATAGCAAATGTTTACAGCTATCTTTGCATACTTTGTCAGGAATACAGGATGTCCTGTGTCCCCCGGAGCGTAGTAAGACGTCTCACTAAAACTGCCCACGCTTGGCAAATGGTTTTTCCGATGTTTACCCATATAATTCCCTTCGTCGTCAATTACCACTGCTGAATTCCACCACACACCGTTGTCATCTTTCTCCAGAATAGGTGATACGATGGTTAAGCGATGTGTCTTTGCTAAATTACTAAGGAATTGGATGCTGGGTCCGTTCGTAGGTGATTCGACGAATTCTTCCCATTCTTCTTTCTTCTTGGTACACAGAAAAAATGGCATTGACCACGCTTCTTGTAAGCAAATAATTTGAACGCCTTCCGCTGCTGCCGTATCGATGATCGGTTCTACTTTGTCGAATATAGCATTCCTCTGTTTCCATACTGGTTCTGAAGTCGGTAGAACAATAGAATGTTGTACTAACCCAATTTTAACTATCCTTGGTTGTCTCACTTCTTTTGCCGCGCTGAAACTGTACCCTTGTACATCAAAATTGTTTTTAATCAATTCTAAAGCGGATGATTCCTTGACACGTAACTCACAGTGTTCCTCTTGACCGTAATATATTTTATTAAATATTTTGATTTCACTTCTATTTAGATTTCTTTTGATTATTTCGTCAAAACTTGGCTGCGCGGAAGACGCCATTTTGAAACTCGATAGAATATAAATAAATATGTCGATTGCATCATTCATAGCAGTTAAATAAACAGTCTTTATCTTTGTTTATTATGTTAATGGCTTGAAATGTCAACTAAATGATATATCAAGTATCTATTGTAATGTTTAAAAAGCGTGGATTACTTAATATGATAATGTTACTTTCATTTATACATATACATATATATATATTATTCTCTTTTATATCCTTAGTAATAATGTAAATTTGAATGCGAGTTTGTTTATTATGTTCTCACGATTTAACTACTTAACCCATCGTATAGAATTTTTGCATACAACACATTTTTTTTCTACTTTCTTTTTGGCAACCAATCTTTCAGATTATTACTGCCATTCGTGTAGTTAATAATATTACAAGCGTCGTGCGAATATTTCAATATTGTAACAAGATGGTGGCTTCTTTGTTAGAAGTTTCCATGGAATTTTTGTGGCATCTCAGAATTTCATGCTCCGTGGTATTATTTTCCATTCATTTTACTTATGCACAATAAGCTAACTATATTACGTAAAATAGGTATAAATTATCACGAATCAATAATATATTTGTATTGTTTGCATAAATTCATACTTACTTATACATTGTAGTAGCTTTGTGTACTCGGAATGGGCTACAGTAAGTCATCATTGCTGGATAGTTCCGTTATTGCGGGACATTATTAATTTTCTACTTTTTAATAGGAACCACCGCCCGTAAAATTCGTGAAGCCACTCCCTAAGCCGATAGAACAAAGCCGAAAGAAACGAGGCGGCAAGAGAGTAAGGAAAATGAAGGAAAGATACGCAATGACAGAGTTTAGGAAGAATGCAAATAGGCTTAACTTCGCTGACGTGAGTATACATAAAATTATATATGAGCTACTAAGTAGAGTTTATATAACTCTTCCGTTTGAAGCTTGTTTGCGAAGTTTACTTCTCGAAAATTCTACAAACAGGTTGTCGTGTAAAAATACACGCGAAAGATCCATCCTCAGACTTAATTAAACACGATAGCAATGTTAATATAGAAGCTATCATAACGTTGAAAATGCGAATAATTATGATTAAAAATGGTACAGTCGCAATTACGATATGAATGATGCGAGATCATTACCGGTACATACTATATAGAACGTTTAACCGCTCTCCGACCGGTAAGCGGTAATTAATTATCTTTATCGTTTACCGCTTGGTCTCATACTGAATATTGTAATGCGCAATTTAATTTCATACCGCGATAGGCTTTTTTCTTTTTGACTAGTAAAGTTATTAGTCAGCACGTACAGTCCTCGCCGAAGTTTTTGACCGTTCTGAATATAGTTGCGTAGAACACAAATATAGGTATATAATATGTATAATATTATAAATTCAAGTGTTGCTGTGGCTCCGTTATTATATTTTGAATTAAAATTATGATAAAGTATTTGGTGTTATGGGGTAATGAGTCTGTCTTAAAACTTGATACAGAAAATGCGAGGTAACGTAGAATACAGAACAGAACCCACCGAACAAACACAACAGAACACACAACACGTGTACGATCAAATAAAAATAAAATTAAAACGTGGCGTCATCTATGAGATATCTATAACAGTCGGTCTTACAGTTTAGTGAGAACAATCAAATGGAAAGCGCCATCTGGTCAGTAATGAAGGAACTTATAATTATCAATAATAATTAACATTGACAATCATTTAATGTGTCATTAAAAGATATTGAGACCATTAATTGAAATATAAATAGTCCTATCACTACAACTGGACCAAATTGTACTAAAATACATAATACAAAATCTTTACATAGTATAAAAAAATTAATACTCAGCGGATTTTCATACGGTTTTCACCAGTAGATAAAATGATTCGCGAGGATGATTTTGGTATATAATTTGTCAAATTTTTTTTTATTGTCGGGGCGAGATCTCATCCTTCGTGCTCGCTAGTATAATAGCTAACTTTCATAAAGATCGGTTGAGTAGTTTCAGAGTTCATCGTGGACAAATATCATAACATTGGATTTTTATATTTAGATAACGCTAAAACAACTTATGGATAAATAAGTGCTAATTATAGTTATCAAAATAATATTTAAATTATGTTTTTTTTATTAAACACTGGACTATACTAAACGCAAGCCGGAACTCGCTATATTCAGAGCGGCCAAAAAGATTGACAAGGTCTGTACATTATACGAAAAGATAGAATAATGAACCCAGTGCTAGGGCATTTTTATAGTGTTCATATTGCTCGGTTTTAGGTTTTAAGTACATGTTTTGATACACTGGTCATATATGGTACAAGTTATTAGGTTCAAAGTAAATGTAGTCGGCCCTAAATCACAACTTAATACGTTATCTTGCAATATTTTACCTAAATCAAATACAATGTTGTGAACAAATGTTAAGAATAGAAATAAAAATAGACAATAATATAATAATTCGTTATTCGTTCTAACTTTTATATTTAAATACAATACAGACTATTTCGTGAAAGAACCAAGTAAAAAGTTCAAACGATTAGTGTGAAAGTTTTATAATAGAATTCCATTGTAATATTTCGTCATCATATGCCATTTTATACAATGAATATTATGTAAAAAAGACTTGAATAAAAATTAAGGCGTAAACGGGGATATCACAAAAAAGTCAAACACGTGTTGTATACTTGCTTTAAAAAGGTTACGTTTCAAATGTACCGCGCTCGCTGAATATTCGCCATCTTGCTCGTTTGCCTCGCTTTGGTTAGGTTAGGTTAGACTTGCGAAAAAAGGATAATGTGAACTTGCCTCGGGCGAGCGTGGTGCATTTAGTACGAAATCTTTTTAAAACAAGTGTCTAATACGTATTTAACTTTTTTGCAATAACAGCGAACATGTTTAGGAGTCTTAGTAAAAAAAATCCTAACAATATTTTTGTGGTTCACGCTTTTTTTAAACTATGAATATCACTACATATTAATTATTATAAAACAATATCTGTGCCACGTCTATCTGTTTAGATAAATTATAAAATTACTGAACGGATTTTCATGCGGTTTTCCACCAGTAGGTAAAGTGATTCATGAGGATGATTTTGGTATATAATTAGTCAAGGTTTTTTTTTATTATCAGGGAGAGATAACATCTGCCGGGCCCGCTAGTTATGAATAATTATATTTAGCAAAATGCAATGTACAACTTTTCGACAGCACTATTATTTTTCTTATGCTACTCTCATACCTGCGTGTATCGCCATAAGTTTTGTTTATTATGGCCGCGATGAATGCATGTATAGGAATACATTATCGTCATGCGTTACGAATTGTCGGACTGTGTAATGATAGACGCAACACGATAACCGAAGCTGCGGTTTTTATACTCATGAAATGAGGTTAGCAGAAGCTAATTTCCAGTTTTTGTATTGACGCACGTGTGAGAACGTTTAGTATACTCTTTTATTGGAAAAACCAATGACAAGAGTGTCAGCTTGACAATTAATAGAAGCTTCGCCACGCATATGTCAGAGTTACATAATGAAATTAAAAACTTATAATAGTGTTGTGCTGCCATGAAACACGTTGTTTTTTTAAGGAATGTGTGTTATTATTAAAAAAAAAAACAAAGAATAATTTTTCTTATTTAATTATATTAATAAATCGTTCATAATAAATAAAGGTATTCATAGAAAATAATTTAAAATTATAGCTTAAAGATAACTTAAAGATAATCTTTATTTACACTAAATGTTGTAACTCAGCAATCTGATCTCGGTTCAGTTAAGTTTTACATCCCTGTCTTATGCTATAGCTATGTTATAACATCGTCTCCCACATTAAGTGTGAATTGGGTATTTTTTAATAAAATTAATACAATATATTAATATGTTTATTCTAAATTTTTTTTTTTTTATTTGGTCTACGAAACTGTGTTTAATTTTACAATTTGAATTTATATTACACTTAAAATATATACTTCTGGACGTAAACACAACTTACACTGTTGAAACGGTGCGTATGCGTAAGAAAACATAAAAACAAAATAACTAAAATTAAAATTTAACTTACAAAGTACTCATTTACAGAGAACAAAAAAAAACTAATACATAAAACAAAGGCGAGGCGAAAAAGAATGGTTATACAAGTATATAATAATATATGAAATAATTTTAAGATTAATTACGATAACACTGCTTTAATTTAGTTTTGAATGAGGCTAAAGGACAACAGAGAAACAAATCTATATCTTTTTCAATCTTATTATATGATGAACACATCCGATAAACGGGAGAATGCTGACCCAAGTTGGTTCTCGATTGTGGTAAGGTAAATGTTTTTCGGTTACTTAAGCGACTTGAAGGCCGAGGAACACAGAAGGGCAGTTTTTTTAATATCTGCGGAGCATCTATATGTCCATGAACTAGCTTGTACAGAAAAACAACATCAGCCATTTTTCTACGAATATGCAGTGGCTCCACTTTGTAATGTAGTAGCCGCTTATTATATGAATCTAGAGTACGACACTGATTATCAAAGAATGCTAGATGATATAAGAATTGCTTTTGGACTCGCTCGATTCTGTCAATGTGGACCTGGTAGCAGGGGTTCCATACAGTACTGCAGTATTCTAAGATGCCACGAACAAATAAAATATATAATATAAATGGAATAAAATGGTTAATCTGTAGTATAAAATGCAGCAAACGTAATTAAAACATCATGATGAAATTGTATGTCTGCATACCGAGTTAATGTCGTGTCATTTTTATTGAAAATACCTGCGTCCGAAAAAGTAATAAATTCAAGTACAGGGTATCTGAAAACTTCAAAATAATTTATAGGAATGTATCCGTACTATCAAAACTAATAACTTTTATTAGTGCACACTATACATACTTATATGTATGTGAGATTAATATTCACTTGCGGTACACCTTACTTAAAAGCGGATTTAAATGTGACGTCACGCTCTGCGGGCCGCAGCAGAATTTCAAATAGTTCGCCAGACAAGTGGCCTGTAGTTTTTTTCGCGTACCTCAAATAGACCGGAACACGACCTGTTGAAGCGCACGGACGTCCGTGCCGGGCCCGTTGTTGTGCGCGAGTCGTTGCCTGATTTCACACGCACACACGGTTGTAAAGAACTACCAACTTATGTATGATAAGTAATTCCATAGATTATTCTTTAATCTATTTATAAAGACCATATCAGAACAAAGCTAATGACACAATAGATCATACAAATAAAATTACAATCAGTCTTTTAAATCTTCAAATACAAATGGAATATATACTCAACATTTAGTATATTTAATTAGGAGTTCTACATTCTTCAGTTTCTTTACTGGCGACTTGCATGCGAACACAATTCAAATACTGCTAGTGGATAGCAACATTTTATAATTTTTAAAAGTGATCTGGTAAAATAGGCCAAATTTCTAGACCCCGTATTTTATAGGTGGTAGAGCCACCTTGAAGCTATTACTGGTTTAAACATGAATGGGTCGGCTCGCCCAAGGCAGTACCACCCTCTCACAGAAATCCGTTGTGAAGTAACAATGCTTATATTGTTGCGTTTCGTTCGGTCAATGAAAGCGCCGGAGGACCATCTCCCCTCCATCTTCCCCTCCCCTCCCCAGACACAAGTTGGCAACGCACTTGCAACTCCCCATGTGTTGCTAGTGTCTATGGACGGTGGTGATCACTTAACACCAAGTGACCCGCATATTCGTTTGCATCCTATGACAAAAAAGAACTTCCAAGGAATTTTATGTTTCAAATTGTTTTTTTTTTATTATTATTTTAATTCACTACGCTTATGCAGAGTAACATAATTCTACTATATAAAATGTTATCAATATTTTAAAGAAGATACGTTATAACAACGAAAGAATATGAATTAAAATTAAAACCACTAATATATAACAATATATGATTCTATCGAAAACTATTTTCTTTGTGGTAGATACTTGCTATGCATACAAATAACCAGACACGCACTAAAACTTGTCTAATAAGTTCAATAAGAATTTGTTCAAGTACAAATACTACACATTCACTGTTATTTACGATAGTTATTTTTTTGTCAAATGTGTATGTAGTCTGATGGGTAGGTTAGGTTAGTTTCTTTTCATAAATCTGGTTTTAAATTAACCTGGTATTTTATAATACTGTGGACGTTTATTTACTTTGAATTAACAATAATAGAATTAAATCTTAGTATACATATACCCGGTCCTCTAGTTTTAATAATGTCAAGTAAGTTGTCTCATTGACTATACTTTCTATGAATGTGTAGTGTCGTTCGATTACCATACGTATTGCGGCACAATAATTGCAAAGCTGTTATCAAATTGTGTTAATGTATTAAGTTCTTATTTCATTTCAAACATGTAATCGCATGTAACATATCTCTGAGATTCGGTTCGTACAATTTCCTGACTTTTACCATTATTTATTACACTTAAATACTTCCTTGTACGAGTTATGTGCGTGAGAAATAGGTCGATAAACTATTATGATATAATTAAAAATAAATGCGTCGCTCATTCGATAACTGTGTCATGTTCTATTGATGGATTTATTCGATTAAATATTGTTTGTGTATTATTTTTCTTAGTTTGTATATTATATACTAGCAATTTCTCGCGGATACCGGCATGTTTTCTATGTAGTAATTATTTTCAACTCTTTATTGTATATCTACGTATATACTTATATTATTATATAGTTCCTGGACCACCGAGCCTTGCGGTTCTTTAAACTGTTAGGTTTAAGTAAAAAAGTAACACTTTTTATCAAAAAAATAAATAAAAAAGGTATCTCTTTTGCTATACTCGAATTCGAACTGGGGTTAGACGGATTTTCGAAGCAGCCGATTTCCATCTAAGCTATTTTTGTTTTGACTGCGGCGGCGAAATTTACCTTCATTTTCTAGCAGTATTTTTTCATTACCTGAAAACTCACATAAAAAAGTTTTCTATGAACGAAATTAGCCAGATCGATATATCGTCCCCGAAACCATCTACTTACTAAGTTTCACGGAAATAGCTGACGCCGTTTCAGAGATCCTGAGTATATAAAAATATACAAGAATTGCTCGTTTAAAGGTATTGGATACCTGAAAACTCAGATAAAAAGAAATGAATGAAATCTAGCCAGATCGATTTATTTTTCCCGAAACATACAACATACTGTTTCACGGAAATAGCTGACGCCGTGTCCGAGATTATGAATATATAACAATATAAAAATATACAAAAATTGCTCGTTTAAAGGTATTATTAGATAGATAGATTAGATAGATAGATGTATGAAAAATCGGTCTATCGAAAAACGATATCGGTCTATCGAAAAACGATAATATACATTTTCTTAACTTTCAATTTCCTTGAAGATCCTGTATGGTTTATTAGAATATGATTATCGGGTCGTAAGCTACAAAATCTTCAAAAGTGTATTTTATTTGAAAAATAGAAATTCCCAATTTGCAATCTCTAAATATTAAGAGCCAGTTTTCTCAGATGTATTTCTTTTACTGCCCCGAAAATATTTCATATCGGATTTTGAGAAAAAACCGTCTCTTCTTTTAATGGGATGGTCGAGTCGTGGCACCATGCATCTATTGATTGATTGTAGGTAAAACTTTAGTTGATCACCATTATTTTTAAATTCCATTGTGATTACTGCCATGTATAATGACGTCACTTTCTCTTGTAACTACTATACAAAAATGATTTAGTACTGCTTATTTATCAATCTACTTTTATTTACCTTAAACTGATACCAGTATTGTCCTCATTAACTTTAAATAATAATTATACCGATTTCTAGTTATATAACATTTTTTTTAAATTGTTTGTTATTAAAATTATTGAGGAATTGTGAAAGCCTTTTAAAGATAATGTTAAGTTTGTGAATTAAAAATTATGTTAACCGAAAAAAAAGTGTTGTGTAGGTGAAACGGTTTACCACAATTAAAGGTCTTGTGATTTTTTACTCAGTAATTTTTTTTTTCATAATTACCGTCAAAAATCGTTTCACCTTTAGTGTGTTAACTTTCTCTGTGTTATACGAGTTTATTATCTTTAAACGCAATATTATGAATGAGATATCTGACGGATGAGTGTAAAAAACAGAATTTACTTTCTTCCAATTTTGTTTTAGTTTGAAATATATATTTTAGGGCGGCAATAGACTTTACTGGTTGTTGCCGCGAATTCGCTCGTGGTAGTGTATATTTAACATAAGCCTCGAGAACAATACCTTTGAAAAGTACCATAAGTCCTTTTCTCTGGGTCTGACAACGTTTACGCAAAATTTTATGATATGCGATTAGAATTTTATTAACAGATAAAATAATGTTGTAAATATTGTATAGGTTACATATCATTAAGCTTTTCTATAGAGACTAAGCAGTAATCATAAAAGTATATATATTAAAATCGATAAAAAAGTTATAGGAGTTAAGTATCGATGATTAGATTGCAATTAAAAAAATAAAAGACATCTTACAACTAATTAAGATAAAACACGCAATTCTCATGAAACAATATGCCATGGGAATGAATTCGCGTGTAATAGCTAGTCAGCCGTAAATACCTTCCGTTATAATAGTTAGTACGTCCTAAGGCACATAAGTTAGCCAAGTTTACGGGAGCGATGTTTGAGCGGTTTTAATAAACAATATGATTTTATTTAATTAAAAAGTCTTTTTTTTATATCATAGGAGGCAAACGAACAGGTGGGTCACGTGATGTTAAGTGATCACCACCGTCGGCGTTGCCAGCTTGTGTTCGTGGGGAGGAGTTTGGAGGGGAGAGAAGGGAGCGTAGGAGGTGGGCCTCCGGCGCTCTCACTGATCGAACGGAACGCAACAATGCAAACACTGTTACTTCCTGTCGGTGTTTCTGTGGGTCGGGTGGTACTACCCCGGACGAAGCGACCCATTCATGCTGAAACCAGTAATAGCTTCAGCATGGCTCTACCACCTACAAAAGTCTCAATTGTAGCTGTCTGAACACACCACTAGTTGCTTGGCGATAGGTTTCCAACATAAAGGTGGTACGGACTTAGAAAAAGCCCTACCACCATGCTGTGGTTTCCTCACGATGTTTTACTTCACCGGAAGTCTCGAGTCAGTTGCAAGGATCCGAACACACTATTAAATACACTAAACCTAACAGGCATTATGATGCTTGCGTAGCATACTTGTGAAAGAGCATCGTTCTCTCTATCCTGGCGACCTTATAACCACAGTATAAATATGAGAGACAGTGTGGAAACTACCTACAAACACTCGAAAACGGTACACGCACACAAACATGTGTATCGACGAGAGGTTTTAATAGATATTCTATGGTCAGCACCGCGAAATCCGCTTAGCGGTCTTTTCGATGCGCATGTTGTGCGAGTGTGCCGGTACGAGCGTTTATAGATAGTTTCTGTACTGTCTCTCATATGTATACTGTGGTATAACTACGAGTCTTGTATCCGACTCTAATAAAAAATATAAATGTAATGAATGAAATAAGAACAAAGATTTTTTTTATAGATCGAAGATGATGCTTACCAAGAAGATTTGGGTTATACGCGTGGAACTATCGGCAAGTCAAGCACGGGCCGTGTTCGTCTACCGCAGATCGACGAGAAAACTAAAGTCCGAATAAGCAAAACCCTGCAGAAGAATTTACACAAGCAACAACAGTACGGCGGAGCGACGAGCATAAGGCGACAGGTTTCCGGTACAGCGTCTTCGGTGGCTTTCACGCCCTTACAGGTAATTTGATAATTTTCCTCTTTACAATTAATTCCTGAATTCTTTAGGATACGCTTTTACGGAATTGTCTATGATTTTTGCCATTTCTTGCACAACATTATCCATAGATATTGTTACATCCCTAGCTCAATCAAAGTCCGTTTCCGTCAGAAGATAATTAATTTGTACTTGAACAGATAAAAATGAAATAAGCTCATTGTGAAATAATTATGTTATACTACAATCACATTTGCAGCTTATTATATTAAAGACATAGTCTGCTTGAATATTGCTTCTTTTTGTTTTTCTTCGTATTCACTCTGATGTCCTATACAAATTCCTATCGGGCGCACCTCAATTCGCATACCTCCCTTTAAATAAAGGAGTGTGCAGTGGAAAACTCTGGAAGACTGACGTCATTATTCCAATGATTCGGCAAAGTTTGAGATGACTTATTCAGTAAAATCAAACAATAACCCTTCAACTATATTTGTAGTTATTCTGGCAATCACAAAGAAGCAAATAATCTATTTCTACATGTATCAACATATAATAATAATAATATTAATCCGCTATATTTAAGCAACTATTTATTCTCTATTTATTTATTTTTTTATTTACTATTTATTCTTATTTCATTTTCTTTTACTTATATTTATATGTGTTTTTTTATTACTTTCCTTTTAATTTTTTATATCAAACCCTAAGCCTCATGTTCACTGTCAAACCATTCCTATAATCCTTATTTGTTTTGTAAAAACTGAAGATAGAGTTTGCAGTTCATTATAAAGTTTTCAAAATAAAACATCAAAAAGGTTTAATGTCATTGAACTCTTATAGCCAATTATAACAATACCCTTGCGATGATTTTGAAGTAAAAATAAATAGTATCAAATTGGTTGCTATAGTAAAGATTTTACATCTTAAAGTGTCAACAGGTGGTAACATTAATCACATTAGAGTGTATATGACAAATTATGTAAGTCTACTTTAGCGAGTTGTCATAATAGCCGTGCCGTTTTATTTCAGCTATAACTACCTATAAGGTAGTAGATAAAGGGAACCAAATTATAGAGACACCTCTTACAACATAAAGATTATAACGCACACATGTCATTGTAACGTGGACGTCGCCTTTTTGTAGTCGAGACGTAATCGTTTCTCGTATACAGACAATTTCCCGGACCACGTTGGGCATCTGCTCATTAAATTAAAAATTTGAGTTTTTTTTTTACCTCGTAATACCATCCGAACAATAGGTGCCCCTGTATATTGTTTTTTTTTTCTCGAGTATATACATATATATATGTCTATACAGTGAAGTAAAAATTGATAGTTCACACGCGAATCGAATTACCGTGACGAAGATGTCATTTATTCTATATTTAGAAGATACGTCATGCTTCTGGTGTGTGCCTTATTAATTGGTTAATCTGTGTTATATTTTTTTACGTTGTCTGTATGTTTGTAGCGGAACGAATTTTGATAAAGGTTTTTACTGTTGTTAAAGTAATTTCTTCAGGAAAGTTTATATGCATGTTGTATAAAGTAGAGATAGAACAATGTATTTTAATGAAGTCGCAAGGAGTTTTCGTGTCTTAATTCCGTGTAAATTGATAACACTCGTTATTAGCTGTATGGTCTCATGGGCATATAAAAATAAGATATTACAGAATTATAGCGCATCTGAAAAAAATCTAAAGAAAATTGCAAAATCTATATGTTCGTATGTCTGCTTACGGATAATGAATTTTTTTCTTTAGTTTAAACACTTTTATCGAAGTGAAATTTTTTCATAGCTGATATATTTTTAATTTTGTTCTAATATTATGAACGTTTGGGAATAAATATTTAATTTTTTGAAAAATTTGAAAATCAAATAAAACCAAAACACGGCTAGATAGATTGGATTGAAATTTTGTAGAGTTTTTATAGTAGCAGTGTTGTAGGAGTGAAGTATTTATTGCTTTAAAACAATTTAAAAAACGTGTGCGAATCCGCGGGTAAAAGCTAATAATATAATAAATTACTTATGTTTATATTATGACGATAAATATCAAAGGATCTTTGTATTTACGCGGCATCAGTTCAGAACGGCTAGGCCTGCATTTACTTTGTTAATTCTTTTTTTTGTTCTGTTTGTAATCGTCAGGACAGGGTTCGTTTCAAAATAAAAAAGTTTCAAAAATCCTCCACAAAAAGTAAGAAACTTGGTTTCAAAATACTTCCATAAAACAGCAGGGAGATCTTCAAAAATATTGACGTAATTGACAGATTGACCCACAATTGATGTTTAATTTAATTACGTGGTCGTAAATATAGAGATCAGAGTAAAACAGATGCATTGTCTCGTTATGTAAAGTTTGTGCATAATATCTCCCATCTGTCGTTGATATCATAAATCATAAATGTAACTAGTCTTTTGTTTATGTGAGAATAAGTTCATCATTGTGACTACTCACTGAGTATCTGTATCATGAAAGTCAGATATTTTCTGTTGTTGTTTTTTTTTTTTTTATATTAACCACGGTAAGCATTAGAACTACCAGTCAGATTAAACAAACATCTTTGTTTTATAGTCTACTCTACTTCGTCTGCGTTGCTTCGCAATTTAAAAATATATAGAGTACAGAGAGAAATAAAGTTGGAAGCAAAATTTTTTTACTTAACGTTTCCTGCGTATGCGCACCACATCGCTCGCCCCCAGGTCACACATCGTTAAACGCGTAATCGTCATAAATATCGTAATTTCTCGAATTTCACGTGATACTATATGAACATATCATGTTTTTATATGGATTCATCAAAGCAGGTTATGTGAAACATAGTCACAAGGTGAAACAAGGCCTGTGAAACATTACGCTATAACCCTTAGGCACCTAGCAAATAACATACATAGTATAGTTAAAATATACGGTGAACGAGAATAAAGTAACAGCGAGAGAGGAACGTGACGCCTGTTATATTTTATATCATATAGGAGGCAAACGAACTGGCGGGTCACCTGTTGTTAAGCGATCACCGCCGTCCATAGACACTAGAAACCCCAGAGGAGTCGCACGTGCGTTGCCAGCCTGTGTTTGCGGTAATGGAGAGAAAGGGAGAGGGGAAAGGAGAGGAGAGGGATGGGGAGGGGAGATGGGTCTCCGGCGCTCTAACTGACCGAACGAAACGCAACAATGCAAGCATTGTTACTTCACGTCGGTTTTCTGTGAGAGGGTGGTGCTAGCCCCGATGAGCCGACCCATTCATGCTGAAACCAGTTATAGCTTCTGCGTGGTTCCACCACCTATAAAATGGCGTGAGGTATCGAGAACGGAGGGTAAAAATTAAAGTAAATGTACATGAGATCGTGGAGGACTTGGAGAGTAAAACATTGTTACATATTCGTTCTTTCTCAATCCAAATAAACCGGCTGTTGAGTGATTCAACGATAGAACCTAATGAAACTGTTTATCTATACTAATATTATAAAGCTGAAGAGTATATACTGGTGCTCGCGAATAAGTTCTCTTGAAAATGCTTTTGTTTGTTTGATGAAGCCGTTACTTTGCGGAAGAACATCATTAAATTATATGGTGAACGGCACTCTGCACTTGCCGCAATTCCATGCGGAAGTCCATTATAACATTTAATAATGGTTTTGTTTCATGTGAACTATGGTTTATCAGGATTAATTGTTTGCTTTCTTTCAGTTCTTATACCTTTTACTGATTTTAAGCTACACCTGTTAGATTTCATTATTGTTTCTTAGGTCCTACCTTACAGTATAACGATATTTAGTTTATGTAATTCCTATACCTGTGTGTAAAAGTCCTATCAAAATCGGTTCACCCATTTCGAAGATTAGCTTTGATAGAGAAAAGATAATTAAATTTTATTAATATGTGTAGATTTCAAAATGATAAAGTATCATTAATATTCAAGTTTGTAGAGTATTTAGTTATTCAATCTTATTTAAACGATATTCATTATAGATTAAATTCCGAGTGCATTCAATTTATAACAGTCGTGATCCCAAATATTTTCAAACTCTCAAATAATCGTATTAAAAAAATGTGCAATAAATCTATAAATATAAAAAAGGACCTTTAGATCAAATCAACTGAGTTGGAATAGACTCCGTTGTCATTTACTTGTTAAGCGAATAATTATTGAACCTTGAACACAGCCCGATATATTATAGAGAAGGATTCAAATTAACTCTTGTAATTAATTAAAATTTAGTTACAATTTTAATTTGATATTCTACTTGGTTCGTTTGAAATACGAGAAACTTATTGAATACACAAACAGTTGCTATGGTTCCCCTTCCGAAGTACCCACTAAAACATATGCCAAAAATAAACCTGTTCGTAGCAAAATAGCCCTACAACTAAAATATCATATTACCGAGGGAAAGTAGAAATCTAATACATTATGGTGCATCAATGCCGGGTTCCCGTATCCACATTATACGTTGCCACTTAGCTTCGTACCTTCGCCCATAGAAAGTGTTGAAAATTATGTTGCGAGGAAAGTTCATATCGGGTGTAATTTTGAAGGCATTAGTTGTGCTTTAGCGTGCTTTAGTTTTCCAGCTGATAGGGGACCTTGCAAGTCGAAAGTTAAATAAATTAAGTAGAATTTTAATAGTTTTTCACTCGATCTTCCACCTTCTTTTCCACATCTTTTGACACCAAAAGTAAGCAACGCTCTTGCCTCCTCTTCCTTCATTACAGGTTTTGAATGTATTGATCTAGTTTTTACCAAATCTCTTGTATGTTACTTATGAGTGTTACAAAAACAATCGAAAACAAAATAAGTGAATACTAATGATGTAAGACCATCATACCGACCTGAGAACGTGAATACTTAGTTTTTGTGCGGCCCCTAGAGTCTAAGTACATACTGGACTAAAACGTAACACTGTAATTTTTTTTTTTTAGAAATTGTGTCATAGTTGTCCGGACTATTTGGAATCTTGTGTGGTTATCACAAATGCATGAAATATTAATATGTAGCCTTTATACTGTTGAATTTTGACGTATCATTTTACGAAGAAATAGATGTTTCGTCCAATTATGCCAGGCGAGAGGGTTCCCTCTAAATTCAAGTGTTTTTATAGAGGAGTAATTACAGGGCGGTGAAAAATAAACGGGCTTTTAGAAAGGGGAAATAGATAACATCAATAACATGTCGCATGATTTATGTGAAAATTAAGCGGTTCAAGGGAAGAGTATCATCTGGCGGAAAATGTTTAAAAATTTTTACCTTCCATTTGGGTGTTATTTTTGGTACATTGTAATTTTTTACTAGTCCGTAACTCGGGCTATTTATTTTTCAAAGTTTAACATCAGCGGTGTGTTCATAAAATAGCCATATTCTCAATTTAAAACCCGATGCTTTTAATATTTAATACTCAAATTATTATAAATAATAATAACAACGGTTAAGTAGAATAGGTACAATAGTTAAGTATTATAGTAATAGTAAATCTTGCTCACTATATAAACTGTACTACATATACAACAATTTTTATCTATACTTCTATACTCTCTATACTAATATTATAAAAATAGGCAAAGTTTGTGAGTTTGTGACGTTGTGATGTTGTGGCGTTGTAGGAGGTAATCTCAGGAACTATCGGTCCTATTTAAATAATTCTTTCAATGTTATATAGCTCATTCATCGAGAATGAGCACGTTATACTATCATCACGCTAAGACCAATAGGAGCGGAGCACAGATGAAAAATGTTTCAAAATCGGGATGTTTTTCCCTTTTGAAAACTGCTGCGTGTTAGTGTCAGTGTATCTATTTCACGCGAACCAAGTCGCGGTCAGATGCTAGTAAGTAATAAACGTATCAACAAACGATACCAGAAATAGATGTGCGGGCTAGGAGTCCGCACAAATATAAAAAAAATCACCGGCAACATTTAAGCCATTTGATACGTACATACAAAATGTGATGAGATTCATATAAGAAATCGTATAGACTCACGAGAGAAGTTCCTAACGACAAGATATATAAAAGTTTATGAATAAGCAGAAGCATTAAACTCACGTCGAATGTTGGATAAAAATCGTGACCGACGGACTCTTTCACAATAACCGTTAAAAATAAAAGATAACAAAAGTATTCATAATGTTATTAAACATAAATCTTTTGTGAACTGTTATGCATTCGCTATTTCAAATGTGCATTACAAATGATATATTAAAATTACGTTTTGCTTAGAAAAGTTATATTTATGTCCAAATTTGCAGATGAGGATAACATTAATTTTATATAAGTGGATAAATTTATATGAAAAACCATGTGTGTAGTGTAATTCACACGTAGTAGAAGTGTCAAAAAGAAAGCGAGAAGAGAGTATGTCTCACTGTTCTGCAATACCCGAAGCAATGATATTATAACTAAAAAGCTTGCCCACCCACGCCCGCGTAAGCATAGAACACGCCGCCGTGGTATGGAGGTAAATTTCGATCCCGCACACCAGACTAAGCCTCCCGAGGTGTGCCGTGCAATCTTGAGCTAGTTGTCAAAATCAAATCGGCTGAGCGCCTTAGTAGTCCGGTGAAGTTGTTAAGACCTTGCTAGATCAATAGCGTAGTCAGTTCGAAAAAAAAGCTATAGATACGTCATAAGCGTTTCAACAGTGCCTTGTTAGAACTTGATTAACTAGCTTATTTTTGACAGCTGCCCTGTCGAACCAGTAGTCCGGTGAAGCTGCTAAGACCTTGCTAGGTTAATAGCGTAGTCAGATCGAAAAAAAAAACCGTCGAGCTGTAAGCGACATATATCTATTTATTGTTCATGACCGATATCGACAATATGCCATCTTACTACTTCCCCATTTTATGTAAGACATTGTGACATTACAATATTACTTTACGTATGTGTGCGTTATCGTGCCATTTGATTTGTCAAAATATTACGTATCTACGGCTTGTTACTTATAATATCATTAAACCGAAGGCAAGCGAGACACTGCTTCTATTCTACCCGACACAGTGTTTGCTTCCACCGCTTTTCGTCTTATAATAAAATATTGCGAATCAGAATTTAATTATATAGCCCTCGTATAAGAAGTTTTGTTAAAAATATATATTTAATTACTTTACTAAAGAGACAACCCTATACGGTATGCGAATATCTGGTGGTCAGTTACATGTTTTGCATGTAGACAGGCCGCAGAGAAAATTGTACATCGGTATTTCAGACGATCTAGCCGGGAATAGAACTTTCACCGTTTACATTTCGCTATTGGAATTTGTGTTATGGGAATGGCGACGCCCTTTACTAAGCACGAAGTTAAACGTTGTTAGTCGTGTTTGCTTTAAGATATACATCGGCAGTAGATTGACGATTTACTATTTCTAGGAGATTCGATGCTATTACAAACTAGAACAGGTATTGGTCTTGTTTTAATACCGTGCTTTTTGGTTACAGATATTTTTAAATTGAGTTATTTCAGTGATATTTTACGTAAGCTTATATGATTTGGAATATACCTTATTAATCGTCATTTGTAATGCATGATGTGAAACATCTATAGGCGCGGGTAAACCTCATTGTTGGCGTGGTGAGTGTGTGAGATGTGGCGACGCGATATCATGCGCAAGCGATTGTGCGCAATCTCTCTTGCCGTACTGAGCTCGCATATCTGTAGTGTAATTTCAGAATTCGAGAATTTGGGATTCGTTCGATTCGAACAATTTCGATGTTTCACATCTGCCAGGAGTACCGTGACAGCTCAATTTTTTTTTTAAATATTGGACGGGTAATTAATGAAATTCATTCTCCAGCTATAATATTAGTGTATATTACATCTGGGAGTGTAATTATTAACTGAGGGTTTTAAAGAAAGGTTAACTTATATTACTTCACAATGCGACGTTTTCGGAGCTCCCGGACTAGGGACGAGTACCTCGGATATTTCTCAGGGGCACTAAAATTGCTAGGCGACATTTTAGCTGTCATATATATTTTAAATTTTTGTGGCTATAAACAAATATTTTTTAATTAATTTCACCTGCTTGATTATAAAATGTATGTTTTATTACGCGTTTTTTGTAAATATATAATAACCATTAAAATTTAAATAAAATGATTCGATCTTTGTTGAAAATATAAAATATACAATTTTATTCTTATTTCGTGGCGACGTAATCGATAAAGTGAACGCTGATCCTTGAAAAAGCGTCTAAATAACTGATTATGAACATTTTGAACTAGTTCATTCATTCATTAGTATATGAATATATTTACACTCTGATACCAATTTTAATCAACTTATTTTGCTTTAACGTGCGACGCGACACGGCGCACTCAGCGTAAACGGCTGTACGAGGAGATATAACATTATTGCTATTGGCAAGTTATCCGCCCATTAGTCCGGCGACCGGTGTTAACCTGCTACATCCACCGACCGTTAGCAAAGTCCAGTGCTTCTAAACCTTTGTAGAATCATACAAATAATGTTGTATTCTAATATTCAAACATAATATATACATGACATAGAATGACATGAGAAAAGCCCCTTTTTTCAGAGAAATTACGAGTTTATTACCAAGTCTTAGTAAACCTAGTCCTCTTATTACATGGAATGAATATAACTACTTTAAAAAAAAATCTCGAACTGACTACACTAATGACCTCAAGACTTCAATGACTTCAAGATTCTAAATAACATATTTAGGTTCGGTAATCAATAACCGGCTTTTAAAAAAGTATCAAGGTTGAATTATAACTAACTAGCTGCTGCCCGCGACTTATGCGGCGTGGGGTAGTTGCTTTTGGTCTAACACTAACTTTAACTAGCGACCTTTTACGTAAAAGGTGAATATATTATTGGATAATACGTACGTTAATCCCGATTTTGAAACATTCTTTATTGGTGCTCAGCTTCTATTGGCGATAATCTCTTAGCGTGATTATATATAAATAAAAAATAAAAAAAATGAGCTGTCTAACATTGAAATAATTTCAAATCGGATCAGTAGTTCCTGGGATTAGCGCGTTCAAGCAAACATACTCTTCAACTTTATAGTGTTAGTATAGATACGCTTTTGTTTCGTAAGCAAAAACTTTATAAACTAAAATTCAATAACAAAATGTTTGTACAGAATAATTCACCCTGATAAAAATATACATATGTTGAGTATCACAGACCCCTGTCGATAGCAATCAACGAGGCTGGGTTTACATCGGCTGTTGCCTGATGTATGCGAGAGATTACAAAGGCGTCTATCGGTCGCACTTTGATCTGAAACAATAGCCGTCAGCACAATGTATCTGCAGCTACATCTACTAAGATATTAGTTTGAATTCACTGTTGTTATCTCAACTTGAAATTAACGTATGTAAGGAATAAGAGATTTACAAATGAGTTTAGGATTATAATCAATAATACATCGCTGATTAAATATAAAGGAGCTGTAAATCAAAGTTACTTACTACATACATTTCTGTTTGCAGAAACATTGAAAATTTGTCTGCTGCTGTGATGTATGTAAGATACATTCGTCTTAAGCGTGTCGTATATGGTTATAAGTGTATTTTAAACGGTTTTAATACAACATTATATTATATTTGGTCTATCATGAAAATGCAAAAGCGAACTATTGTCATTTTTATTAGTTTAAAATGTTAAATCAATAGGATTTTTTTTTAAATAAGGTAATTTAACCGATTAACAGTAACATTTTTTCAAATAAAAACGATTTCGGTTTTTTTATGTGTGGCTATTTTGTACTTAAACAGAGACATGTGAAATAAGAAACAAGAAAAAATAGAATTATTTATTTTTAACAAATCTTACACGACACTATGCATAATATTGGTAGACACTCGGCCATCATTATGTTGGAAAATACCAAGATTATATTGCTGTATTTTGTCAGCTACTTGAAGTTATTATTTTCATGCTTCACGTTCTAACCTTTGGTGTCAAATTAATATTTAGTACCTGGACGACCGACCCTAGCTCGGTTCTTTAAAAAACATTTTAAAATTAAAATTAACAATTAGGTTTGCCCTATAAAATTAACATTTTTCACAAATAAAAAAATATATATCTCTTCTGCTGTCACTCGGATTCAAACTTGGGTTACACGGATTTTTGAAGCAACCGATTTCCATCTGAGCTATTTTTGTTTTGACAGCGGCGGCGAAATTTATCTTTATATTCTAGCTATATTTTTTTTATTACCTGAAAACTGAGTTTAAAAAGTTTTCTAACAATTAAATCTAGTTAGATTGATTTATCGCCTCCAAAACTACCTACATACTAAGTTTCACGGAAATAGATGACGCCGTTTCCGATATCCTAAATATATACAAATATATCAATATACAAGAATAGCTCGTTTAAAGGTATTAAGACAGATAAAGATATAAACTAAATATAAAGGTAACTAAATATGAAATTTAACTAAATATAAATCTGATTGTACATTCATTTTTAAATAAATAGATGAAAACGCCGAAATAAAACTAGGAATCAAAACAAATATAATTCTGACCGTCATTTACAACATTTTTTTTTTTTCGAACTGACTACTCTATGGACCTAGCAAGGTTCACCGGACTACAATTTACAAAATTATTTAGTACGATGATATATCATTACGAATCAAGTCACGTGACTCGTAAAAATATGAAATTTGAAACGAAAAGCAACATTTATCTCGACATTGCCTTACTTGTCTAAAACGAATTCACTACGAAATATTGCACGGACATGTATGGCCTTGTAATCGTTATATAAATGGTAATCAGATAGAATGACGAGAGCGATTCATAGGTGCGGCCATTGTGTGGAGATATTTCACGTGGCTGGTTATTGCGTTAAGTTGAAGACAGTGCAATGTTTATTAATCATGGACAGATTAAGCTTTCTTTAGTATGTTACGCTTAGAACGAGGAGTTTTGAAGATGAACCGCCGCGCGGTCTGCAAATGAATAGTAATAAGAGTATTATTTTCGCAGTCTGCTCAACTATCAAATAGAGTGCGAGAAAAACGAATGCAATTCGGACTGATTATTCCTATACAAAATAGATGAAATTACGATCTATTGGAATACTAGTTTGTTTCATCTTCCAAAACCGTCTTTAATTCTTCTTTAAAAATCAATATGAGACGAAATTTGGCTATGGCTGTATGTTTGTTTATTTATTATATTTACCAATCTTGTTTGATGAATGCCTCAAAGCGGATATGTAATTGAGCATATTTAGTACTTTTAGAAAGTATTTCTTCAGTTATGGAAAAAATAGCGTATGTCTTAAAGATACACGATAGAAGTGAAACTATCGTTAAATGAACATAAAAATATTAGGGGTGTTACAAAATGTGCACGTGATCAAAAAAAATACTAAGAAAAGTCAAGGGTACGCAATGTTCCCAGGCAGTCCCACAACCCATTATTGCCGTCCATTGTTGCTTAATTTCGGTGTTCGGACTAGAACCGTTATTTTCAACACTGTACCCTATAGTGTTTACCCCTACCATATTTTCGTCACATAAAGATATTGCGGATCAGAGTTTCAAAATCCTCCCATAAGAATTAAAAAGTTTCAAAAGCATAGGTACATGGCAGTGATAGATATAGATTACATAATATAAAATTATTTACTCCAGTTCCAATATCTAGGGATAAAATAGAGGAATACGTTTGTGTGGAATAAACGGCGTCCGTATTTCCTCTTAATAAGTTCTCACGATCCTTACGAATACATGTAACTTTCGTCACGCCTTGGTAATCATTTCAACATCGATAGGCCCTTTAGCCCTTTCTTACAACGTCGGTTATATTTGCGCAAAGTAGCATAGATTGAAAATTGAATTATTTCCCATAACAGCTTTCCAATGATTATTGGCTTGGATAATAGTTAAAATTTAGTAATATTGTGAATAAAGATATAATACAAAGATAATGCAGTAGTGCGAGATCTTATTCAAGCTTATCGAGGAAGTATTTACTTAATTTTGTGTTTTCTTAGCGTATTGGTATTGTTTGTATTATAGACTATAGATACAACAAAGAAATTGAAAAGATCAATGACCATCATTTTTATTTTATTTATTTTAAACAATCAATCTTCCAGATTATTGCTGACATTCTACAGTAGGTCATAATATAAATGTCTTGTGATGATTTCATTGTTCTACCAAGATGGTCGCCCCTTGTTTGAACATTCGAGTTAGTTTTTATGGCATCTCAGAATTCATGGTCCGTGGTATTATTTTTTATTTTATTTTGCACAATAACCGAACTATATACACCACATAAAATGTCATTAATATTACAAAATATAGAGTTATATAACACAAGATTATGAATCTATACTATAATAGTATAAAGCTGAAGATTTTGTTTGGTTGAACGCGCTAATCTGAGGAACTAATGGTCCGATATAAAAAATATTTTAGTGTTAAATAGCTCATTTATCGAGGAACGCTATACGCTATATATCCTTCGACAAATCTAAGACAAATTAAAGAATGATTCAAAATCGATTTTTTTGAAGCCATACTTCTTTCGGCGCGTTAGGGAAAAATGATGAAGAGTAAATTTTTACGATGCGCGGGCACATCGTCACGAAAAACCGACACCCTGAAGTTATCTATAGTCAACATTTTGTTTCTTTGTATTTGTTGTTTGTATTCAAACTTTAAATGTATTAAATACCCTTTTTCTATTGTTAGTGTCGTTTTTTCTACAAACGTAGAATAAGGCGAAAGATAAAAATTTTCAAAAGATATTTATTTTAAAGATATTTGATAGTATAAATTCTAACGCGTGTATATAAGCGCACACACACTTTTTTCCTTCTGAAAGCTTACGCTGCGTGTTAGCCCAAACTTAGTCCAAAGTACTTGTCGCACTTTCACGCTGACGAAGTCGCGGGCAGAAGCTAGAAAAATATAAAAAAGTCATTACATGACAGACTAAGAGCCGGCCGAAATGTCCTCCAGTTAGTTTTTATCCCAATTAAGTAGTGTCAGCACACCACGTTATTCTTTATTCATGTTGTGGATTCGGTAATGTTTTACGATTGGCCGCTTGTTTGACGTAAGTTCTCCTTGAGACCTCCTTGTTTGTATCTAACGGACATAACTAAACAGCGACTACTATCATCGCCTTTAAGGCCTTCCACTACTCACTACTGGTATCGGTATAAATAAACAATATTATATTGAGATTTTCATATTACATGTTTACTTTACTTTGAAGATTAGTTACAGAATTCATTATTATTATAGATTGATGTGTAAAATATATTTTTTCTAAAGTATCTATAAGAGTTTGTTAGATTACTAAGGTTACTAATTACAATAAACATTTAGTGTTGTTTTTATTTACTGTAATTAAATCATAAATTGGTCGTGTTAGAACTTATTTTTTTAATTTTGTTGTCATGAGGCAAACGAATATTTGTGTCACCTGATGTTAAGCGATCACACCGTCTATAGATACCAGCAACACCAAAGGACTCGGAAGTGCGTCGCCAGCTTGTGATGATGGGGAAGAGGGAAGGGGGAGGAAGGGTAGGGAGGCGGGATGTGGGCCTCTGGCGCTCTTACTGCCCGAACCAAACGCAACAATGAAAAAAATCATTGTTACTTCGCATCGGTTTTCTGTAAGAGTATGTCAGTAGTACCCCGGGCGATCCGATCCATTCATGCTAAGCTAATTATAGCTTCAGCGTGACTCTCCTACGGCTACCTACTAAACTATTAATTTTATTCAAGAAACTACTAATTTTAATGTGGTTTTTTATCCCAAATAAATATTAAAATCTAGGCGATGGCTCCTTTTATTTTACATGAGAATTAAGCAGTAATGACAGAATTATTCATTAAAAAATGGTAGTTCAACTTTATTTGAAATAAGGATAAACAGTTCCTTTGGAACATGAAAATAATTTTTACCGGTTAGCTTGTAAAACACTATTGAACCAATTTTGGTGGGGAGTTTACTGGTGAATAAAGAACCGATATATAACTATATCATCGTATTTTCCTATAGGGGCTAAGCATAATCGTAAAATTACAAATAAATATTAACATAATAAAGAATAGCGCACAGGTTAATCGAAATGTAATGGGATGACCCTATGATGAATGAAGCCAATATCACAAAAATAAATCAGCACAAGAACTAAAAAACAACTAAGGTACATACACCAACCAGCATTTTGATAATAACACTACTAAAATGTTGAAAGTTTACATTTATGCTAAATAAAAAATATTCAATTACAAATTTTAAACTAGTTTTGGTATTAACCGATCAATCAGTCAGTGTATCTATCATAAACATGGTCGATAGGAATCGCGGTGAAACGATGTTATGTTACAAGTTACATGGATCTGGTATGCATCCCCATAAAGGCAATGCGGTAGGCATGACATGATTCTCCGTTTATGTCGACGCAGGAAGCCAGTTGTAATGATTCATATTAGGATAAGACAACATTATTGCCGTAATTACTTTCCCTTAATTAACCATTTTATTATGTAATTTTTTACGTCAATTCAGACAATCGAACAAAAATAAAAATGATTCAATATGGACTGCGCGTCCACGGCACTGGTTATTGGAATAATTTACAGACTGCGCGTCCACGGCACTGGTTATTAGAATAATTTACAGACTGAGCGTCCACGGCACTGGTAATTGGAATAATTTACAGACTGAGCGTCCACGGCACTGGTTATTGGAA
>JACEII010000022.1:996474-1035803 GCA_014332785.1 Antheraea mylitta | reverse complement strand
GAATAATTTACAGACTGAGCGTCCACGGCACTGGTTATTGGAATAATATACAGACTGCGCGTCCACGGCACTGGTTATTTGAATAATTTACAGACTGAGCGTCCACGGCACTGGTTATTGGAATAATTTACAGATATATGTGATTTCATATTTGCAAATCTTTTATCAATCTTATTCTAGTTATCTATACTAATATTATAAAGAGGTAAAGTTTGTGAGTTTGTGACGTTGTAGGGGGTAATCTCTGGAACTACGCGTTCGATTTGAAAAATTCTTTTAACGTTATATAGCTAATTTATCGGGGATGGTTATATATTACGCTAAGATTAATAGGAGCTGAGTACTAATGAAGAATGTTTAAAAATCGAAGTTTTTTCCTCTTAAGAGCTTCCGCTTCGTGTTAGCGTTAGCCCAAAATAATTATTCCACGCGAACGAAGTCGCGGATAAAGTCTGGTACAATAAATATTTAAAGAAATGCAACACAATTTAGTGTTCTAGTGATAATATTATAAATGCGAATATGAGTCTGATCGTCCCGCATTAATCAGTACAATACAATATAGAAAAGGACACAGGATACCAGAAAAAAATACTGTTGCTGGCAGATATGTGAAATCTATATGAAAACGAGCGAAACCGTAGAAAAATGCTATTTGCTATATGCTAAAGAGATATTTTCGTTTTGAAAACATTGGTTATATAAAATGTATATTGTAGGTGGTAGTGCCACGCTGAAGCTATTATTAGTTTCGGCACGAATGGGTCGGCTCGTCCGGAGTAGTAACCACCCAACCCACAGAAACACCGATGTTAAGTAGCAGCGCTTGCATTGTTGGGTTTCGTTCGGAGGCCGGAGGCCCACCTCCCCTCCCCTCCCTCTTTCCCCCTGTCCAAAAATTCCCTCTAACTAGATGGCAACGCACTTGCGACTCCCCTGGTGTTGCTATGGTTTTTTTTTATCAAAAAAGGATTGAAACACGCCCTATAGCATAAAAAAACCTAGAGGGTTACATTATATTTTCCTAGTTACTTGCTCCGGCTTCACACGGGTAACGTAGTAAATAAAACCAAATCTTACCTTTACAGTGCGTCCATCTAGTGAAATGTATCAGTACCTGGACTATTGAACGTCAATTTTGCCGATATTTATGAAGTTCACAATTAAAGTCGATGGAAACACTCTGAAAATTTGGAGAAATAAAACTAAAAAAGAATGTGTTAGGTTTAAAAATTTACTATTTAAAATATTAATATTGTAAAATTTTGTTTGCAGGGTCTGGAAATTGTTAATCCGCAAGCGGCCGAGACCCGCGCCAACGATGCGAACGACAAATATTTTTCAAACACTTCAGGATTCTTATCTGTGGGGAAGAAAACGTCGTAATAGCAACATAAGCTGATATTTTTGTACTGTTTGATTTTCTGGAGACGTACAATAAAGCGATATGATATGGAATTTTGCATTTTTATTTTTTTATTTCATTTAGTTAAAGTTTACTTTCATACAATTGTTTTTTAGATTTAATCCCAACGAAACCGGTCCATATTATAATCGTATTAACCGCGAAAATATTACGATAGGAGAACTATGCGGGCGGTAATGTCATATGCATTGGCGGGAATTCAGAGTCTGCATACTACGATGTTTGTCGGTGGCTGAACAGCCCTATGGATATTGTAGATCATGTTCATAGTATGGTTTAGTGTAACTTTCACTGTGATTAATTGAATCACATTTGTTAATTTTGAGAAACATATCTTTCAAATTTGTCCGTCTTCGACTGTGACGTAATTCTTGAAATTCAGATAAAGTATGTGTTAATCAGGACATTGTTTATACTTCCCGGCCAATATTATTTTTTATGTCCAAATCTGGCTACGTAATATTTACTTGGACTTAATTATTTATCATATTTAATATGCTATCATTATAGTTTTGATAGTGCACCGGATTGGTAAATAGAGTGATATTCCAGAAACAAATTAATCATCGCTAACTCATGTAGTTTCTAGTATCAATAGACATAACCTCAAAATCGCAAAAATAATTCTTCAAGTTGAAATTTAAATTGTGTAGTTCGATTGAATATGTCATTATTCATATACTGGTCAGTATAAAGAGTGTTCGGATTATTCATTTGGTCCTCACCATATACATTAAAAATAATATTAAGTCATCAAATTATATTTTTAATTGCATACTATAAAAACTTATTTCGGATGGCATATACCAGACCAACGGCCGTAGCCAGTATTGACAAACAGCTCACTTGTACTTACAGGAACCCGATGGACGTAGCCTATGCACTGAGTCGTATACGACGGTATATATTCACCGAAACCGATAGTAAGATCTCTGAGCATCAGGGGCTATCAGGGCGAACAAATACCCTCACACACTCCCGATACTCTCTTTCTGGTACACGCACAAGAGGAAAAAAAACCCTGATAAAAAAGGGCCACGGGGTAGGGGAAGGATCGCGTGTTCTGACAGTCCATGAATCCCAGGGACTGACCTTCAAATCGGTGGTGATCCTGCAAACAAAGGGCAGAAGGGTACAAATCCGCGATAGCGTTTTACATGCTATAGTGGCAATATCTAGGCACACCGACACCTGTGTCTACTATACCGACGTGACTGACGACGCGATAAGTAGGTTCATTCGTCGGGCCGTGGACGCTCCGGCACGGAATATTGTGGATTACAACCTAAAAATGACCATAAAGAATGGAAATGCAAGCGCTATAAAATCAATAACGTCATTAAACCAAAAATAGTTAATAATAATTGAACAGTTAATATTTAATAAATTACTAATAATAATAAAAAAATATATGCTCACGGATGCGATTTTTACGTATACAAAATACTACATGTAAGCAAAAAAAAAGGGTGCGGACCAAGAGTCTGCAGAATAGAACAAAAAAAAAATTACATACTATGCTTAAAATGAAATAAAAATAATTACAGATGATATAAATGATACTGTACTTACGGATACAGCAAGTAATATTTTAACAATAAAAAGAAATATTGTCGAGTTTTTGTGGTAAGTCATAATTCATGTTCCGTTGTATTATTTTCCATCAATTTCACTTGTGCACAATATGCATACTATGTTACATAAAACATCGCCAATATTATAAAATATAAAATCCACTACACAACATTCCGCTAAAAACAAGCCTTTTCCTTATCATTAAAATTCCAATTTTAAAATCTGAAATAAAAAAAAAACAAATATTTGACAGAACATTTTACAATTACTGAGCACTCGGCGAGTGAACAACAGGCGACCGAGATCACCGTAAGCGTGTCCACACGAGGCGATTTCACCGAGCTACTTGGATTTCGCATTTGCTAAGTGAATTGTCAAATGTTTTACACAAAAGCCAAAGGAAACTAACGGGATTAGTTTTGTGTAGCCGATTATTACAAAGGTGGAGTTTTTTTATATGTTTTAGCGTTTGATCCTTTTTTTCCTCGAAATTATTACGCTATTGACCTAGCAAGGTCTTAACAGCTTCGCCGGACTACTAAGGCGAGCGCTTAGGGCACTCAGCCGAATTTATTTAACAACTAGCTCAAGGGTGCACGGCACACCCTGGCTTGGGCTGTTACCTGATACGTGCAATTCGCGACCTATCTGAGCTGACCTAATCTAACTATACCTACATATATGAGTTGTTGGAACATACATGTGTACCAAGCATACATACCTCAACAACTCTTATAGGTATATATTTCGTATCGGATTTCAAAACTATTTCAGTTCGATAAGGACAAGAAACAAAACCCTTCCATTTTCATGTGTAAGCGTGTATGTGTGCACGTGTGTGGGTGTGATATGTGTAATGTTGTTGCAGTGATGTAAGGATTTTGTGTCGCTGTATCGTGCGAGCAGCACACTCAAGGGTTCCTCGCCGAGGGAACGGATCTAAGCTTGAGTCGCTGCCGAGGGGGCGCTAATCTGGTGTGCGGGAGCGAAATTTACGCCCAGACCACGACGGCGTGATCTGTGATTACGTGTAATTAAGTCATCATACCTTCAAAATTTCAAATTATGCTATTATTGTTTTACTGTAATATTGCCATTGTTTTTTTTCTCAAATTAACTACGCTATTGACCTAGCAAGGTCTTAACAGCTTCACCGGACTACTAAGGCGAGCGCTTAAGGCACTCAGCCGATTTTATTTTTGGCAACTAGCTCAAGGGTGCACGACATACCTAGGCTTGGCTGTTGCCTGTTGCATGCAAAATCGCGACCAATCTTAGCTAACCTAGCTTACTATTCACATATATATGAGTTTTTTTTTTTTATCTTTTTTAATTTAGGGACTTATGTCCATAAAGAACATGCTAGTCCCATCGTACCCTAATATTACCTATTCACAAAATAGAATTAGACACAAACTTCCACAGAATCTTGACTTCCTCACTTGCAGGTGCACACAAGATTCTATGGAAGCAACCCTGATCTAATATATTAAGCTGTAACTTTTCCATAACAGCTTTTCGTTGTGATTTGTTCCGGCCACATTTCATCAACAAGTGTTGCAAGTCTTCTATCGATCCACAAGTTATGCAATTGGGTGAAAAAGTTTTTCTCATAAGAAATGCAAACTTGTTATATATATATATATATGAGTTATATATGAGTTGATGAAACGTATATGTGAACCAAGCATATACGCCTCAACAACTCATACAAATATTTATTATCGGAAAAACATTGCAAATGTAGGTCAAGGATACTATGTTGAAAGATTGGTTATAATTATGACATGTAATCATTAATCTAATATCCTGTAATTATTACAGAACCAGTCTGAACAAATCATAGTGGTAGAACGGTTTGACAGGCGGAACGTCAATTCGATGTTGTCAGGTTCGAAGCCATTCTTCGAAGTTTGCATACTTTTACTAATTTAAATTCCAAATCTGACAGTCAAGGAAAAGTTAATAAGAAACTTTGGATCTGAGAAATGTTCTTGCAGTACCGTATGTTAGAAAATATAGAACTAGATTTCTTAAAAATTAAAATCGCCGAATCGTCATAAGTCGGCGCGGCGTGGTGATTATATCCATACCTTCCTACAGGCTGATGTGATGATATTACAGAGCATTCATTTAAAATACTTAATAAAATATTACTGAATTTTCGCCTACAACTTTCCTCATCAATATGGTACTTATTTTAGTAGAAAGAATAGTATAGTTTATTGACCGTGACGATCGGCGACTTATATTCAGTCAATTTGCAGATTAGGGATGGCGAGCTGATGTCGAAATCTATTATCGATTTTTGGACATATAAATCGATTATTTTAACGGATATTAAACATCGAATCGATACAGTGGATCGATCTATGACATTATGAAATCGTGATTCAATGTTTCTTTTTATTTAGATAAAAATAAACCATACAATAATTTCAAAAAACAACACGATTTGGATCAATTTAGAAATCGTTTTTTTTTTCGAAAATCGTACCTAATGCAGAAGAATATCACTGCGAATTCAAGACTGGATATCACAAGCCACAGAGAGTACAGTTATATTTAAAAATACAAAAAAAAGCTACAATTCTGGTTACATTGAAATTAAATCCGCCTCGTTATTGATTCATACAAAAATGAGTCGATATAATAAATTCATTTAATTTTGTATGACGTTAGTGTAATTAGATATTATTGATTATATATTCTCTAATGTATATAAGGTTCTTAATGTTTGCGATAAATGTGAGCGATTACGAATATATCATAAAATTACAATGCATATGTATTAATAATATGCTAACAAGTGATATATAGTATCTGATACGCGCGTACCGTGCACGGATGTTACCGGCATGGCAGTCTTTCAAAATTAGAAAAGCATATAACATTTAAATAAAAAAGTAAAACGTGAAGTTAAATCATCTCAATTATGTTGTTTGAATTCATGTTTTCTATTAACATTATAATTTACTCAAAGATACGTAATAAAAACAGATTTAGTACTTTGTTCTGAACCAGCTTTTGTCGGCGGCTGTGTTGTAGTGAAAATATTTAGATTTCATGGGCTTATTAGACATTTTTTTTACTTTATTTTTGGCAATCAATATTTCAGATTATTACTGCCATTGTCAATAATATTACGTCGTGCGACTATTGCAATATTACCTAAGCGTCGTGTGAATCAATATTCTAACAAGATGGTGGATCCCTTGTTAGCCTTCTAGGGAGTTTTTGTGGCATCTCAGAATTTCATGCTTCGTGGTATTATTTTCCATTCACTTCACTTATGCACAATAAACTAACACACCACCCAATTGACAAAATATAGAGTCAAATAACACAAGATTATGAATAAAGTATAAAATACTAATAATAAATAAAAAATACCTAAAATCTACCTAAAAAGACTAAAATACCGCCAAAAACTCCCTAGACATTTTTTAAAATGTAATTTTGTCATGGCTCTAATAAACATTGTACAAATTCTAAGATACATAGGTAAAAATGGAGCAATATTTATCGTAGGTAATAAAGTCCTTTATTTGCCGGTCGAAAAGGGTTTTACTGTTTCGAAGAAAAGTCTCATAAATAACAAAACTTCAGATTTATGTAGATATATCTATATATTAATATAAACTCTGTCCGTTGTATATCATGGAAATTGACAAAAATCAACCGTTCTAAAGGGATTCAAGGCTATAAAACTAAACATTTCGCAAGTTTAAACAAGCGTCTTGACCTAACAGAAATAGAAGTTTGAACCAAACAATGTTCTCACGAGTCTAGGCGTGTAAACACACCACTCCCTAACATGTGGCTGCGCTGTTCATACTCGGCATTGATAGATTTGGACCACTATCAATCACCTTAAAAGGTCTTAGAACTCTATGATACCTATCTACCTTTCACACTACGATGGCGAATGTTGACAGGTCCGAGATGTGTAAATATTATGACATAAATTTAAAGCTCGTATGTTTTAAAAGATCTTCACGTGTCTTTTACTATTACTTGTATGCTTACTCAAAAACGAAATCTTCTTCTTATAAAATATGAATGTAAATCTAAAGTATCTTTAAATTTTCGATTTTTATAAAAAATAAATTGTTATAAGTATCTAGGAACAAGGAATAAAATACATATCAATCGTTTTTACAAATGTCTATCTGTCTGTCTGTTTGAATGAACACGCAACATTGCTAAAGTACTGGGTTCACAATAAAACCTCATCAAGGAATTCATAACTTCGAGAGTAACTTAGTTTTTGTTTCATTAAAATCGGACCACTCTATCAAAAGTTATTGTAATTTGAATTACGGCTCGAACTAAGTACGAGAGAAGAGTAGAAATATAAAGCTAGAGGGTTTGTTTGTTTAGTTACTTAAACGCGCTAATCTTAGGAACTACCTATCTGATTTAAAACAATTTTTCAGAGTCAGATAATTTATCGAAAGGCTATAGACTATATATCATCATTCTAAGACCAATACGAGCGGAGCACTAATGAAAAATGTTTCAAAATCGGGTCTTTTTCCTTTTGAGAGCTTCCACTGCGTTAACACGCATTAACGGGTTAGCCCAAAGTAACTATTCGACGCGGATGAAGTCGCGGGCAGAAGCTAGTTTATAAATAAAAATCAATTGTCGAATATGTGTACTCGCGGCACGTTACAATTACAGCACTTATTTGGCAAGTTTTGGTTTTGGTTGTGTCAGGACAAGGTTTGTATTGCAGAAAATATTTGAATTTTTTAATGGAAAGTGATAAACTTAGGTCAAAAGCCTCCATACATAAAAGTGAATGAGACAGAAGATTTCCCTATTGAACTTCTTATACTGAGATAATGGACATATTAAGAGACATATTCAGTTATTGAGATTTGGGTTGTTACTATCATTGATTATATGGTCGTACTGTAATGAGATTTGGTGTCATTTTCTTCATTAGCACATCTGTGTGAAGCTGGGGCTATCCTATATATCCTAGTTGAAAATGATGTATTTCTGTAGCATATATGCACTTTCAGGTGTCAATATATACAATAAATCTAAGTACATAAATGGAAACGGTTTCTAGGCACAGTTTTTTTGTAGTTCAGATATACTCATTTCTATAATTGTTGTAAATTTGTCACCGAGCAACTTACAGGTGAATTCCATTAACTCCACTTAAGAGCCTCCTCGTTACTGTCTTGGGACACATCGTCAAATTCAAATGAGGCTGTAGTCAAACGTTAAACCTCTAAGGCATTTTAAAAACGTACATCTAATGTTTATCTTAGCAAAATAAACAGGAATTTAGGAGTCCGGAAACTTAAAACAGTTTAAACAGTCGACAAACCATGTATGAATCCTATCACAGGCAAATAAATTTAAACTTTTGGTTATGCTATAAAAAACATCTTATTCTACTATTTAACTGTGACCTAAATAATACATACAACAAAACAAAGTCGTATTGGACAACCGGTTTCATCATTTGCATTGAATTATATAACTTTGATTACAATTATTTTTTACATGTTAATTATGATATTTGTAATTTATTATTGCAATAACAAAAAATAATAGTCATATGATAAAAGAGAAACTTCCGCTGGTATCTATACTAATATTATAAAGAGGTAAAGTTTGTTTGTGAGTTGTGACGTTGTAGGGGGTAATCTCAGGAACTACTGGTCCGATTTGAATAATTCTTTCAGTGTTATATGATGAAAAATGTTTCAAAAACGGGATGTTTTTCCTTTTGAGAACTGCTGCGTGTTAGTGTTACTGTATTTAAGCCCCGCGAACGAAGTCGCGGGGAGAGGCTAGTTTAATATATAGAAAAAATGTAGCTATTATTAGTAACTGTTCTATGGTACTGTTAAGTTTAAAAAAGTTTACGCAGACTTAATTGATGTATTCAGTTTAATATTCAATATTAATAATGATCACTTGAACATATTTGTATATGCCATTCCATGCACGGCGATAAAATATTTTAAAGACATATAGAATGTTGTTTTTCTACGGAAATTATGCGTTTTATCTGTGGGAACTTAACACCTTTTTTTACATGGGGAAATTTTTGCAGACACCCACCCTAGCCGGGCAGCTGAGGATGGGTTATGTCCGACTTGCACGGACTAAACTTCCATGGTGCCTTCACTCACCTATACGCCGGGGAGCAGGAGCTGCCCACTAGCAATACGTCTACACCCCGGCAGAACTTAACACCTGGAAAATAGAGCTTCGTTAGGTTCCAAAACCTAATATTCCCATAGATTAAACAGACGTCATTCGCGTCGTATAATGATTTGAAAAGATTTAATAATATATCGATGTATTGTCATTTTACTGTGGCCCTGGAATATTTCTGGGGATAATATAAAATCCGTAAATAAGATTGAAATTTAAAGATAATTCTCAAATCTGCCATAGAATTAAAGTTCTTCATGAAATTTTGACTGATTCATAGTTCATTATAAGCTAGATGTTATTTCATAAACTTACTTTATTTCGTGTAATATTCTTGGCTTTTTACGTAATATTATTTGGTCATTGCGCACAACTGAATTCAATTCGAAATAATAACTTTGAATATAAATTCTTGAATATCATATAAACTCTCTGACTTTCTGGCAAGTTCTACAAGGAGGCTATCATTTTGATAGAATATTGTAATCAACAAGAAAATTGAACCGTCACGGGACGCCGCGCTTTACAGATGTGAAACATCGAAATTGTTCGAATTGAACGAATCTCAAATTCTCTAATTACAGTATAGGTAAGCGCGCTCAGTGCGCCAAGAGAGATCACGCACAGTCGCTTGTGCACGCCATCGTGGCTTCGTCGCCACGGCAACAGTCAGTTTTACCAGCGCCTATAAATGTCTTACATCAAAAACACTACTCGGTAATGACAGAGTAATTTGCAATAGCAAGGGTCGGTTGTTAAAATAAAGAAGGCAGTTAATATTAATATTCGTTCAATTTATTTTTTTACATATAATTTAATCGTTCACTGCATAAATAATTTGCATATTACGTTCAGTTTTAAACGTTTTGTTATTAAATTACTAAATATTTTTACTAAACGAGTTATAAATATATTAGAATTGGAAAGTATTTTTGGAGATTAAAATTCATCTTCGTAACTTTGTAACAGAGCATTAAGCTTTTATTGGAATTAAGTAACATTAATGCACCTGCATCATATGAAGAATATAAATAAGGTAACCTGTTTACCGTCGCAGTTGATATTTCCTTATTTTCAATTGATTACGTAAGTCAAGATGCACTGGCCGCTTGTTCGTTACTAAACAGATTGGCATATACAGAATTATCTATATATCATTTGGCTTAGGGTACCGTGAACCTAATTATCATTTAATTACAAGCCACGATATTGTTTTAATATTGTCCATTGATGTTTTTAAACGACTTCAAAAGAGGAAATCTTCATTTCGGCTGTATTATTTTTTAATGTTTGGTTCCTTAGGGTTTCGTCATTTGTCAAACTGATTAAAATATATTTATTGGAAAGGGGGCATTCTTAATGATAGATTTCGAATATAAACTGGGAAAATCCTTAAAATCAGACAGAATATAAATAGGGACTTAAATATTAGTAGGTTTATGATAGTCCTATAATAGGTAGTTAGGTCAAAAATGTGGTGCATTTTTTTACATTAGATTTCTTTAAAGTCGGCTTTATATTTTGCTCAAATTTTCTTGTCGGAGGCACAAACCTATATGATCCTGTAATCTGGACCTAAACAATTTACCCATTACGCTTGTTATAAAGTATTTTATTTATCTAAAAAAGAATGTTAAAATTCAAAAACAAGCAAATATTTGTTAAGTACGTAATGGACATGAGATTTCGTTTATTGCATAATTTATTTTACTAAATTCTTAATTAATGCTTATCTCAGTAAAGTAAAAGAAGATTCAATAGGCAATAATATTTTCAATTAAGTTCTCCGATCAGTATTTAAAGACTCGATTTTTACAATAACTTGTGGCAAATAACATCGAGACCTTGCGGTTGTGACTTTGCTGATAATTTCATTTTTAAGATTTAAGATAACCATGAAGCGCCATATTCGTCGTTAAATTACTAGTTTGAATGAAAAAAATCGAGATACAGCGTTTATAAGGTTCGATTAAGGACGACAATTAAAGCTAAAATGGAGTCTTCTAAAATGCAATATACTATTATTCTTATTTACTACATTCCTACTTGATATTAATAATTTAAACGTGAGTTAGTTTGTAACGCATTCAAGATTTAACTACTGATCCGATCATCTTGAAATGTTGCGTACACATTCGCAGGAGTACACAAAAGGACAGAGAGTATACCTTTCATTTAGAAAAAAAATACTGGTCCTGAGGAGTGGGTCAAACGAAGTCGGTAGTAAAAACTTATTTTATTATTATTTATTTATACACAGTGCACTGTTTATTTATTTATATTGTCATACTAGCTGTACCTGCGGCATCGCAAATGCTTTTTTAAATTGTATTGAAGAATTATAAAATTGTGAGATCATGTACAATTATAGAAATGCTCTTTAAAAACAATTGTAAATACGACACGCACGTTACTTACAGTAACACGTAACCTATACCGTATATATAAATACTAACAGCGTGCCTAATAAGATTTACCACCAGCAATATATTTGGAATTATAACCCACAATATAAAACGACCTCAGTGATCACTTACACTGTATAAGGAACTAATGACCCGATTAGGCCTCCCACGGCAGCGGCTCAAGCCTAGGTTCGATCCCTCGGTAGGGAGCCCTTGAGTGCGTTGCTTGCGCGATACGGTGACACACAAATATACATCACTGCTACAACACTACATGATCACCCCCACACACGTGCACGCCTACACGCTTACACATGAAAGTGGAAGGGTTTACTTTTTTCCCTTATCGAACTGAAAAACTCTCAATTTTCCGATAATAAATATATAGAGCAGTTGTTGAGGCGTGTATGCTTGGTACACATATACGTTTCAATAACTCATACACATACGAATAGTTAGCTAGGTTAGCTGAGATAGGTCGCGATTTTGCATGCAACAGGCAACAGCCAAGCCGAGGTGTGCCGTGCACCCTTGAGCTGGTTGCCATAATGAAATCGACTGAGTGCCTTAAGCGCTCGCCTTAGTAGTCCGGTGAAGCTGTTAAGACCTTGCTGGGTCAATAGCGTAGACATTTCGAAAAAAAAAATAGGAACTAATGATGAACTTAAAATATTATTATAAAGATTTACATAACATTTAATAACATTGCTATTATAATTACCATTTTGTGACTACACAAAAAATAAACACTTATCTGTTCTGAATTTGAAATCTTGCTAAATTTCATGCAGATAAAGACGCTTGTAATAGAAATAAAATAGAATAATCTCACTTATTTTTTATAAGGTTCATTATCTACTAGTGAAAGTCCCGTGAAAATCGGTCTAACCGTTTTGTAGAACGCACTGTGGGCGAAGCCACGGTTAACAGCTAGTATAAACTAAATAGGTTTGAATTAATTTTTATAAGGTCAGCTATCTACACTTGAAAGTTTCTTGAAGATTGGTCTAACCGTTTTAGAGATAGCATTGCGGACGAAGCTGCGGCTAACAGCTAGTGTAATTTTGAGTAGCCTAGATAACCCGCTGTAATTTTAGCTATCTGCTAGTGAAATTCCCGTTAATATCAGTCCAGCCGTTTCGGAGATTATCCGGAACAAACAGACAGATATACAAACAGACCAACAAAAATTTTTAAAATTGCATTTTTGTTATCAGTAGCTTGTATAGTTTTATACCGAATCAGTATAAAGAAAATTTTTTATATTACGTGCAGACACTTCATCTATACTATAATAGAACTGTAACAAGTCGAAATCTGTACATTAAATATTTTTTGAAAATTTTAATCAGGGTAGACTATGTTATCGATATAAAAGCCAAAAATAATCTTTTTACAATTTTTGTCTGTCTGCCTGTCTGTCTTTCTGTCTGTCTGTCTGTATGTCTGTCTGTCTGTCTGTCTGTCTGTCTGTCTGTCTGTCTGTCTGTCCCTATGAACACGCATCACTCTGAAACTACTGAACCAATCTTGACGAAACTTGACATATCGTAATATATAATATATATAATATAATATAGTTTATATAGTTAATATTATATAGGTAATATTATATAGTTTTTAATATAATATCGAAGATATTTGAAGAAACCCTAAAGAATATTTTTTATTACGTTAATAGGAATTATGGTAATTTCCATGTTTTTGTATTAACTAATTTATGGTCATTTATAAATAGCTTTTACTAAAAAGTATATATTTTCACTTTTAAGTATTCTCAATACGTGACCGTTTTGTATTCAAGTCATGACCGACCTAGTAAGACGTTTACAAAAACTACGTTAAAACGGGGACGTTCCTTTATCAGTTGTGGTTCTTAATTGTAGGAGGTCTGCTTAAGTGGCCTTTAATTAAAACTAATAGATCGTTAACTTAGATTTGGCAAGAAGATTTTAAGGTCACAAGCGCTTTTAATATTTCGTTTTTTTTAAATATATTTTTCTGTTTTTCAATGAATACAAATTATAATTATGTGGTACTAAGACTTTGGGATTGCTTTTAAGATTTTAATATAATTGAAATCATATTTTAATTTGGAATGAGTTCCCGTATGTATGTGTTATTGTATTACAATTATTGGACGATATAAAAGTACTTCCTTTTTATTTACAAGTTTCTATGAGTTTACTATAGTTTGACATGAAACTGTAGGTATTATAAGAGTTACTTATATTGAAGTAGAATCGATTTCACACACATGATGTATTAAAAATGATGTATCACTAGATTATAGACTCTTAATTGCATTTTTTTTTAACTTTATTTTTGGCAATTAATCTTTCAGATTATTACCGCCATTGTCGCGTAGTCAATAATATTACAAGCGTCGTGAGATCACTTCAATATTAAACGTCGTGTGAATCAATATTCTAACAAGATGGTGGATCCCTTGTTAGAACCTTCCTGGGAGTTTTTGTGGCATCTCAGAATTTCATGATCCGTGGTATTACTTTCCATTCATTTCACTTATGCACAATAAACTAACTATATTACATAAAACGCTATCAAATTTACAAAGTATCGAGTCAAATAACAAAACATTATGAATAAAATATAAAATCTACTACATAACAGACTAAAATCTCGCCAAAAACTCATTAGTTGCATAAATCGTTATGTGAAATTGGTAGGAAAGGGATGAGAAATTACTTTACACATAATTTCGATACCGGAGTAATAGTTGATACAAATTAGTATGAAATATGAAACACTTAGCATCGACTGGTGAAGCCGACGGTTTTTATACGTTTCCGTGCGTGCCAATCCGGCCACGTATGCCCGTGTAACGTGAGCCCACATGCCCTATTTACCACTAGTACGTGCTCCTAGCTCTAACGTGCAATTGACTTAAAACTAGTCCGCGGCCATTCCCGGCTCTTGATGTATTGTTCGCCAAGTACTACTGCCGTTCAAGGACGGTTCTATAAGGATTTATAGTTTTTAACGAACTAATCTTATTAGACAAGTCTATGTTTATTCTGCTTTCAATGTAGCGTAAAGGAAGCTTATTAAACACTAGCCTCTGCTCGTGACTTCATTCGCGTTCTCAATACGAAAAAACATCCCGATATTGAAACATTTTTCATCTGTGATCAGCTCCCATTGGCCTCAGCGTAGTGATATATAGCCTATAACCATTCTCGATTAATGCGCTATATAACAATGAAAGAATTATTCAAATCGGACCAGTAGTTCCTGAGATTACCCCCTTCAACGTCACAACATCAAACGTCACAAACTCACAAACTTTACCTCTTTATAATATTAGTATAGATAAATATTGTAAAATAAAAAAGGGTAAATTCACGCCTAAATTTAAATATAATCATTTGAAATTAACAAGGCGCGGAAACCAAATGTACTTTATCCATAAATTCTTTGACATACAGCATAATTTAACTGACCTTAACAAAAGGTTAAATATTCAAGCTAACTTCAAGAATATGGGCAAAACTGAAATGAAATTTATAAAATCCATGAAATAGTATTAGAAATATTAAAACAACAGAAATATATTCGATATTATTGTAATTATTCAAGGTACTTTTTACAAATGATCAATTAACTAAAGATCTCTACATTTAGACCAAATAAATGGAAACGTTACAAGCTATGGATATTATTAAATAAATCTTAAATGAAAAACAACTTTAATCTTAATTTCGAAAAAATATTATCATTTAAAAAATTGAACACAGATGTAAGATAGATGATAGACCCAATTACAATGCCTAATTATGCTTCTCTCAACAAATGGATTACGTCACGCTTCGCTCATCACTCGTTAAAGCGATATGATTTTTCTATGAACAATGTGAAAAACAATATACCGATGTCTTGAAATGAAATATAGTTTTGATTAAAAGTTTACGTAGTAAGTAGCTTGTTCACTAAACGTAAAATTTGATTGTGTAGAAGAGTTATGCCCGTTTTCACCAACGTTCCCTAAATTTAAGGGACACTTAAAACCCGTATAAGTGACCACTTTGGGAGATTTCGTTTTCACCAACGTCAAAGTGTCACCTAAGACTCTAAGGGCTACCTAAATTTTAAGGGATGGAAATTCGATCGCTTAGCGCTAAGTTATGTTTATTTTACGAACATATCACATTGAATTTGTAATTAGTTCGTTTATATATCGGAAATTGAAGAAATATTTGAGTTTTTTGAAACTTTGGTAGTTAAAGAAACCTGGAAATGAATAAAACGTCAAAAGTTCCTCATTATGACTATGCATTTGTATACAGCTGTTAATTTTATCCGTGTATTATTTTTTTGCCTTATTTACTTTTTTATTTATTGTTCCATATTTTGTGTTTGTAAAAATATGATTAATATTAATTTCTTCCATGGTCCACATTGGAATCTCTGGGCTAATTTACGCAATTTTTAACATATCCAACAATAAACTTATTTTATTTTTGTTTTGTAACACAAAATTCAGGAAATAAACGCGCACATGATACCTTAATGTTTTAATTAACTTACTATTTTAATCTTATCTTTACTTTTTCTGCTAGTATACAATAACTACAAAATAGGTACCTACTACACAATAAGTAATCAAAATAATATAATTTCATTACATCAAAATTAACTCAACATGCACTGACCCAACCGAAACATTCAGTAGGTACATAATTAAAGCGGACCCCCAATAAAACTAAACGGCCATCTCTGCACCAACACAATAATTAACAAACCTTTAAAAAAAACATTCTTTGGTCACTTATTTTATTTTAAAGTAGTATTTGTATTGTTTTCATAAGAATTTCATAAAACTATTGCTTTGAAATTGTTACTAGCACATGTTCCGCCTGCTTCAATAAAGGCTTGACGATAAAACTGACGCTTAACTAAGTGCTTCCTTAGTAAGTGTCCCTTAACATGGTGAAAACGAAATAAGTTAAGTAGCTGATTTAGGGGACATTTTAGCTTAAGGATCCCTTAGTTAGGGGTAAGTTAAGGGAGCGTTGGTGAAAACGGGCATAAGTGTTTCAATTTAAGATTTTAAAATGTAACTGCTCTCACCGCTTTCTGTTTAAAAAAATAATCACAGTAAACTACTTCACAATTTACGCTGTTCTTTTTTTTATGCGAAGTGTAAAACACCGTTCCTCATGTGGTAATCTGGTGTGTATTATAAATTAAATATTATTAGATACGTTTTAATTGTTGATAAATTCAGTTTCTATATAATTAACTCAAGTAATACCTATTATTTACGCTGCTATGATTTCATGAACGTGACACACTTAATTGTTGTAAAATATTCACCGTATAATTTAAAACTACATGTATACGGCACTGCAATGGTACATACTAAGAGCGCAATTTTTTTTCTGTATTACAGGTGGAGTGAATTAAAACAGTTGAATAATTAAAACCAACTTCACCGACGATACTTCCTGAAGATAATTTGCAAATTACACTGACATTCACGTATCTTCGCAGCCCTTATGTAAAAGACACCGTAAACTGGTATTCTGAAACTCATTGCGCCGATTTAACTATTATTACCTATTACGAAATTTATACTTATCATAAAGTACAAGATCTTACTATATGATTTATTTACGGCAATGGGAGTTATTTAAAAAAATACCATGTGCAACGTACAGCTTGCTTATAGACTGTTAATTCATTTAGAAAGGATTCATGGAAGGTCGTGGCAACATTACGTACGGAATATGCATGAACGCATACTCAAATACAAACGATGGTAATAAATATATATTTCATACTACCTCGAAGCGTTTGCACTTGACTCGGACGTGAGTTTGCATAAAAGTCAACGATTCATAATGTTAACGAACATTTTACGTGCCTCAAATGTATTTCTTAAAAAAGCGATCGATTAATAAAATGACTTGAAATTCTCTCGCCGCTAAAATTACATATATCATATACGGATTGCATACAATGTAAAACAGATCGCTGATGGCAGCGTTACGTGATTTCGACTCGATAAGACAGTGGACACACCCAGTAAAAGAACGTTAACGGTTTATTGAAAACGAAAGATTGAACTCGCTGAGTGAGCGCCCGTACCACGGACTCGAGAACAGGTTCCGTCCCATACAAAGTCCGACGACACATCCCGAGCGGCTTGCGAACTCACCGCAGTGTACAGTGCTTCGCTGGCCGCGTACACTTACACACAGAGCGGTCGAAGTACACCCACCTGCCGCCTAATCCGCGTCCGCTCCTACCGTAACACTTAAATACAAATTAATTAAAACTGATCCGTGTATTATGAATGTTATTAGTGTTCGTGTTTGTGCGATTGGATAACTGATATGTTATCAAGTGGACTTGGATATTGAGTGGGTGTAAACATGGCGAGTTTCGAGGATTTGTCCTGCGACTGGTCGACGCTCTGCCAGGACTGCCCTGAATGCTGGACCACGTCAGGTATGTGGAATAACTCAAGCCAACCTTAATCCTATTGACGATAAAGACTGTGTAATTTTAAACTCGTCGTTAGGTTTGAATTGTGTCACTGATTCATAAATTCCGTTACGTTGTAGTTATGATCTACCTTTAATAACATTACTATTAATAATATTTACCTTTAATAATATGAAATTGTATGTACGAATAGGCTATTTATTTTCAATATTAATAGTAATTTATACTTTTAATACAACACTATTTTAAAACTATTTGAATATCATATGATATATATTTCATCGTTTTAGTGGGTTGATGTAATTTTTAAAAAAATATTTTTAAGTAAATTTGATATAAACATGCACATTGGAACCTGTTTAAAAAACATTTAAATTGCAAAGCTATTACACCATCGACCTTTTTTTATAAATCTTATGTAGAACAAGCAAGAATACGATTCTCAATAATCCGCTGAGCCCACTGACGACTACGATAAATCATTAAAAATTGTAAAATCCAATTGAGCGTATAGGAATTTACATACTATGTCTATGGGGTATAGAATTTAATGAATAATGTAAATATTTCAACGGTGAATTAACGTTATCATTCAAATTCTCTTGCATCGTCAATGAGCAAAACGCTTTCGTGAAAAAGAAATTGCATGTGATAATAAGAAGTTTACCTTGGGTTACTAACAGTAGGTAGTCTTTACGCCAACGAACTGTAGTAACAGGTTGTTCTTACGACATGTTTATATTATTTATTATCACCGTCTCTGTGTCCAAAATTCATAAATGTATAAACAATACTTCAGACACTTCAGCTGGTTTTTATTTTCTCGAACTGACTACGCTAATGACCTAGCAAGGTCTTACAAGCCTCATCGGACTAGTCAGCTGGTATTTGATAAAACAATTTATATTTCTTCATGTGTTTGGAAAAATATTAAATTTTGAATTGAAAATTAAATAATCCCATGCTTTCGATGTTGTATGGCTTATTTTGTTGTTAATAAATAATTCAAAAGGTTTTATCTGAGACTAACTGGTACAAGCGACTTTGTTACCGTGAAAATGTTTATGCTATTGCATATCAAGTACCTACGTATTTTATTCGACTTGGTACGCTGTCATTTATCGTTTTATTATAAAGCTACCATCAGTATTTAAAATAAACCTTTTAGGTTATTTCTGTAACGTTTTATCGTTACTACCTTTACAGTAAAACTAATACTCAGAAAAATTATCTGTTTTTAGAAGGTTAATGAAAATTATTTCAGCCTTTGATTTTATTTGACCTTATATAATTTACTACAGCCTCTTTTTATGACTTCCTTTAATAGATTTTGATTCAAATTTTAAGTCCATTCTTTGACATGTTGATAAGGCATTTTACTAATCTATATGATACTGATAAGCTATAAATTAAAAGTGAAGTGCCAAGTATGTTTATACTCTTATTCTACAGTTACAACTTTGATGAGTTTAGATGTGTGAATACGTTAATATTAGGGACGTAATATTAGGATCTTTTTCACGGTAGGTACTACATTTTAGGAACATTCTAGGCTATGGCAACTGAACTTTTGACGGTAACGAGTGGAATACATATTTATAAAAAATTTATCGCGTATGAAACTTGTCGGATAATATTATTATAAGATTAGTATTTTATTATACATGTATATTGTTAAATACTTCTATAACATGATATGTCTAATGTAATTATGATATTTGTTTACTAATTTAATAATGTGACTTGTCTAATGTAATTATAATATTTTTTTAATTACGAAAAATTTTGAATTTGTAATGAATATATAGTATAAAGTTATCGACCTTTAAAATTGTCAATGAATAATCCAATGTTGATTGACTCCCGTAAAAGGTTTCTTGTCTCACTGCCGCTTCCGTAAATAATTACTTTTACTGTAAGTGAAATTATAAATATATGTATTTAGTTTTTAAAAGTTTCTTTAGGCTTAGTTTGACACCGATAATATTTGGGTATTGATAATTAAACTTAATTTACAAATTATAACATGAAATTTACGAATGCTGAAGTATTCATTTTGCTGTAATTAGCAGGCTTATAGCAAGTCTTTATTTTTTAATTGGTTATGGAGCTCTTTCTGTGAGCTCTCGCTACTTTAGTTTTTGATTTAGTTTGGAGACATACGGGACCTTAACGATTTATTTTGGAGATATGCGCACCTTAGCATTATGGTAGGACTTTTCCTAAGCAGGCTAGTTACTGACCTTAAGTTAAAAGTCTGTCAAGCATACGTGTGTTTCGACACCAGTACTTGAGAACCAGTTCCTTAGAGTGTTTAGAATCTTGAAACACATCGTCACTTTTCACATCAGGTGAAATTGTGGTCAAACGCAAAAATCTATGCAGCATATGTCAAGTGTGAATTCACACGCGGTAGAAGTGAGACTTAGTATTCTGATTATTTTTAAGAGAATGACATAAATACACTATGGAGGTGATAAACATTAGTTTTCGGCATTATTTTGTAATATTTTAATATATAGGAACATAATCATACACAAAATAATATGATTTTTTAAAAGTGCGCCATAATTACTACGATCCAACAGAAGATAATATGATATAGATTTCAACGTTTCTCACTATCTCCCTCTGTTTATATGTATCTCGAATACATTAAGAATATAGTATACAGCATGGAGCCTATCTAGTCTCCGTGGTATGCAGAGTCCATGTATGGATCCGTATAGAGTAGTGGGGACGCAGACCGTTCCGAACCATCGCATAAAGAGAAGACGAAGTATAGAGAAAATATATAAAAACGCATTCTATCTCATTCTCTCACAGTCTTAACCTATGTATACATTTATAGCTATCTCTTTTTCGTTACACATTTTTGTTTCATAAAATCCACATTACACAAAAGGTTAATTACTTAATTTAATTGTACTTATCCTTTCCTAATATATATAGTCTTAAACTTGATTGTTAACAGACGGACATATGTCCTTCCTACTATAATAGATAAATAAATTACCGTTATAGATACTTGTATGAGATTGTTTGTTTGAAAACATACTTTCGTCAATTATATTTCTATGAAGTGATTGATGTATAGTCTTATTAGATAAATAATTATCAGTTTATCAACATCAATAAACATTTCAACAGATAATGTAGCGATCTGAATACGGAACGTGTCCATTCTGTAATTAAATTGAAAGTGATTCCATTTCATTTTCGTTTCACACCCGTCGTTCTTATTTACAATGTTGTAATCAATTTTGAGGTGCTATTGTGAGGTTATTGATCGAAATTACTTTTTTATATTATTTATTTACAATCTGGTGTGTATTGATAGTTCGTTAAACTCTTTTTCGATGAATAGATACGATTTTATTACCGAATACATTATTGTGTTGAATGAATTTTTTTAATGCAGACACGTATTTTATAATTTACTCACGGACACTATAGACAGACGTTGTCTTGTCATATATTGGGAGGCCGAAACTTTTTTTTTACGGAAGAAATTCAAAAAGGCTGTCTTTTTTATACCTCTGGCGGCAAACGAATGAACGGGTAAACAGATGGTAACTGATTATCACCGTCCACGGACACCTGTGACACGAGGGGGATCACAAATGCGTTGCCGGTCCTTTAGTAAGGAGTAGACTCGTTGCTTGAATGGTGCTAAATTGTAATGATCCGGAAATGCTGCCGCTGGGAGATCGTTCCAGAGAACAGACGTACGTGGGAAAAATGAACGTGAGAACCGCACAGTGGATGACTTCCAACCATCGAGATGATAAAAAAATGGAAATTATGGAAAAAACATTGGTCGTCTAATTAGAAAAACAATTTAAACCTCCACAACAGCGCTACCTATCATACCAAATTATAGCTAACTAGCCTCTGCCCTCAACTTCGTCCATGTGAAATTTGAAACATTCTTTATTGGTACTCCACTCCTATTGACCTTAGCGTGATTATATACAGCTTATAAACCTACCTTAATAAATGATTTTTTTTTATATTATAGGACGCAAACGAACATGCGGGTTACCAGATGTTAAGTGATCACCACCGTACATAAACACTAGAACACCAGGGGAGTTGCAAGTGCGTTGACAGCCTCTTTGGGGGTAGGAGAAAAAGTGGAGGAGGAAGGAGAAATAGGGGATGGGAGGTGGGCCTCCGGCGTTCTCACTAACCGAACGAAACACAACAATGCAAGCACTGTTACTTCACATCGGATTTCTGTAAGCGGGTGGTACTACCCAGGACGAGCCGACCCATTCATGCTGAAACCATTAATAACGTCAGCGTGGCTCTACCACCTACGATTACCACTACTACATTAGTAATAATTATGACACAATAACCATTACTACAAATACCACGTACTCAATACTGAAAGAATTTTTCAAATCGGACAAGTGGTTCCTGAGACTACCCCCCACAACGTCACAAACTCACAAATTCACAAACTTTATCTCTTTACAGTATTAGCATAGAAGTATAGACAAGCATTTAGATAACCTCATAATATATACTATATCCAGTGGCGGATTTGCAGTCTTGGTTATCCTAGGCCCCAGGCCGTGTAGTAAGTACCAACCACCCCTTTTTCTTCTTCTTCCTAGCGTTTTCCCGGCTTAGTGCTAGGGTCCGCTTTCCTCATAGACTTCCTCCACTTTGCCCAGTCTTCGGCATCCTTCTGTGTGAGGTTATTCTATGTCAGTGAATTTTTTGACACGATTGGCCGCCCTTAGTGTTTGGCGGCCCTAAGCCCGGGCCTCTTGGGGCTTAGGGCAAATCCACCAATACATCCTATATTTATAGGAGCGGAAGAACCATTAACGTACGTGCTTATAAAAGATTAGCAGTACATGCGACTTTGCACGTCCTAATAATTATTTGTTGTAATAAAGAGTTGAGTTATAGCAAAATTGATATTGCTTTAAAATTACCTGTCTTCAGATAACTGTACATACTAACTTTCATGGCAATTAACTTTACGATATTGAAGTTGATGTGCTTCAGCGCATTGAATATAACAAACACTACACCATGATATATTTAATGCACTGAAACTGGCGATATGTGGCAAAATTGATCACATAAAACCTTACCCATAAAAACCTATGTGTATACACGCACGTATTAAGTTATACTACGTAAAAAGATATAAAATGCGATTGATAACGTTTTCATTTAAAAATCAATTAATTTTAAAAGACTTTTAAAAAATCTGTATATTCAATTCAATAGGATACCAAAGAGAATTAACTAGAATAGACTGTTTATGAAATGATATTGTAATCATAATTCATATATAATGTAAACAAATGAAAGAATAAAATACTTCAAATATGTAAATTTACTTAGAATAATTTATAACACAAAAAAATCACTTTTATCACGAATACTCACAATAAATTATTATTTACCACTGTATATAATTTAATATCACACATAAATACATATGAATATTTATCTGTGAGCGTATTTTTTTTTCTCCACTGATGTAAAAATACACATCCATATATATTTGAATAACTACCTTGAATATAGTTATTAGTTGTCACGGAAACTTCACAAACAACAACCAACCAACTTCATGATGTCGCTTTTAGGTGTCGGTGTGCACGCGCGTCGGATAACTCTCATATTTGGAGTTTTTGGCGGGATCTTAGTCTGTCATGTAGTGGATTTTATATTTTATTCATAATCTTGTGCATAAAACCTATTTAAATTGATAATTATTAATACTGTCTACGTCTAAAAGCTTTAGAATTTTATGTCATCCTTTTCTAGAACAAATAATGAGTATAGTGGGCTATCCTTAAAAAATAGATATATGCCCGCCCTCACAGACTTTTTGTAGATCTACATTGTCTCTGTTGTGTCATTATTTACACCTGGCTAAAAACAAAAAGAAAAATGTGTCATGTCATTGTCAATATATTACGTTGTCAATACGTTTTGCAACGCACGCCACTTTCTAAACAAACAACAGTAAACCTTATTACATTTACCCAACATACATTGTTATATCTCAAAAGGATTAGGCAGCGTTTTCTATGAAAATACTCAGGCGGTTTGACTTTTTCCGACTTGTCCCACAATTATCGTTATATTTCAACCAATCTATATAAAACCCTGACATATTTATGTACTAAAATGTTCCTCATGAATTATTTTATACACTGGTGAAAACCGTATGAAAATCCGTTGAATAGTTTTTGAGTTTATCGCGAACAAACAGACAGACAGACACACACAGACGCGGCTGGGGACTTTATTTTATACTATGTAATGATATATATAGCTCGGGTACTACGTTGTTTTCATTTCCAAGCCTATTTGCGCTAACCTTGTAAGACAAAATACGTGTACAGACATAACACTTTCATTTAAGTAAAATTAAACGAAGGTTGCTTGTCACCTCCATGCACTCATGCGTCTTTATTACTGTTCTAACCTCTTTCGTGTTTTTCGAATTCAAAACAGTTTATTTTTTTAACAGATGTAACATAAGAACAGTCCTTATAAATGTTTTTGGTCGCTCTGAATATAGTCGTAAGTTCGGGCTTGGGCAAAATATCGTCAAAAGTTTTATACAAAACAGAATTAACATATTATTATAGGTATTTAAAATTGGCATTAATTTTTATCCTTAAGTAGCCTCGCAATATAAAATTACCTATATAATTTATAATTATATAAATATATAATTTGCGGTTTATATAGCTGTAAGCAGAACGGTCAAAAAGTTTGCCACGGACTGTACTTATCTTTAATATTCATTGGAAAGAATTGGATAAATCAATAGATCCGCCGAATTCACATCTGATTAACCATATACCATTATCGACAATGCTAAGTTCTCACAGTGGTCGCGTAATCTGTAAATTTGACCTTCCATTAACATCGCGTATTATTTTTATACTTATTTCTGTGAACTATAACCGTCTCTTAAATTTGGATTGTTCATGAGAAAAAAATGTACACACATTACTTTACTTATTAAAATATAATTTGTAAGTATTATTAAAAAGTCTTAAATTTTAATTAGACTGAATGAATTAGATTAAATGTTAATTATGTTTTTATAAATGGTAAGACTTAGGAAAACTGTAATTTATATAAATCTAATTAAATTGTGGGATATATGTAATGGCATCGTTTCAGGACCGTTACACCTATTTGACAATTTTTGTTGTGTTTATAATTATCAGGAAAACGTAGCATGGAAAAGTAGAAAAAGGGCAAAAGAAAAATTGAGTAAATGAGTTAGAGGAAAGTAGATTAAAAATATTGTTAGAATTGACCGATTGACTTTACTTTACTGTAAAGGGAAGATTTTATTTCATTTTCTTCGTTCGTAGATACACTCGCACGAAACTAGGGTACAGCTAATATGACAATAAATATAAGTAGTTGACTATAATCAACATTTAGCTTCAGATCCAAGTAATATATCTATAATCATTTTGTTGTGTTTATTATCAGAAAAACGTAGCATGGAAGAGTAAAAAAAAATAACTTCCGTATGAATAAGTGAGTCAAAAGTAGGTAAATATTGAAAAGTATTGTTATAATTGACAGATTGAGTGTACTGTACTGTAAAGGGAAGATTTTATTTCATTTTCTTCGATAGTACACTCATGCGTAACCGGGGTACAGCTAGTATAACAATAAGTAGCTAACTATAATCAACATTTAACTTGAGATGCAAGTGATATATCTATAATCATTTGATTAATGAATGCGTGTTGCGAAAGTCCATTATACATTGTTGTACATTAGACGAGTCAGTGTTGATCTAAAGATACCTTGTTGCGATGAGAAACACAATGATCTTTAGTAATGCCATTAAGTATGTTTTGAGAACTGACTTTTATTTATATAGTTTAACATATTTTTATTTTCGATTTTGTTGAATTTGTCTTTCTTCAATTTCGTTTCGTACAGAGATCATTTGGAATCAATTTAACATATCATCATTCGTTGGTACACACATAATATATAAGTGCTCGCTGTTTTATGAAGACGATTTGTTTGATTAATCAAAAAAGTGTGTGTGTACTTATGTACACGCATTAGAAGTTATACTTCTTTAGCGTAACAAGATAAGTCTTTTAAAAAAAATATTCTTCGCATTGTTCTACGTTTGTGGAAAAAACGACACTAACAATAGAAAAAAGGTATTTTTAATACATTGAAAGTTTTAATACAAAGAAATACAAACAACAAATACAAAGAAACAAAATGTTGACTATAGCTAACTTCAGGGTGTCCGTTTTTCGTGACGGTGTGCGCGCCCATCGTAAAATTTACTCTCATCATTTTTCCCTAAGGCTCCAAAAGCAGTATAATTTCAAAAAACTATTTATCACACTTTTATAACTCTTTTGTTAGTAGTAACCTTATATTTTTACGTTAAATTACACAGTTAAAGATTGTGGCGTTATAGACTTTAAGTACTTATTATACAGATTTGTATTTAAAATAACTGTGATGATCTCTTATATTTCTTTTCATGTACGGAAGTCTGGAAATTAGAACGGAAACTATTCATATCTTAAAGAATTCGATAAATCTATTTAATTTTGTTTTTCATATCAAATCCACAAATCGTTTTCTGTTTACCTGTTTCTGTTAGGGACATATTCCTATTTTCTTTTATTAGTGATCAGTTGACACGTGAGACGTGAGACAATCAATGTAACCGTACGGTTCAGGTGTGCACGGTATTGGACGCTGTTTCTTTAGTTTATTCTGTTTGTACAAACCCTATATTTGAAATAAAATAACGCAAGATATTTCTTATAACATCAAGTATCTAATGTTGAAGTCGCGTCAAAATCGGTTCAACCGTTTTGGAGGTTAGTCGGAATAAATAGTCAGATGAAAATGTTCAAATTTTAAAACCATTTTAATTTATTTTTGTGTAGAGACAATGACAGTGATCGGCCAATGTTATCGCAACATGCGATGAAAAAGCATTATTTTATAATCTTTAGGCGTTAAAACGAGAGAATTCCACGTTGCTCACGATACGAACCTACAAATATTTATCTTAGTATCGTATCATTGTTAGAAACTACAATACGACACAAAACAGCAAATAACCTAACAACAAAATAATTGACAACAGTCTAAAATAACACTTATTGTATACTAACAATATAGTGTAATTTGTTATTGATAGGTAACCTATACTGCTACAGTGATAAAACAATTTTAAAAATGAAACCAGACGGGGAAGAACTAAACGGGAACTTTTTATATACCTACACTATGTACCAAGGCGGGAATTTCTTAAAGTATAGGAATAAGTTTAGGTAACATCGCCAGATACTAACAAATGAGTGAAAGGACCACTATTAACTTAGTTGCCAAAAGCGATTGAGAAAAAAACAAGAAAGATAAAGAGCGAAGAGATAGATTTGACGGTGATGAAGGAAGGGATTAGTGGAAAAATAGAAGGTCAAAACCCCGATAAATATAAAGCCCCAAAAATGTCTCTACCTACCCATGATAGAGATGGTCCGACAAGGGGTGACAATCGCTCACCCCACAAAAAATATAAAAAAAACCTTTACTGCTACCTTGAAGTATAATAGGGCAAGACAAACATTTAGTTTATATATAAATAAGGGACATCGAGTAATTATATTCAGGATGGTATTGACATTCCTTATTGAATAATAATTACAAATGTACGGCAGACCGTTACTTATGTTACTTGGCATGTTCTAATTCTTAGTAAGTACACACCATTCTATTGGTTCTGAATGTTAATATTTGTATTTAAACAGATGGGTCCCTTAGTGACTTTAAACAAGATAGTATTACGCGATTAACGCTATGAATATTTCGTTGTAATATTGAGGAACCATAAAAAGTCGATACCAAAGTAATTCTTCATGATACCGTATTTAATATTTTTATTACTTCCGTGAAAACTTCCTTACATATAATTTGAGGCCAGTATAATAACTGCATATCGCTTAGTGCGGATACAGTTCAGAAATAATGCTCAGATACAAGTTACATCATATAACGTTGTGTGCGAAAGTAATATGAAATCAATTGTATAATGAAAACAAATTTTCTTACTGTTTGTGAACGGCCTTTTGTCTCAAATTCATGGTTATAACTTTTCCGTTTATATTTACTGAATTAAGTTAAAATAAGCGTAAATCTTGTCGAATTGATCTCCTAGTAACCTACATTGTGTTCGTGTGGAGGCCGCGCGTGTAAACGCATGAAGAATTGTTCGAAAGTTGAAAATTTATTGTACGAATGATTATTGTCTACCAAATTCCGCTTGTTTACTTTGAGATAACTATTATATAGTACTGTCAAGTTTGTAATTAATAATGTGAGACATTTAATGTCATGCTTGGGGTAACATTGGTATGGTAACCGTCATAATTGTTTTAACGCCATCTATAGCTAACTTTTTAAATCTTTTTTCTTTAATTATAAAAATGGATTCTCTGTATGTTACGTCTCGTCTCCGGTTGTAACTAAAAGTAAATTATTTTCTTGGAACGAAATAGATATAATAATCAATATTGTTGTTTCGCACCATAGGACATCCCAAGATTGCTCAATTCTTGTTTGAGTCTAATATAAATTTGAATATTTAGATTTAACAATAAAAATAATATTTTTCGTGATACTTTACAACAGTATGAACAGTATCATTTTAGGAGCAATATGTTGTTGTGACTATTCGATAATCCTGTTATTAAAGTGGCAGGTTCGATCCCCTCACACGTCTGAGCTTTTTGTGATATCTAATCAACAGATCTATGTCTGGTTGTTAAATATTAATATACAAACGTAATTATTACTAAGTTCTGAAATTAAATAGCTGTGTGTGTAACCGCGTCGTGATATTTTCAAAAACAAAGCTTACGTTTTTTATTTAATTTAAGTTATACTAACTTTAAATAATTTCTCCAATTCTCTTTATTTGCCGCTCCACGAAGCTTATAAATACATTGTTCAGTTATAATCTCTAATGATTTCTTTTTCTCTGCAACTTCATTACCGTCTCTGTACAATTATAAGCAACGTATAGGGGAGAGTAGGGTAATTGAGAACGGCGGGTAATTGGGAACAGTTAGATAAATGGTACATCTCCCCGTATTACACTGTCGCGAACCTATTCTACGGCTGAATGCAGAGCCATACATTGCATATGCGAAAGTGGGATTGAAAGGACGCACTGGTGCTGTCACTGTAAGTCGAACAATTATTTTTGTATTTTTGATATAATTTTTGTCATCAGTAATAACACATGTAAGTATCATATTTTTGAGTTCAAAGGTATTGTGTTTTTGCTCATCTCATACACGCAGTATCTGTTTTCAAATACAACATAGATTTAAGTTAATAAAAAATGCTTTTGAGATCGGCGACAATTTTTATGTATATTGTTGACTGATTCGGGTAATTGGGAACGGCATTAGGTGAGTAATTTGGAACGTTCCTAATTACCCTTTACCATCCTAATTACCCATACTAATGCTGGCTGATTGTGTAAAAATATTTAAACTATACAATTTATTTCAGATGCCTCGTAATTACGTATGAAAGACCGATCAAACGTCTTTCTTAATTACCTCATACCGTTCTCATTTCCCCCACGGGATGATCTCAATTACCCCATAGGGTATCGGGCAAACAGGAACGGCAATGTTTTTATGTTTTAGTTTATATTTTTATTAAAAACGTCAATTTATAATAACGTTTTATGACTACTAAGTACATAGATAACCAAAGTTCATGTAGCTATAAAATTTGATTTAGTTTATAACTTTTTTCTTTTATTTTTTAGCGTTTGAAGTTAAGTGTTCCCAATTCCCCCACTCTCCCTATTGCTATTATACACTATGTTACCATCGGAAGTTATTTCGTTTTTATCTTCTAATATAATCTATTGTAATATTTACTACCGTTTTGTATTGAGTTATAAAAGATATAGAGAACTTTTATTTTATATTATTTGAAACATAGTTTTTAAATATATTTTTTTTACTATACAAATATACAATAAAACGTTGATGAGTAAATTCTTTAATAATTATAATATTTAACGTTTGAGGAAGCTTTGAAGGCCGACATATTTAAAATATAATAATATATGTTAAAAAAACAAATAATATGTTTATACATTTCCGGTTTTACGACATAAAGTCACCTAGGTCAACAATATCTAGCTTTAATGGTTTTAAATTTATATTAGTCAAACGAGTTGATTGCCAAATAATTACAATGTTCATAGTTTTTATAAAGGTGTGAGTATAAGTAGTGGTAGAGCCAATTTGAAGCTATTATTGTTTTCAGCACTAATGGAGTGGAGCTCTTGAGTGCTTTGCTCGCGCGATACACTCACACAAAATCTTACAACACTGCAACAACATTACACATATCACCTCCACACACGTGCATGTATACACGCTTACACATGAAAGCGGAAGGGTTTTATAGTTTTTTTTTCTTATCGAACTGAAACGATTTAGAAAATTATCCGATACGAAATATATGTAAGAATTGTTGAGGTATGTATTGTAGTAGTATGCTTGGTACATATATATATATGAATAGTTAGCTTATTTTAGCTCAGATAGGTCGCGCATTGCACGTATCAGGCAAAAGCCCAAGCCGAGGTGTGCCGTGCATCCTTGAGATAATCGTCAAATAAAATCAGCTGAGTGCCTTATACGCTCGCCTTAGTAGTACGGTGAAGCTGTTAAAACCTTGCTGGGTCAATAGCGTAGTCAGATCGAGAAAAAAAAGTTAAGTCTAGAACCGGCTTTCGAGTGCAGCTGCCGGAACACTTACTACAGGTGCTTGGTAACAGATTTTCGACTTGAGGTTGTTAGTTAGCCAAGCGGATCGTATACCGTGTGAAAGTTAACTATTTGGTTTTGTTGCTTTAATGAAAATATACTATTGTATGTATTTACCTCTTACATGCTCATTTTGTAGTAAAAGGGCTTGTATTGTGAAATTCCAAATAAGTTGTATAAATATTTAATACTTTGTCATCTATACTAATATTACAAAGCTGAAGAGTTTGTTTGTTTGTTTGTTTGGTTGAACGCGCTAATCACAAGAACTACCCGTCCAATTTGAAAGTTTCTTTTCGTGTTAGATAGCTCATTTATCGAAGATGGCAATAGGCTACATATCATAACGTTAAAATCAATGGGAGCGGAGCACTAATGAAGAATGTCTCAAAATCGGGCTATTTTTAGAGCATCCGTTGCGTGTCAATGTCAGTTTTATATGCGTTGCCATGGTAACATGATAACATTCTATCGGAAATATTAACAGGGTTTATTTTTGTGTTCCTGTTCCAAAGTTTATTCTACGTTATTTTTAATTCCAATTTTTAATTATACGTAGAACGTTGCTATCGCAAACATTTTTAAAGTCTATTTTGTGCTGCTATTCTAAAAGGTTAGTAATAATAATATTCGTCCATCAATAAAGGCGAAGGAATTAATCCATACTGCCAATTCTGAAGTTGTCAATATAATAATAAGCGCCAAATCTTCTATATAATATTTCGTAAATTTTTATCTTCCTAATTTTCAAGACCCCAGAAAACATGCTCCGTGGTATTATTTTTCATTCATTTCACTTATGCACAATAAACGAACCATATTACATAAAACGCCGCCAATTTAACATAACATAGAGTCAAGTAAGACGAGATTATGAATAAAATATAAAATCCCCTACATGACAGACTGAAATCCCGTCAAAAACTCCTCAAAAATTTTGTTCTACGTTAGTTTTGTTTTTTTGGTTTGCGATATATTACGTATTATAAGAAGAAAGTGTGTTTATATAATATTAAAATAAGTACTTTTTGATGAATACATATATCTGCGGTGCTACAAATATCAACATTTTTTTTAATTCTGTCGATATGTATGTTTGTTTATTCGTTCCAGGTAATCTCCGAAACGGCTGGACCTATTTGAACGGTTTCTTTTCTTAGAAATGACTACGCTATTGACCTAGCAAGGACTTAACAGCTTCAACAACTACAAGTAATATTTGAACGGGAATTTTACGGGCAAATAACTATGTTGGGATAAACTGTTATCTGTGCATTCGTATGTGTGAAATTGACCAAAAATATGTTGTTTACTGTAAACATGTGCGTGTGACGTACATTGTACTGTACTCCAAGAATAAATATAATTGAAAGTCATATGTTTATATGTGATTTAAATTATAGAAAGGTATATTAATAACTTGATTATATCAACAATATTGACATATTATATCTATATAATAAAAGATTTAACACATATTGTTCGATAATGTATAGCTTAATATTTTCATTACTTTCTTATATAGTGTAAGTGAGCACTGAGGGTGATACATAGATAGTAGTTTAAAGTTCCAGCTATGTGGCTTATGATAAATCCCATCCCATTCGATACACTATTAGTATTCACATATATAATATACATTTTACCTGTTACTGTAGTTGATGTGCGTGTCATACTTACAAATATTTTTGAAAGAGTATTATTGTTATTTACACATCTAATAACAATTTTAAATTTATTCAATATATTCATAAAACGCGTGCGAAGCCGCGGGTAACAGCTAGTTTAATATAAGACTGTAAATTAACGCTAAGACTCGCAATATTTTTTAATAATTTTATTATTGCTTGATAATATCTATACATGTAAATCATAAAATGTAAATCTAACGTATTTATTCTTTGTTTATTCTTTCTTCTTCAACGGACTTTGATTACAAAGACTCTCTTACCTGCATATATATCTTTTTGAAATAACCACGACTTTCATTCACTCTGACTTGTATATAGCTATATCAGGATTAACAAATTTTGGTGACTTAACATTACGCTCATGCAACACGTCAAAAGAGTGAGTACTGAATCGTATCAAATTGCGATTAACCCTCTCTGCGTTTCTTTTGCCAATCCCAAATGATCCTTATGCGAAAACAATAAGTTTAGAAAAAAAAGACGTATGTGTACTTTTTCGAATTTTGTAAAAAAAAATATAGGTGACTAAAAATAAGTAATAAAATAAATTTCAATCATTTTTAGAAATGTCCGTCTGTCTGTCTATTTGTATGAGTACGCATCACTGCTAAAGTACTACGTTCACAATTAAACTTTACTAAGAAAATCATAAAGTATATCCTCTAGTAACATTTAGTTTTGGTTTAATTAAAATCGGTTCTTCCTATCAAAAGATATTGTAATTTTAATGACGACGCGACTTAGTACGAGAGAAAAGTAGACAAGACGGACTTAATACATTCAAATGATTTTTTAGTCACTGTTTTTAATATTTGGTTCCAAGCGGAAGGAGTCGCGAGCACATTACTCTTACACATACATTAATAAATATAATACCGATTTCAGATGATGAGCAACTTCTTACTCTATTTTATTAAGAAAAATTAAACTAACTATATACCTGACCATAGATTAAATTTATCTAGGTTGTCAGACTCTAAATCGCATCAAATTTGCATCGGCAATAACACAAAACACCTCGACATTCACTACAAAGGAAATGCATAACAAGTGACAGGCTATACTAGTCTCAGACGTTAATAATATGTTGTTTTTTGTTTTATTTTTTTCTCTTTATAACTACCGTCTGTTTTGGTAACATGAGAATTGATATAATCCTCCGCATGCAATCTATTTTGTTATAAAAATTTACGCTTCATTGGTTACGTTTTTTATATCGATCTGCTTCTTTATATGCAGATAGAGTTACGTTTATGCAATATTTATTTAAAAATAAAATCATCATTTTAGTTTTAAACAATTCTACAATTAAAATTTGTATCACTAAACAACAATTTAAAAATAACCTATAAATAAAAACTGGTTCTTAAATGTCGTATAATAACAAAAAAGTAATTTTATATTATTATGAACAATAGATTTTTTTTATTTAATACTAGCTTCTGCCTGCGACTTCGTCTGCATGACATTGCTACTTTGGGCTAACGCTAAGTTTAACTCACGACTTCGTTTACGTAGAAGGTTAATATTTTGTAAATAATGCGTACGTTAACCCCGATTAGGAATATTCTTCGTTGGTGCTCCGCTCCTATTGGTCTAAGCCTGATAATATGTAGCCTATATATAGAGTTTCTCGATAAATGAGCTATCACGGACCAATCCTGAGATTATCGCATTCAAGCAAACAAACTCTTCAGCTTTATAATATTATTAGTATAGAAGTATAGATTAATGAAACTAAAATAAATAAAACTCAAGTGACTTTGTAGCCGGATTTCTTTTAGAATCTTTTTAACCGATTTTGGCTACACTTAAACGATCCAGAATATTATCTAGGCTATATACCACCAACCTAATGAAAATATTTAGTAAACGTAACTTAAAATCGGTCAAATGGATATATAGTATAAAGTTACAATCAAGTGAGTTCTGGAAAAAACAGAGGCTAAATTTCATCCCGAATACAGTGAAAAATTCGCAAGAAAACCCAGTTGGCAATAAAGTTTTTAGGTACTATTTTTACAGTATCTACAGTTGATATCAAACTGTGTGGGCATTCGTAAATGATAGATGGTATTCTATACGACACGTTTGTTAACATGTCGGACAATATTGAACGTCAAAAGTTTTTTTATCGAAATGAAAACGCTGTTGACCTGGAAAAAAGCTAGAACTCTTTGACGTTTTTTTCTCTGAAAAAGAAAAACGGCGTGTAGGCGTGCATATGTGTATAGGTGATGTGTATGATGTTGTAGCAGTGATATAAGGTTTCGTGTCACTGTATCGCGTGAGCAGCGTACTCAAGGGCTCCACGCCGAGGGAACGGACCTAGGCTTGAGCCGCTGCCGAGGGGGGCCTAATCTGGTAACAAAGAAGGTGTGTTCGTGCAAATACAACGTTACATAAAATTGCTGACATATCACAAAGTAATATTATTTGTTAAAAATAAAACACCGACGTCTGTTCGCTTAAAGCGTTTAATCCGACTGCCTGTTAAGTGTTATGTACACATCGCACATACAAGAACAATGCTTAACTATATCTGTAACTAACAAATATAAACCCCCTAGAAAATAAAAAAATAAATAAAAAAGATGTGAAGGAAATGCGACCTGATAAACGCACCGACCGACTACATAATGACGACGACATGTGGTATGGCTTCAATTCATTTCGACGTTAGTAGTCGATCCAGTTTAACGCAACTGTCTAAATAAGTGATTAATTTATTCATCGAATACATACGACGAATAAATATGTAAAATTTAGTTTATTCCTCGTGATAATTTACTGTGTTTCATTTTATCTGGATATTCATGTAAACAGGTATGGTTATATATCTATACTAATATAATAAAGAGGTAAAGTTTGTGAGTTTGTGACGTTGTGCCGTGGTAAGGGGTAATCTCAGTAACTACCGGTCGGATTTGAATAATTCTTTCAGTGTTATATAGCTCATTCATCGAGAATGGTTATTGGCTATATATCATCACATTAAGACCAATAGGAGCGGAACACAGATGAAAAATGTTTCAAAATCGGGATGTTTTTTCCTTTTGAGAACCGCTGCGTGTTAGTGTATCTATTCCACGCGAACGACGTCGCGGGCAGAGGCTAGTAAAACATATTTTAAGAGTGGTAAAAAGTTTAAGTAACTTACAGCTAATACTGAAATTATATTATTAGTTTAAGTTATAGAATGTTGCGTATTTTAGGTAATAAAGGTTTTAGAAAGAAAGAAGAAGAAAGAAATAAATACTTTATTATTGGAACAAACATACAATGAAATTAAATTACACAATAAATTGTGTAATTAAAGTTAAACAGAAAAAAATATATTTAAAAATTAAAAATAAATGTCCAACAATTGGCGAACCCATTCAGGAAAAATGTGCAATACATTAGTACTGCAGCGCTGATTTTCGATGGGAGCTTATGTACAACCCACGATATATAGACGGACGTTCAATCGGTCATATTAATGTTAATACAAAATTTAAAACGAACAAAAAAAACACAAACACACATAACACGCCACGGATGATCACACTAAAGAAGTATAGCTACTATAACCACAAATCTATGACTAAATAAAACAGATATAATTTTAGAAGAAAAAAAAATGCACACCAACAAAATGAGCGTACAATAAAACTGCGTGAATACATTATAAGTCATTTTAATTACTGAGTTTGAAGTTGCAATAGGTAGGGCTTATATGAGAGTTTAAAGCTAAGTTTACTCTTTTTAGATCGCTATGGTGGGATGTTGTTCCAACAACTAGTGGCGGCATATCTGAATGACCCTCTGAAAGCGGGATTTAAGTTTCGAGAGGAAGGGAACACATTATTTTTTAAAGTTACAGAGGTTTCTACCTTATCTAGGTTTAACTTAACAAGATTTTACTGTATATTGACAATGTTAATAATACACAACCTATAATCTTTTTTAAAAGTGAGCAATAGTCACTATGATGCAACAAAAAATAATGTACTGTAGTTTTCAACGTTTCTCTCTCTATATATACATTTAAAGCTATCTCTATACATATTTAAAGATGTTTTATTTCAAAAAAATGTAATTCATACACGCGGAGCCACGTCCACAGCTTAGAGTAAGTGTAAGTAGTACTTACACTTACTCTTGTTGTTGAAACTATTGTCTAAGAGTTATAAACTGTTTCGAAAACGTATTTTAAATATATTTCCAATATATTTTTAATATATAACACAGGTGAGTAGAGATCTCTGCCTGTCATCTGTTTGGACATGTTACGGTTTCCTCGGCTATTCAAGCGGAATTACTTACGAAATAATCGAACTAACACGGTGATATGTCAAAATATGTTTCATCATACAAACAAACAAATGGTTACGACCGAACAAAAGTGGCCTGTCAATTATTAATGCCGTGCCAGTTACATCTCAGCAGAGATGCATATCTGATATTTATTTTATTCTTTTGTTTTGTATTGTTTTGAAGAATGCGCTTAACTAAAGTATTTGTAACTTCGCTCGCGACTTCTTTCGTAAGCGAATAACAATAGTTCATATATTGTACTCACTAAATTCACTTGTTTTAATGATTAAATACATGGAAATAAAGATTATTCTTGATTGAATAAAAAAATACGTGTGGCACTCGGGGACTGCCGCGGTAAAGCTATTGCATAGCATTTTTTATTAACTTATGCAATTATAACTATTTATTTATTTTATTTATACAGTATTTTTTTTCCTTTGTTTTTTTTTTCCTTTGATATTAATTCAAGTTACACTTTTTGAGCGTGGTGATCGATAAGAAAACAAGTTTTTTTCTTTTATTAAATAAATGAGAAGTTAATATTGTTCAAAATACTTTTATTATCTTACAATACATGTAGGTTATTCAGGAAAACACTTTGTACACAAATTATACGAGTGCAGATATTCACTGTTGTACTTCTTCTTCTTCTTACCCTTATCCCACCGGAGTAGGGTCGGTACAACATATTTGTCATGTTGTGATGTATGATTTGGCTTAATTTTTACGATCGGCCGCCTGCCTGTCATCAACCCTCCTTGGGATTATTTTGTTGTACCACTATATGTTTCTATAGGATCTTTTAGCTACACAAATTTTCTGTAGGCTTTAGTTTAGACTTTTTCCGACGACTGCATTTTCGTCTTATTTTCTGTTTCCCGTTTTCATAGTTATTACAGTACTTTCAACTACATATGTTATTGGGGCACTGATTTCGTACTAATTTTTCGGTTGAAAAACTGTTGTACATAGATGATAAATACCTATACACCAGTATACTTTCTCACAAACAGCTGATTACGTATTCGTCCGATTTCGGAGCAGCTCATCTCGATCCGTGCGAGCTTTGTACAGTCGTACCATATATACGTTAAGCGAACGCTCTGCCGAGCTACATAGTAGGCAGAGTGGGGGTGTTAGGTTTTTTCGTTACTGAATTTTTGGATTCGGTCTCCACGCTCAAGGCCCGCGATAGAAGCTATGCAATCACTAGTAGAGCTTTTAGAATTTTAGGTTTCATAACTAGATCATCCTTATCTTTTAAAAACCCTAACAGTCTTGTCATCCTATTTAACAGTTTAGTTCGTAGTATCGTCGAGTATGCATCTGTAGTTTGGTCACCCTGTTACACCACACATTCTAAATCTATTGAGGCAGTTCAAAGAAAATTTTCTAAAATTCTATGTCTCAGGTATGGTCATGCTCGCAGTGTCTCTTCTTACTGTGACAGATTAAATAAATATAACATTATACCATTACATGTTCGTAGAATTCAACATGATCTAGTATTTCTTCATAAATTGCTGCACAATTATATTTCATCTCCTTCCTTGCTAGAGTCTCTTAATTTTAACACCAATTTTAATTATCGTTTTCCTAAAACATTTATTCTTAAAACTTATATGAATAATACTTCTTACTTCAACCCAATTGTACGTATGACTCGTATATATAATGAGCTTGCAAGCAAACACATTTCATTAGACATATTTGACCATCGGGCATTCAAATTCAAAAAAACAGTTAAACACATTTTATATCCATGACCATCTCAACGACAGTTTCTATATTATATTTTAATTTTCACTATTTATGTTTGCCAACCTGTTATGTGGTAATTTTAGTTTTAATAATTTGAATTCATTTGAACTTTTTCGTTTATTCTTTTATATATAGTTTTTTTTAATCCAATGTTTCTAAAATATTAAAACAATTATTATTTCCTTTATTATTATGATTAGTGTAAGTTATTTTTTATGTGATAAAGCGTTTTAGGTCTTCAATTTAGTTTATTTTCTATTATTATTGCTATTGTATTGTTATTTTTGATTGTTGACTGTTGCTTTATCCATATGTAAATAAATAAATAAATAAATAAATAAATAAATAAATAGCTTAAAAAATATGTCGAGGACTTCAAGGAACAAATATAATGTTCACATTTATGATTAATAGATTTAAATAAACTAGTGGTTGTCCAGTCGTCGAAATAAGGGATACAAAGGGCCCGGCGAAAGTTGTTCAGCTCTGATAATAATAATAAAAAAAGTCGCGGCCGTCATAAGGAATAGCGATAGAAGTGAAAACTCAAAACAATGAAATTTCTGTGTACTTTTTTGAATTTTGCTGCGGTGACCACTTTACATCAAGCGGCCCGCATGCTTGTTTGCTACCGACTTAATCATAAATAAAAGTA
>JACEII010000022.1:973931-988586 GCA_014332785.1 Antheraea mylitta | reverse complement strand
ATCAATATCAAATTTTGCACACACGTTATCACGTATACAGAAATGGAAATTTTTTAAATTTTACATCAATACGAGCGCAGCCAATGCTAGTAATGAATAAAATGCTACTGGATTACGAACTCTTCTTACTTATAACCATGATTAAAATAAAATACTGTATAATAACAATACATGTGACCGTGATGATTTATTGGTAAAAAAATATCCACAAACTGAACACTCTATACTCACCTCTGGAGTAAATTATCTGTTCATTTAATACATATTACAATATTGTATTTTATTGTCATTATAATACTGCTACAAATAACACTGTTATAATATATGTAACAAATTGACATCTTCATATTCCATACTATAATCAATTATAATTAGTGACTTAAATATTTTTAAGTATGTATGTATGTAGCATGTATGTTGTTAGCTTCTTTTTCATGTGACTGTTGTTGATTCTTTACGATAAATAAATAAATAAATCAATAATAGTACTGTAGAACCGACGTGTTTGTACATTGAAAAGGTTTCCCTAAAAATCGAGTGACTTAGAGGGCGAACAAAACATAATAAGACAATTCTTAAAACTTTGTTTATTTGATCGATTATCTCTTTGAAAATCTAAATCTCTAAATCTGTCACTTGATTATGATTATGGAGATTTTGTAAATATATCTTGTTACAACATATAAAGTTACGAATTTCATTGTTCTTTTCAAATAAGCTTAGGTATTGTCTAATTTAATAATTGTTGTACATAAAGAATATAAAGTAAACAGATAATAATTCTTGAATTATATATGATATAGTAAATGTAGTAGGATATAGTAGGTGGGTGCATATCACATACAATTTTTAAATTGCAGTATTCTTTGAGTGCTGAGTACATACTCAGTTTCTGACTTACAACCAATTAGTTGTAAATATACAACAGTGTAATAATAATACAATAATATATTCTTAACCATAAATACTAATAATCTGTTAGCAAATTTTTTTATTCATATTCTGAATGCAAGATTTACCCTCAGCATTAATTTTTCATAATGGCTAACAAACAGTAAGAATAATTAAATACTCGGATACCGTTGAAAATTAGGTACCTGAAGCCAATTAAAAAACTTTGTCGACTTTAATTGATAGAACCAACTAGAATAGCTTCATAGTATATAGGCGAAGCACAAAACTATAGAAATAATCTCTACAAATTTCACTTCGGCCCGAGAAGATGAACTGTTACAACATATTTGTACTATGTAAGCTTTATTGTTGTTATTTTTTAAAGCAGATCCATTCAGTATGCATAATTTTTTTCGCAATAATACTTAGCGATGTAGTTAGCTTAACTATTTACTTGAATATTATTTCGTTTTACGTAACTGTTTAGTTTCGAGGATAATCCACAAAATAACTGCTAAATATATTGGTTTATGAATATTTCCAATATATTTTAGTGAATTAATTGTGAACAGTTAGAGGATTCGGTAACTTATTATAATAATTATTTAATATTTAATAAGCTATATGCTTATTACATATATGAAAGCGATATATGTTACGTTTTATACGTGATATAATAGAATTCAAGTACCTACTTTATTTGTTCACATATTCTTTCCTACGCTTGTTATTTATATTATTAGATAATGCATTAAATTCCTTAGTTCAATTATTCCTTATCTGATAATTATTTTAATAAGAACAGAAAACGACAACGAACTAGTCTCCAAAGAATGTTGACTACAAAAGAGTAAGATGGCGAACATTCAGCGAGCGTGGTACATTTTAAACGTAACCTTTTTAAATCAAGTTTTCAACACGTATTTAACTTTTTTGTAATAACACCGACAGTGTTCAACAAGTAATCAGCGCTACCAACGGATTGATTACTGACAAAAATAAGATATCCTAGATTCAGGCACAGTTTTTAATACACGTATATGTTGATTAGTTTATTTAAAATTTCGTTTCACATAATCTAATTTTAATTAATATTCCAAATCCATATGTGAGTTTGTTTGTTTGTTACGCTTAACCACTGATCGTCGGGAAATTTTGCATACATGTTGGTAGAGGAACAGAAAAGAAAATTTTAAATTTAAATGTAGTTGCAGACAACAACTAGTCTAAATTTAAATCTGTAGTAAATTATTTCATTTACATGTATGTTTTCAGTTTCCTTTCTTCTATTTGAAGTTTCCGGAAATATTCATCATATTCCAATACCTGGAACATGCGAGATGTATTCTGGACAAGTCTGCGGTAGCAACGGTATAACTTACAATACGTATTGTGAGTTGTTGTATTCTAATGAAAATGTAATGCTATTACACGCAGGCCGATGTAATCACATACCTGTACAAATGATGGAACCGGCGTACAACCACATAACAGCCATTATGGCACCAAATCAGTATATTGCGAGAAGTACGAATAAGCATGTAGATAAGGTTTTCTTAAAGAGATTAGAAAAATTTTTGAAATATTGTATAGGAATATTATTCTTCTGTTAATGGAAAGAGCGCGAATTATTGACAAAGATATAATGTTTGACTACCTATCTCATTTATTTTGATCTGTATAATTATAGAATCCAGTTTATGCGATGTTTACATTTCGTAGAACAACAAAAAACGTGATAGTATTCAAAAAATCAAAAATATTAACTCAGACAAATCTCAAGTTACTATAATTATTAGTAGTAACTTTTATAATTACTTTTTAAATGTGTTCTACAATTCATAATATCGTCTTTAAAGAGATAGAGTTATCAATATGTGTCGTATTATTGCTTAAACTGTACTTAATGATTAGTAGTTGTAAATTAACTAGTGTTGAAAATTAATACAATTTTTTTTCCTTATGTGCCAATCTCTTGTGAATAAATAAATTGTAACTTGGAAACGTTATTGCAATTACTTGTGTTCCAGAGCTAATGTTAAAATATCAATAAAAAGTATTATTGTTTAAACAATTTATTGGTTTTATTAAAGAATGTTATTTATTTAAAAATTAGATAATTTTTTTCACTTAAAATATAAATAACTAGTTATCATAGTTATAAATTTACGATTTGAATCATGCAGTTATTTTAATATGAAATATAACCATTTTTGACGTTGTAATGTCTTTTAATAATCAATTATTAAAAGAATTGATTTTATTTATTACTAGTGGGCGCCCAGTGGTCGACATTCGACCATAGTTTATTTATATTTTAAAGTTTGAACTTCCTAATTAAGTTCTAAAAACCCTAGTTTTTTGTCAAAGTTTTACTTCTAAAATCAAAGGTTTCATGATGCCTACTCAGTTATTTGCCATGATCTTTAATTATATAAACATAAAAAAAACTATGTGTAACTGAAAATTGAAATTAATTTTTAATTAAATAAATTTGAAACAATAAACTGTTTTTTTTTTCTCGAACTGACAACGCTATTGACCTAGCAAGGTCTTAACAGCTTCACCGGACTACTAAGGCGAGCGCTTAAACCACTCAGCCGATTTTATTTCGGCAACTAGCTCAAGGGTGCACGGCACACCTCGGCTTGGCTGTTACCTGTTGCATGCAAAATCGCGACTTATCTTAGCTAACCTAGCTAACTATTCATATATGTATGAGTTGTTGAAACGTACCAAGCATACACGCCTCAACAACTCATTCATATATTTACTATCGGAAAATTTGGAATTTTCCAGTTCGGTAAGGGAAAAAAAGTAAACCCTTCCACTTTCACGTGTAAGCGTGTAGGCGTGCACGTGTGTGGGGGTGATCGTGTAGTGTTGTAGCAGTGATGTATATTTTGTGTCACCGTATCGCGCAAGCAACGAACTCAAGGGCTCGAACCTAGTCTTGAGCCGCTGCCCAGGGAGGCCTAATCGGTTAAGTAAAACTGTAACAAGGTCAAATATGTATGGGTAGACTTTCTTATCGATATCGAAGCCAAAAATAATCTTTTTACAATTATTAGTCTGTCTATCTCTCTGTCCTTGACGTATGCAACCTATCACTCTGAAGGTACCACTTTTTAGGTGGTAGAGCCCCGCTGAAGCTATTTTTGGTTTCAGCATGAATAGGTCGGCTCCTCCGGGGTAGTACCACCCTTCTCACAGATAACCGACTTGAAATAACAGTGCTTGCATTGTTGTGTTTCGTTCGGTCAGTGAAAGAGCCGGAGGCCCACGTCCCTTCCTCTTTCCTACTTTCCCTTTCCTTCCCCTCCCCCTTCTCCCATATACAGGCTGGCAACGGACTTGCGACGTCCCTGATGTCGCTAGTGTCTATGGACGGTGGTGATCACTTAACATCACGTAACCCACCAGTTCGTTTGCCTCCTTTGATATCATAAAAAAGTACTGATTCAGTTTTGACGAAACTTGACACAGTGATAACTAATATTACAAGGCTACATCCAGGATACTTTTTGTTCCGTAAAACGCAAGGGGTGCTCCAAGATAACGGACGAAAGACAAAAATTTTTAGTTAATGAAATTCTTAATGGATTTTGGTATATTTTCTTTGTGCTATGTATACCAGACAGATTAGCTAAAAAATTAAGATATATTTCATCACCATATGCTTCTTTAAAAAAAATTAGGAAGGGTGACCGGAGGGATTCGAAGCAACGTCTCCGTCGGTGCGCATGAAAAGCATATATCTATACTATAATAAAACTGTAACAAGTCGAAATCTGTACATTAAATATTTTTTGGAAATTTTAATCAGAATAGGCTATATTATCGATATAGAAGCCAAAAATAAACTTTTTACAATTTTTGTCTGTCTGTCTGTCCCTATGCACACGCATCACTCTGAAACTACTCAACCAATCTTGATAAAACTTAACATAGTGATTACTAATATTACGAGATTACATCAAATATACTTTTTGTCCCAGAAAACGCAAAGGGTTCTCCAGGATAAAGGATTAAAGCCTAGAATCTAAACCCGTGTTACTCTGAAAGTACTGAACCAATTTTAACGAAACTTAACACTGTAATAACTGATATTACAAGGCTACATCCAGGATACTTTTGTCCCATAAAACGCAAGGGGATCTCCACGATAACGAAAAACAAAAATTTGTAGTTAACGTAACTAGACTTTTTTGCGACACCTTAGTACAAGAGCCGGCAACGTTAAAATAACAAGAATTTTAGAATATCTGGTTCTTTAATACATTAATATATATTTTTTTGCATCATAAGAGACAAACAAACAGGTGGGTCACGTGATGTTAAGTGACCACCACCCTCTATAGACTCTAGCAACACCAGGGTTGTCGCAAGTGCGTTGCCAACCTGTATATGGGGGAGGGTAAGGGAAGGCAAAGTAGGAAAGGAGAAGAGAGGTGGGCCTTCGGTGCTCTCACTGACCAAACGAAACACTACAATGCAAGCACTGTTATTTCACGTTGGTTTTCTGTGAGAGGGTGGTATTAGCCCGAAAGGACACTTGGTAAGCGGTTAACGTTATATTTTCAATGCGCATTTTGATTTATGAATAGGTTTAGGAACATTTTTTATCAGTAACTTTTAAACGCAATTAAAGGCATGAATTTATTATAGTCAGACACATTTCTTTATAAACAATCGTATATATACCTGCTGATATATTTTATAAATAAAAATAATAGATTTCATACCAATTATTTTTTTTTCAAAGCGAAGAACAAATTTCATTTTATTATTATTTTAAACAATATTAATATTAAGATTTCACCATATACAATGAAACAACGACTTGGGATTGACGCCATTTTAAATATATGTGTCGTCGACCATCAGACTATACGAAACCGAAATAACTTGGGCCAGTGAGGTGAAATATCTACTACAACGTAAAATCACCGGTGCCCCATGGTATGTTCGGAATAAGGATCTCCACAGGGAACTGGAGATGCTTTTTGTCTGGGCGTATTTAAAATCACTCACACGTTGTTATTTCGAAAAAGCCGCGAATCAACCCAGCCTTTTAGTGGTATCCGCCGCGAACTATGAACCCGTACCCAACGCTGCGTAGTATAGAAGACGACCGCGACACATTTTTACCTTCCCTCTTGATTCAATCACGTGAGCGAAAGATCAATACCAGCCTGTCTCTTCAAACAGAGCGTGTTCACGCCCACGCCCGCATAACCACAGATAACGTCGCCGTGGTCTGGGGGTAAATTTCACTCCCGCACACCAGATTAGACCCCGCTCGGCAACGGCTCAAGCCTAGGTCCGTTCCCTCGGCGGGGAGCCCTTGAGTACGCTGCTTACGCGATACAGTGACACAAAACTTTACATCACTGCTACAAAGTTAGTGAAAAAAAACATCCCAAAATTATTTAAAAATCAATATTTTTGTCTGTAAAGGTACGATATGCACAAATTAACTCAACTCTTACTGGCAACCGGGTAGCCCGTTGTTCGGATGAATATAATATATAAAACTGGCTTGATTGATTCTTTCCGGTATGATCTCTGCCTATGTAGGTAATTTCGGCAATATCAAGTGTGACAAATACACGTTATAAATGTAATGCCAAATATTTAGTGTAACAACGTCGAATAATCTACAATAGAAACATATCAACTTGGATAAATTACTAAAAGGTACTATGTTGTGAGTGGTACAAAGATTATTTTAAAAAATATTTTATAAATATATTTAAAATACCTTTTCGAAACAATTTATAACTCTTAGACAATAGTCTCAAACAAGTGACAATTGACGACGTTTCGGCACGATGTTTGACGTTTCGATACGGTGTTCATATATTTTTCTTTAATACAATGGAGTACAAAAAGATTTTAATACAAGTTGAAGATAGTTATGAGAAAGTAAGTGGTAGCGATGTTTATTTAGTTTTATGTAGGATACTTTTTATCTTCATTGATCCTGGTATATGATTTTTTTTTTCTCAAAATGACTACGCTATTGACCGAGCAAGGTCTTAACAGCTTCACCGGACTCCAAACAACAGAGTGGTAGATGATACTACGAACGGCTAATAGGCTTATTTAAAAAAAATCACATGTAATCTGGTAATGTTTCAATTAATTCGTGGATAGTTTGGATTCACAATTGGAAACGGTAATTGTGGCTGCAATCGGGTATTAGTTTTATTCAATTTTTTCACGTTTAAAAATACAATTGAAACCAGTGATAACCAATTTGGTGCAGACGAAGTTGCACGGGTCAGCTAGTATATAATACGATTGCGCTACGGCGAACTCACGTTTCTATGCGAAATTAGGTATCAATCAGTTGAATTAGTTTGAAGTATAGGATCTTATACGCTAAATTCTATTGATGCGTGTTTTTGTTTTTTTACTATACAAAACATTTTATCTTCATTTATAATTGGTTTTTAAAACACAATGATTGTGAAAAATATAAAGCAAAGGTTTCTCTACTCTAAACGGACGAAAGACAAAAATTTGTATTCGATGAAATTCTTGACAGATTTTTTTTAAATATCATATTGTAGGCAAACGAACATGCGGGTCACCTGTTGTTAAGCGATCACCGCCGTCCATAGACACTAGCAACCCCAGAGGAGTCGCAAGTGCGTTGCCACCCTGTGTTTGTGGGAATGGAGAGAAAGGGAGAGAGGACAGGAGAGAAGAGGGGAGGGGAGGTGGGTCTCCGGCGTTCTCACTGACCGAACGAAGCGCATTAATGCAAGCATTGTTACTTCACATCGGTTTTCTGTGAGAGGGTAGTGCTACCCCGGACGAGCCGATCCATTCATGCTGAAACCAATAATGGCTTCAGCGTGGCTCTACCACCTACAAAATATTAGATTTTACTAAATTTTCTTTGTGCTATATATAGTAGACAGATTAGCTAAAAACATTTAAGCTATATTTCATATTTTTGTCGTTTTGAATTTAGGGAATCCTGGTAGCACTGATCTGATTTTGAATTATTTTTCAATGTATGAAAGGTATTATTCCTCAGTGTTATAGATAATGTTTACTTTGGCAAATACATAGTTTCAATAGTTAATCACAAGGAATATAACTGAAATCGGCAAAAAATCGTTTATCGCCAATACTGGGTAGGCATTTATCGGCAATACATATAGGTTAGTTTTTATTTTAGTTGAACCCTGTAGGTGACGCTGTGAACGGGCTTTCGGCTTATTTTAAAAGATTTCTCATATACCAACTGGGTATATGTTTGAGTGAGTCCCTGTATGGTTCGGATGTACAATTGAAAACGGTAGATGTCGCTGCAATCTGGTTTAAGTTTTATTAAGATTTTTCGCGTTTAAAAATATAATGGAAACGTCAGCACCGATGTGGTGCAGACGAAGTTGCAGGAATCAACTAGTGTCAAATATTTTGAAGCAATAAAGTTGTACTTACATAATATAAACACTATATATGCGAGGCTATTTATGTTTCTCTTATTTATTTTGATTTGTTGAATTTGGCCTCTGTACCCTACGATATAACATTAAAGACTAGTTAAGACGATAGGAATATTTATTATATGGCTTATAGGTTTTATTATCTATAATAGTAGACAAACGAACATGTGGGATACCAGATGTTAAGTGATCACCACCGTCCATAGGCACTAGGAACACCCAAGGGATTCAAAAGTGCGTTGCCGGCCTGTGTTTGGGGAGAGGATCAGAGGGAAGAGGGGAGGTGGCTCTCCGGCGCTTTCACTGACTGATCGAAACGCAACAATGCAAGCACTGTTACTTGACGTTGGTTTTCTGTGAAAGGATGGTACTGGCGAGCTAATCCATCTGTGCTCATTCAAAATCATTATATCCAATAAACATGACTGCTTTTTATTTATTTTAGAGTTTAAATTCATAGTTTCGAGAAGCTACATGTTGATGGTATAAAAATAAGGACGTATATGAGGCACGACATTTTTTTTACATTTAATTTCACGAGGACGTAATTGCGAGCACAGCTAGTTATTTATAAAATTTTTATATAGTTTCCTCATTTTTATGCGATTTTAAATTAACCCGTAACCCATTTTCGAGTACATTAAGCCCCCAATCGTTGTTAAACAATTTTTTTTTTTTTTTTTTATTGTAGCTCAGCAAAGTGACTGCACTGTGCCTGATGGTAAGCATAGTACAATCCAAAAACAATGGCGGCCACCGAGAGACACGCCATCCCTCGGCGGACGCCGTTGTCATGCCGGCCTGCGTAAATGTCTCTTCACGTTACGCTTGAAGGACCCCATGTTATAGGAAGGAGGGAACACACTAGCCGGGAGATTGTTCCACAGCTTCACGGTACGGCAAAGATAAGAAGTTGCGAACTTTTTAGTTCGTGCCCAGATAGGATTAACCGTAAAACTATGGCTCCGAAGCCCAGCGCGAGTGGTTCGGTTATGAAAAGGAGAGGAAGGGATTAAATTAAATAGCTCTGCAGAACATTCGCCATGATACAGACGGTAGAACACGCTCAGTGAGGCAATATCTCTGCGCAACTGAAGCGGCTCTATAAACTGTGTAATGTCTGCATCATTAACAATGCGGACAGCTCGTCTCTGCAACCTATCCAGGGCATCTAGTAGGTATTTAGCGGAACCGTCCCAGAGGTGCGAGCAGTATTCCACGCAAGGCCGAACTTGTGCCTTATAAAGGAGGTATAGCTGATCAGGCGTGAAAAACCGCTGCACCCTGTTCAGGATTCCGAGTCTCCGAGATGCAGTGGAGATTATGCTCCCGATGTAATCCCTGAGATTGAGGTCGCTGCGAATGTCTATACCTAAGATATTGAGGCTGTCTCGCATTGCGAGCGAGACATTCTGGAGAGCAGGTAGAGGGGTAAATGGAGATGTTTTGCAGGTAAACGCGCACACCTGTGTTTTCTTAGCATTAAACTCGACCAAATTACTTGCCCCCCATGTTGATATGTGCCGCAAGGACCGGTCAAGCTCAATGACAAGTTCCTGCCGTTTCTTTTCGGTCTCAACCCGACCGCAAGAAGGCTTGCTGTAATAGCACTCATGGATGGTGCTATCGTCTGCATAGCAATGAATATGGCCTAAAGGCAACATATCATTGATATGCAGAAGAAACAGAGTAGGTGAAAGTACAGAGCCTTGAGGAACTCCTGCATTGACTGACATGAGCTGCGAATCACATCCATCGACAAGGACACGAATTCTGCGCTCATGTAAAAAGCCAGAGATCCATTTGCATAAATTGTCGGGGAGACCATATGCCGGAAGCTTGGAGAGAAGACCACGGTGCCAGACCCTATCGAATGCTTTGGCAATGTCGAGACTGATTGCCAAGGCCTCGCCGTGCTTGTCAATTGTCTCCCCCCAGCGGTGCAGCATGTAGGCCAGAAGATCGCCCGTTGATCGGTATTGGCGAAAGCCATATTGCCGATCATTGATCAACGAGTGATCCTCAAGATAGCGGACAAGATGGGAGTTAATGATCCGTTCCATTACCTTGCAAAGTACTGAGGTTACGGCAATTGGGCGATAGTTATTGGGATCAGAGCGATCCCCCTTCTTGGGAATCGGTTGCACGTTAGCCTCCTTCCAAGCCCAAGGCACGACACCAGAAAGATAAGACAGGCGGTATAGGCGCGTAAGTACTGGAGCCAACTCGGCTGCACATTTTTTTAGTATAATCGCTGGGATACCGTCCGGTCCACTAGCCTTACGGACATCGAGCGATCGCAGTTGTTTTAAAACGTCTCGCTGCCTGAATTTTAATTCCGACATCGTGACACCGCGGCAAGGAATAGTGGGCGGTTGCGTGTTTCGATCGTCGAGCCGAGAATTAGCCGCAAAGATGTTAGCTAATAATGTAGCTTTCTTTTGCGGGTCATAGGCATAGTGACCCATCGGAGTACCTCAACGGGGGCATCGTTGGACGACAAAAATTGGCTTGCACAGCTTTGGCCAGACTCCAGTAGACTCGACTGTTAGTCGGATGGCTTACGAGTTCTAGACCTAAGCGTGCAACGCGCTGGGCATCCGCTCTAGTATATGCCCTCTTGCAGGCCTTGGTGGCAGAGTTATAGGCTGATTTAAGGAAGTTGATATTAGGACTCTTATTAGCGCGACCCTTGATCCATTCGCGATACGCAGCTTGCTTTTTGCGCTTAATTCTTACGCTGGGTGGAGGTGGAGCGCGTGGCACAGACGACATAACGAGGCAGTGATCCGATGTGCCCAAAGGGGCATCGACTGACACATTATACCCAGTTGGATGACTCGTCAACAGAAGGTCCAGCAAAGAGGGCGAATGACCTGTGATATCTGGAATCCGGGTGCACTGGATTACAAGTTGTGTCAGGTCATGTGTTAAGGCAAATGCGTGGGCAGCTTGTCCTGCATGGTCCGTCCTGGAGGAACCCAACCACATTTCGTGATGTGCGTTAAAGTCCCCCAAGAGCACCAATTCTGCAGCGGGAAACTGCTCCTGTGCGTCGTCTACTGCCCTACTCAAATAATCAAAGAGCCGAGTGGTCTCATCATCTCCATTATGTGATCTGTAGAGGCACACGTAGATTCGGCTCTGAGTGCCCAGGTCTACGTGTAGCCAAAGGATAGAGAAGGAGGGGTCCTCCATACAGCGCAAACGACGACAGCACACCTCGGACCGTACATACACACATACACCGGCCTTGCTTTGGAAGTTCTCCTCAAGCACGTAGCCAGGGTAGTGCAAATAAGATGTATCGGCCGGACGGCGAATCTGTGTTTCCGTCAAGAAGAGCATTTCTGGCTGAACCGTCTCGAGATGTTGATGAACGGCATTCAAGTTTGAGTGAAGTCCACGGATGTTAGTGAACTCCATCGTAAAAGCGGTGAAGGGGTTGTGCACCGCTGTCGAACCAATACTCATTGTTTGCGCTGTCATATTTTTTTAGGAAGGAACGAGAAGAGCAAACAACTTCCATCCGTGTTCAGAAGTGACCTATGTTAATCGCCGGCTCACTAAAACACCTGCAAGAATTGCACTGATCCGGCAGACGGAAGGGCCCCCGTACCCCCCCGGAATAGGTCGCCGGGACCCCTAATCCGGTCACCAACCGGCACGACGAACCTACCCAAGATTATGCGCGGCATGGTGGAGCAGCCTCTCATGGTGGTTATCCATGATTGGGCTCCTGTACTGTACCGCGGGCGGCCAGCGGTCAACCGTTTCTACAGGTCTCCCTGGCCGCCGGGTTTTTATATTATGTTTGAATTCTCTATTACAAATTAAATAGGGTTTATACTAAAAATCGATCAATGAAATTGACGGAACTCATTAAATTAATTCATTAGAGAAAGGAAAGGAAAATTAATTCTAACGTGTAATTAAAATGCATTGATATAACACATACCATTTAAAAAGTACACAACCTTAATTATAAAGTGTTGACGATGGTTGATATGGATATGTATATAAAAGAAGAATAGAATTATGAGATTACATTTTCAACAATCAGAATGATTCGAATCAACGTGTTCGTACTTGGTAAGTTGTGTTTTCTTTATATATAGGTCAGTATATGTATATAAGTAGGTGGTAGAGCCGCGCTGAAGCTATTTTTGGTTTCAGCATGAATGGGTCGGCTCCTCCGGGGAAGTACCACCCCTCTCACAGATCACCGACGTGAAATAACAGTGCTTGCATTGTTGTGTTTCGTTCGGTCAGTGAGAGAGCAGGAGGCCCACGTCCCTTCCTCTTTCCCTCTTTCCTTTTCCTTCCCCTCTCCCTTCTCCCATATACGGGCTGGCAACGCACTTGCGACGTCCCTGATGTCGCTAGTGTCTATGGACGGTGGTGATCACTTAACATCACGTGACCCACCAGTTCGTTTGCCTCCTTTGATGAAATAAAAAAAAAAAAAAATATATGAACATTATTTGAACGATAAAAACTCTTTTGCTGAAACCTTTAAAAAAATCAATGTTTGATTACGGAAGCAATGTGCCGTACTAAAAGGATTAAAGAGTTAGTTAACACATTACTGAACACAGCAATAGATCAGCCGACGCACCGCACGTGAATGAACCACGTTCATATTTCGTCTCGCTCTTCACAGGTCAGCTCCTCCAACACGCCGGGACTTGTCAGGGCCATTCCACCAAGAATAATCTAATATAACTTACAAAAAGTAGATTTTCAAAAAAAGAATTAACCGACTTCAATATTAATCAGAGGTATAAAAATAAGGCACTAAAAACCGGAAAATAAACAGTTTATCAAATTAACCAAATTAAATAAAACATATGAATATGTGTGCTACCTAGAGAAGCATTGGAAGTCAGTGCCAACCGAAAATCATATCATCTACATAGGTACAAAGGCACCGATAAATATATTTTACTAAAACATGCGGGTCGCCTGATGGTAAGTGATCACCGTCGCCCATGGACACATGCGACACGAGAGGAATCACAGATGTGTTGCCGGCCCTTAAGAAAGGAGTAGGCTTGTTTCTTGAAAGTTGTGTTACTTTGTCACGGATCCCATAATCAGAACCTAACCGAACCTAACCATTTTTATTGTAAAGGATGTACTTCAAGGTTAGTTTGATGAGAGTTTGTCTCATCAAACTAACCTTGAAGTACATCCTTTACAATAAAAAATGAATAATCGAAATCGGTTGGCATGATATTAAGTTATTCGTCTATTTGTCGTATACACACTTAAAGCAAATTTAACACTTATACGGTTTTGCACTGGATGCTGTTGTCAGAACTGGACCAAAAAAATGGGACCACACGGGAAGCACTAGCTTTCAAATAAAAAAAGAATCATCAAAATCTGTTCAGCCAGTCCAAAGTAACAAAGGTAACAAACATTAAAAAAAACATACAGTCGAATTGATAACCTCCTCCTTTTTTTGAAGTCGGTTAAAAATACAACACTGAACATAGTTACTACAAATCAAACTGTTTCAGCGGAATGTCTGCTATAACTCGACTTTAATAGCATTTAGTCAAATTACGACCTGCCGATAACTTTCTATCAATGGCGTCTCAGGTCAATAGTGACACCCCCAATCTAATCGATAGTACGGAAAGTGCCAACACTGTTGTAACTGTCATTGTATGCCGTCGGTATTGGAGTCGTAGTCTGTGCCAGGTGCGACTGTGAGAGAACCACCGCCACACCAAAATGGTTGTACACTAGCTTGAAGGGTGTAAGCTAATAACATATAATGACACATGACACGTTCTAAAGAGTTCTTTGAAATGGTAGCCTATTAAGACTGATCTCAGGACTGTGGTCCTATTAATTATCATCGCCCGGTTCTATTACAGTTAGGACACAACTCTGATTTTAGCCCGACGCCGATCAGAGTGGCCGATTACGCGAAACTTAGCGAATATTTTAAAAATAGTCCGTCGTCTAGTAGTTTAGACAGGATTCCGGACGTGTTGGTGTCTAAAGTCGACGCGGATTCGGCCATCGATTCCCTGGTTGATTATCTCCAGACCGCCGTCAGGGAGACCTCGAAAGAGGTACAAGCGGCGAACGAACGCCGTTTTATACTCCCTGATGACGTGAGAGCATTGATCACGGAAAAGAACGCCGCGACTCGTGCTCACGACGCTTACCCGACCGCTGAGAACCGCGAACGCTTACGTGTCTTACGGAAAGCAGTTAAGTCTCGTATTTCTGAGATCCGGGGTGACAGGTGGGACAGGTTTCTGGAGGATCTCCAGCC
>JACEII010000022.1:914508-963931 GCA_014332785.1 Antheraea mylitta | reverse complement strand
CCAGTTTTTAATTTGTAATCTATTACGTATTATAAAAATAAAGTGTGTGTATGTAATATTAAAATAAATACTTTTTGGTGAAGGCATATCACTACATATAACAACGAATTATATTTTTTTTATCTTGTCGATATATCTGTCTGTTTGTTTGTTTATTCCGGGTAATTTTTGAAACGGCTGGACCTATTTGAACAGGATTCTACGGGAAAATAACTAACTAATGAGCTATTTTATTTTAAACTAGCGGGTTCAGCAGACGTTGCCCGCCCTGAAGATAAGACAAATTATACCTAAACCTTTTCAAAGAATCATTTCATATATTGGTGAAAACGGCATGAAAATTCGTTCTGTAGTTTTTGAGCTTATTGCGAACAGACATACAGACAGACATAGGACTTTGTTTTATACTATGTAGTTATATGTAGCGATGAACTGTTGTTACCCGTACATTCGTCAGTGCAAAATTGATCAAAAGTATGTTGTTTAATACAAACATGCGCGTGAGACGTGCGCTGCTCTGGACTCCAAAAATAAATATATTTCAAAGTTATGATTGTATGTAATTTTATATTATAGCAACGTATAATAATAACTTGATTATATCGACAATATGGGCATATTATATTTATATAATAAAAGACTTAACACATATTATTCGATAATGTATAGCTTAATATTTTCATTACTCCCTTATATAGTGAAGTAAGCACTGAGAGTTGTATATACATACTAGTTTAAAGTTCCAAGTATGTGGCCGATGATAAATCTCATTCGACACCCTGTTAGTATTTACATATCTAATGACATTACATCTTACAGTAGATGACGTGCGCGTCGTACTTACAAATATATTTGAAAAAGCATTTCTGTATTATTAACACATCTAATCACAATTTTATATTTATTTAATACATTTAAAAAAACGTGTGCGGAGCCGCGGGTAACAGTTAGTGCATAATAATTAGAGTATGATGGAGCGAATTTACACCAACGTCACAATATTTCAAGAACTCTACTTTGAGTAGCGTCTATCTAAAATTCTAAAGTAGTACACGCTCGCACTGTACTCGGTTTTCGGACAATGCGACAAAGCACTTGATCTTACAAAACAGGGTGAAAGGTATAAAAATGAGTTGAAGGTATATAGGTAATATACGTATTATAGCCCAATCAAAACAGATTTATTCTGAATAGTACACTTCAGGGGTCTATAGACTTTTAGTGTGGATAGTTATATTATGTGCTAAAAACTGACAGTCTTTGAATACATTTTACAATATTAGTAAAGCCTGAAATAAATTGAGTGGTTTAAGTGTAGTAGAACCTTTAGAAACCGATGCATACGAACATTCGGTATGCATGCTACTTCCTCCGGAATCAAACGACCATTCATGCGCTTTATATTATTACTAGTGGTCGCTCAGTAGTCGACATTTTTGACGAAAGCTAGTTTGTAATATAATGTATCTTGGCATTCAAAAATAGCATATTGTTTACATATTAACCCCAAAACTTCGGTGAAATTTTACCTAAGTATTATTTCATGGAGAAGTGTCTAAGCCATCGATTTTCTATTACTTGCCGCTAGGTGATGTTACAGCACAAGAACTTTCATAACGTTCAACTGGTAACAAAGAATAGGTAACTAATAAAACAAATAAGTATGATAAATTATGGCTCAGTGGTTAACGTGTAAATGACACCTCCTCGATCTGTATAGGTTTTATTCCTTTTGAATAAATCAGAGCTTTCAGTGAAAGAAAACATCACGATGATACCATGAAATTAAAACGATAGGAATATTTATTATATGGTTTCTACTATTATTTGATAGGTGTTAGATTATAAAGAATATATCTGATATTAAAATAAAATAATTATATCAAATACACATGACTGATCTTTATTTATTCGTTTAAATTCAAAGTTTCGAGAAGCTGCATGTTAATAATATAAAAATAGGCACGTGTCTGAGGTATTTTTTTACATCAAATTCCACGCGGACGTAGTTGCGGGCACAGCTAGTTATTCATAAATTTTTTATATAGTTTCCTCATTTTGATACGATTCGAGTCCATTAAGCCCTGAAACGTTTGTAATCAATCTATACTTATATTATAAAGAGGTAAAGTTTATGGATTTGTGACGTTGTGGGGGGTAATCTCAAGAACTACTGGCCCGATTTGAATAATTCTTTCAGTGTTATATAGCTTATTTATCGAGAATGGTTATAAGCTATATATCATCACGCTAACACCAATAGAAGCGGAGCATCAATGAAGAATGTTTAAAATCGAGTTTTTTTTCTTCTTCACAGCTTCCGCTGTATGTTAACGTTAACCCAAAGTATCTATTCCACGCGAACGAAGTCGCGGGCAGAGGCTAGTCAGATATATATATTCGTTATGTTTAAATTCTCTATTACAAACAGGGCTTATACTAAAAATCGATCAATAAAATATTAGTAACGAAACTCATTACCGTAAACATCGTTATAAAAAGAGAAGGTAAAATATTTTCGAAAGTGTAATTAAAATGCATTAAAATAACACATATCATTTTAAAAGTACACGACACTAATTATAAAGTGTTGAGGATGATTGATATGGTTATGTATATAAAAGAAAAATCAAATTCTGCGATTACATATTCAACAATCAGAATGATTCGTATCAACGTATTCGTAATTGGTAAGTTAAATTCAACGTTTGATTACGGAAGCTATATATCATACTAAAAAGAGTAAATAGTTATAGGTACTATTGTAAACGTAATTATGTATATAGTGGTATGTCATCGGTGCTGTAGTGGAAGTCTGAGCCAGGTTCGACTGTGCAAGAACCACTGCTACACTTATTTCTGATACAAAATGGTTGTGCATCAGCTCAAAGGGTTTAGCTACTAACATATATTAACATACGAGACATTCTGAGGAGTCCTAAGTGGTAACCTATTAGGGCTGACCTCAGGATTGGAGTCCTATTGAGATGGATTCTATATAGTCATCACGTGAACTTCATGCTTATTAAATTATTTTAAAGTATAAGGAGTAGGTTACTTTTTATGTATGTTAATCGATATCTTATTCAATTATGAATTCATAATTCTATTTTGTATTTAAATAGGTTATACGATATATATACGAATGTTTAAGAGGTGTATAAATTGTCTAATAACCATCATAGAAAAAAGAATGTGATTTCACATTTATATTTATTGGAACATATCCGGGACGTTAATATGTACTCCCACGGATTGGCTACCGGTACTTAGCCATATAGCTCCACCAGCTTTGAGAAGGAATGAGGCCTTACTAAGAGAGCTTATTAAAGTAAAGCAAAATATTCGTCTCCCTATGCATAGTGAGTTCTTTAATCCCTCGCACCATAGACTAAAATCCCGATGACCAGCTTACAAAATTGCTGCGGAAATAGGTAATAGGGATTCCAGCATATGGAGCGAATGGCGAAAAAACAGGCAAGCGTCAAAGTTGGCTGAGGCAAGATGCAACATCGACCCGTGCGTTAAACTAAAGGGCTTTGAATTGCCCCGAGGCGAATGGTGCAAGTTAAACAGATTGCGTACTGGTCACGGGCGGTGTGCAGAGTTTATATACCGGTGTGGGTGGGCTGACTCGGCACGCTGTGACTGCGGAGCAGATATCCAATCCATAGCACACATCATAGAACAATGCCCACTAAGGAAATACAATGGTTCCCCTGATGACCTGATCGTTCTTACTGACTATGCCCTAAAATGGCTGAAAGCATTAAACCTCCAATTATAGTAGTACAATTTAACTGTTACTCCATTTTAGCCATACGATTAAATAAAAAAATAAATTTATTGGAAGTCCAATTAAGTTGAATATTAACGAATTTCCGAATCTTACTTGTTTCCGCTGTACGCTTCACGTTAAATGCGCCAATTACGATTTGCCCAAAAGAAGTATAGCGTGAAGAATTATTCTTATATAAAGAGACTGATCTGAAATAAAACACTACGAAACTTTTTTTAAATTTAAATGCGGTTTTCAGCAGTAGATGAATTGATTCAAGATCAAGGTTTAGGTATATAATGTGTTGAAGTTTCTTTTATACCAGCAAGAAAACGTCCGCATGGCCAGCTAGTTTATTATAAAATGAAGAGAAAATGGTATGTATTCAAATAAATTTCTTAAGATAAATATGTTTACAGTTTTAGTTCTAATATTAGAAGTCTCTGCAACAATTCATCAAAAAGACATTCCTGAAATTTGTGAAGATCCAGGGGAAGTCTGTGGTAGTAATGATATAACTTACAAATCACTTTGTGACTTACGATATTCCAATGATGATTTCGAATTATTACACAGAGGTCCATGTAAACCAAAATCAGCGCAATTAATAGAACCGGTTGACGATAACAATATAATGGCCAATACATTGCATAATCAGAAGGCTACAAGAAGTGGGAAGGAAATTTCCAGTGAGGTTTTTTTAAAGAAATTGAGGAGAATTGTTAACATTTGTATTAGTATACAAATATGTTTCTAAAAATATCAATTATTGACATGAGCGCAACTATTGAGAATTTATTTTAGCTATTAAAGATATTTAAACAAAATTTTAAATAGTTTATCTTTTAACGTGTTAAATTTTTTTTCTTAACATTTGCTTATAAATAAATATGCAGCATATTATACGTTTATATTAGAAACAGCATATCCGACTACAAAATTCAAATATTATATTATTTTGATGTCGGCGTGAATTCAAATTTTATGCAAACCAAAAAGTGAAAATCTGAAATCTTCTTGAAAAGGAGGCGTCCAAGTTAGTTTAATATGCGGAATCGTGGACCTCTAATGTTTTTTTACACTTGTGATTTAGCGCTGAGTTAAAAAAATGTAATATTGTATTTTTTTAATGGGATCTTTAAAATGTCTTAAAATTAAGACAAAGTAGTATAAAATGTAAAGTATAAAATGAAGTGAACAGAATGTTAATTTAAAAATTTGAGTTGTTGATTACTTGAAAACAGTTCGTTTTTCCTTGAAAATGTTTACTACATTTTGAGTTTTTATTTAATATCGATGAACGAAGATAAATATCAGACGCATATCGAACGCCGTAAACCCTATTATTATCATCTTATGTTTAAATATAGTTTAACAACTAACAATTTAACAATCACTCAATAAAATATTTAAGATTTCGTTAATATCCTCTATAAATATTACCATACCAATTAGCTGTTTGTTTTTTTAAATTTTTTGAATTTGTCTTTTTAACAGAATTTTGTAGTCAAGAGAGTAAAACGACCCTTAATTAAAATTATAATTACGTTTTTTTTTTTACCTTTTTAATAGTAATTAGTAGCATTGCTACACATAAAATAAAGAGTAGGTTATTATAAACGTTATTGTAAATAAAGATAACCAATATGATAAAAAATATAATAAAAAAATCGTACGTAACATTGCGTGAAGTCGGTGCAAAATTGGATAACCCGGATCTAGAAGTTTTTTATAACTGTAGTTGCAAATTAAGTTTGACGAATTCTTTACTAGATGATTCGGTGCGTAAACATCTTTTGCTTGCAAACATTCGAAACGATGACATTGATTCATATACAGGAAAATCAAGGAAGGAAAAATTCTTAAATAACAATAAACATCATTTCCACATACACTACGAAACAATTTTTGCTTACTTGAAATTAAACAAATACCCATTTATAAAGACAACCTACAACGACCCGGCATACTTCTTAGGTCAAATGCAACCGAATATACAATTGTGTACACTATTCTTTATAATTACAAATACACATTTCTCAATTAATCATGTTTTTTTAAGAAACGCTACCTTTTATAGTGATCTAAGAATATGAGCCTTATTGTCTAACATGAAACAGTTTGTTATTACTATCATGTTCTCGAATTCTGAAACAATTTTTTTTTCGAACTTATTATGCTAGCTATTGACCTATCAAGGTCTTAACAGTTTCACCGGACTTCATGGAACAAATTTTAGTTTTCCCTTATTACATAACTATTTCTCGAATACTTAGTTAATTTGCTACAAAAAGCAATATTTATATTTGGTTATAGTAATACTGTTGAATTATTGGAAAGAAAATATTGACTCTTAAGAGTAGGTGTTAATAATAATAAAAGTACGAGGGATCGAATTTTACACCAATGTCGCAATATTTCAAGAACTTACATTAAGTAGTTGATCAGAAATATTAAAGAAATGCAAGCCGACACTGCACTCGCTCTTCGGACAACGCGATAAAGCAGGTGGTTTTAAAAAGCAAAATGGAAAGCACAGAAATTAAGTCTATTCTGAATGGTGCGTGCATGAGTTTTCTATGGATGACCTATGGAAGACCTACATATATTTTCTATGGACCTGACCGAATGCTGGACTAGATATGAGGCAAATACTAACTGTTCTTTAATACATTTAATGAACAAGTCATTATGTAAAATCTATAAGAATAGGCTTGATACTCCGAGTAGCTTAAACGTAACAGTGCCTTTAGGAACCGATGCTTACGACCACCCAGTTTGCACGCTACTCCTTCCCGAATCAAATAACCGTCCATGTGTTTTACATTATACTGCTAGATGTACATATTGGGTTACGACGGGATAGCTCTGCAAACACTGACTATCTGGTAATTCTTGTAGGTGGTAGAGCCACGCCGAAACTATTATTGGTTTCAGCACGAATGGGTCGGCTCGCTCGGGGTAGTTACCACCTTCACTCCCCTGTTCCCCTCCTCCCTCTCCATCCTTCCTCCTACCCCCCAAACACAAGCGCGCAACGTAATTATAACTCCCCTGGTGTTGCTATTGTCTATGGACGGCGGTGATCGCTTAACATCAGGTGACTCGTCTGTTCGTTTGCTCCTATATGGTAAAAAAAAAAAACAAAAATTTCAATGATGTTGCCATACAAATTTTACGACAGCCAAATTTTAAAATTTGATCGTCTTTTCTATGTATTCCTTTTCTTAAAGGTGACTATCGAACCGCCACAAGCCATGTTAAGTTTCGATTCCAGAAACACCTATTTATACCTATTTATTCCAGTTAGAAAAATGTTATTAAATATAAATATTATTTCCCGAGTTATTCCAACCTTAAAAGTAGCAATCTACTAATACTAATCTTCTAACTAATATAAGACGTTTTTCTTTCTTAGATTCATTGTATCAGTTTGTCATGACTACATTATATCAGGCGGATTAACATCCTGTTTTCTAGTAAATTTTTATATACCTATAATTCTTCTGTCCGTGTATGTGAATCTGAATTCCTTCTAAACGACTACAGCGTTTTTCATTTAAAAAGAAACTGTGTGTTTTCAAGAGTGGTTTATATTCACAATTGGACACGGTAGGCGGTGTTGCGGTTGACTTTTAGGATTTTTTAATTATCAAAGCAGGACAACATCCACCGGTCCCGCTAGTCTCGTATCAACGGAGTGTACCGAATTTATACCATTTATCCTGCCTCTGATAATGTTTTAGTTACGTGTATGGCAGTCAGAGAGTACTATAAATCTATGCTAATTCCTTTGCTTGTTGAGATACTACAGAATTACTCATGGTTTTTATTACATTTAAAACGTTTTTACAAGTAGTTAAAAATCACCTCGTCCTATTCGACACGCGTGATTGTCACGGCGGATAACATCAAAAACGAAATAAGGTATTAAAGTATTTATTACTTCATTTGATACACACTGTCACGGTTTAAACGTGAAATTCAGACGCAAAAACAATTAACACGTATTGTATTTCGCAATGCTAAAATTACAAAGAATCAACATTAAAAAAACTCTGTGTTCTTTCCGCTACACACATCAAGTGTTAAAATAATATTGAGTTATATAAGTACTTATTTTCTATTTTTATTTTTGGTAACCAAACTTCTATATTCTTATTCCATTGTCGAGCATGTAATAATATTACAGATGACTTGGGATAATTTCCAATGTCTTAACAAGGTGATGGCTCATTTGTTAGAACTTCCCATGAAATTTTTGTGGCATCTCAGAACTCTTGCCCCGTAGTATTATTTCCCATACACTTCACTTATGTTCAATAACCGAACTATGTTACATAAAATACTATCAATATTACAAAATACAGAGTCAAATAAAAAATCGACGGAAGAAAGCAGAATTGTCGTAACTTGGAAAACCCAACTTTACACCAGAGTCAAAAAACTATTTAAAAACTACAATTTTGTTTAAGTGTAGCGCTAAAACTAGGCAGAAAACCATGGTCGTATCGATGAATAATTGAATCGTAGGAAAGCGAGATCCTGAACATTCGAAACGGTATTTTTTTATACAAGAATTTGGTAAAACGTAATTTAGCCCAAAATGCAAGTTACGACAGTTTCGCTTTCTCCCGTCGATATCATTATGAATAAAATATAAAATCTACTTCAAGATAGAATACCGCCAAAAAGTCCAAAGGTCTGTTTATCCTAACTAGTATTAAAAATACGAATGTGAGTTTGTTTACTTTTTACCCTTTCACGCCTAAACTACTTACCCAATAATCATATAACGACAAATGGTAGAGCTAGATGGTTTGCTGTAGAACTACGTTCATTCTATATGAAAGCTAGCGAAGTCACGTGCAAAAACTAGTTTGCAATAAAATTTATCTTAGTATTCAAAAATAGCATATTATTTATATATGAACCCTAGAACTGTTTGAACCATATCACAGTGAAAGTTGACTCAATTATTATTTAACAGAGCTGCCTTTTTTACATGGGAAAATCCCTTTAGATACCCTTCCTGGCTGGGCAACTTACCCTGGGTTATGTCCGACTTACACGGACTAAAACCCCATGGTGCCTTCTCACACCTAACGATCGGTGAGCTGCTGACGAGCACTGCGTTTACTCCCTGGCTGATGTCGGCCCCTCATCAGGGGCCTTTTCGTGTTCTGAGAGATCAGAGTAGTAAATCCCCCAGGGTAGGGCGAGTGTTGCCCTCCCCGACGATCTTGAGAGGCGCATCGGTACAATACGCATCAACCACACGGGCAAGTGCAGAAAAAAAATGCCAGAGCGACGGACGTGGCCGCTCCACCCGCCCCCGCTGCCGACCATCTTACGAGCGACGGCCGAAGAGCGAGTTCACAAAGCTTCCTTAGCTATCCATTTTCCTATTATTTGCCACTAGCAAAAGAACTTTTGCAACGTTTGACTGATAACAAAGAATACTAATATGCCTGATAAATTATGGCCTAATAGTTAACGTGTAAGCGACACCGCGTCGATGGACATAGGTTTTATTCCTTGTGAAACAAGCGGAGTTTTCGGTGAAACAAATCATCGTGATGAAACCATACAATGGTGGTAGAGATATTTCTAAATACTTCTACCAATATCAACTTGAAAATCATACTATAACAGTATTCCAACAGCTGTGCTTGGAAGCTAGCTTTCCTCTAAGTTTACCATGTTACCATCTTATACCACAAGGATGTCTAAGTCTATACAGTATTAAGTATTTGAACACTTTCGGTGTTATTACAGAAATGTTAAATACGTATCGAATACTTGCTTTTAAAAGGTTTCGTATTAAATGCACGCTGAATTTTCGCCATTTTGCTATTTTGTCTCGCTTTAGACTTGCCAAGAAGGATAACGCGAACTTGCAAGGGCGAGCATGGTGCATTTAGTACGAAACCTTGTTAAAGCAAGTATTCAATTATGCAAAAATATATACAAACCCATGCTGACTCAACTAGTATTATAAAAAGAATATTTTTATTCAGTGGTTTAAATGCTCCGTTACCAGGACAAATAATTGACCCACGGTGTATCGTAACAAGTTTTTAAATTAGGTTTGTTTCCTTAAATGCTTTTGAATGGTAGTTAAAAATTAATTAATCGTTACGAGGTAAAATATTAAATGTTTAGGTAATAATATAAAGTCGTAAAATAAACCTCCTACATACATTACTAATATACAAGAAAATAAATTGAAGAAACATTTAAAACAAGTTTATTGTGACAGCAGATTATTAATAAAGTGCATCATTATGTGAGTAAAAATACTGTTCAGAAATGTCATGTTCTCTAGACATCTCCTAAAATTAAAAAGTATAGTTATAATATATGATTAGACAAGAATGATTTAAACACTAGAAATTGTAACAAATTGGTCATCCCATGTTTCAGACTCAGTAAGACCACTTACAGTTTTTTTAGGTAATAGCTTTAATTTTTACAATAAAGTTCCAAAAGAATTTGCTGGACTGTAGGATCCTGCATCGTGTCAAGCGGATTTCAGTGTCAAAAGGCTATTATAGGGTGGATCAATATAAGAACAATGATGATGTTTGAAATGAGCATCCCTCTCTTTGCATTCGTGAAAACGATTGTAAAAACTGAATGCGCTAAGGAGAGAGAGATATAAGCCTTTTATAGTGATTAACTTATTTTTATTATAACAGTAATACTTTATAGTTGTAAGACGCAATAGTTACATGATATACATGCAAACTAATCTAACTCAGACAAAAAAAGTTATTAGTGCTGTGTCACTCTTTTGATAGAGATGTAAATACTGACAAAACCATGTACGTTAAAAAATATAAACACGATCGAGGTTCTTGCCGGTTCATTCGATGAAAAGATTGGTTTCCGACCAGTAGTTTTTCTAGCTTTCACAGGCGTCTTCTTAAAGCCTAAATTTAATAAAGTATATTGATTTTATGAATTTTAATACTTTTGTAGTTATATAAAAATAATAATAAAATATATACAACCTCAATACATATAATACGTTGATTCGAACATTTTAGAGATAAATGCGAAGGCTAATGACGCTGTCATACATTAAAGACAAAACTAATTGGAAATGTCAATCATTAAATGGACCGTTCCAAAGATAATTAATGTTTTAAAATTAACAACGTGATTTTCATATTCACGACGTTTAAAAGATAAGGGAGTTTTGGCGGGATCTTAGTCTGTAATGTATTGGCTTTTATATTCTATTCATAATCTTGTGTTATTTGTCTCTATATGTTGTAATACTGGTAGCATTTTACATAATATATTTCGGTTATATTCATAAGTGAAGTGAAATGAAAATAATACCACGGAGCATGAATTCTGAGATGCCCTTTATATAAAATTAACAAAAAGCCGGAAGTTTTAAAAAATAGACCTCCGCAACAACGCCATCTACTGAGTCTTATTATATCTAAGTACCGGCCAAGTGTTCCCATACGCACAAAAAAAAAATTCAGCAAAATTGATATCGTCTTAATTACTTGATAAGAAGGCGAAGTATTATGAGCATATGTGCCTACACCGAATTTATCTATATAATAATACGTAATGCAAAATATTTGTACCCCTTTTTAACCTATTTCCCGTAAACGGATGAACTTGAAATTTGGCATAGTTAATGTTTATACGACGGAGAAGTGCAGAAAGCTGTTTATTTTATATAAAATGCATTAGAAGTACATCCAATTAGTTAAAATATGCACTACTCACGCTACTGTTTGAATTTTACACAACATATACACACACGTGTAAATAAAAAAGACATTTTGACAGTCGTTAATAACGACTTCAAAAAAGGTTGCGAAGGAGGTTGCTATGCTCGATTATATGTATTTTTTAACTCTTACGTTCCGTTCCAATTACCATTTTTCATCCTACATTCAACAATGATATTATAAAATATAACTAAGTATTATTGTAATGTTTACTATTTTTTATGGTGAACTCACTTCAAATGATAATTTAATAAAAAAATTAGCCACATAATACATTGTACAATCAAAATTAGAATTTTGTTCATAAAGGTAATCCATGACTTAGGTACCTCCGCGGTTACAATGTTGCAATTCAATCTCATGTAGCAACAAAAAAGAATTTATTTTAAAAAGCTAATGGTAGTATTAAAAGCATCTTTATCTTGGATTCACCATCTGATTGTATTGTGCATCCATTACTTTTCCAAACGATGATACTGGGCATATCACTATTTCTCATAATGAACAGACTACATTTAATTCAATATAACCCAAAAATACCACCCACCCATGGTGTCCATGGGTTGCGATAAATTTTTTATTTTCCTAAAGTGATGTTTGGTTAAAATTTGAGTGCTTTACCACGAAATTTTTTTTCCAATTTTATAATTAATTTTAATTTTCATTTACACATAGATTTTTTTTATGTTTATATAATTAAAGATCATGGTAAATGGCAAATAACGAGGAGCCATGATGAAAACCTTTGATTATAGAAGTATATATACTCTTTGACAAAAGAACCCTAATATACACTCATCAAAAAAGTCTAAGCAACATGTACTGATTTACATTTTAGGATGGTTCGTCACATTATAACGTTGTATTTTATTTTTAAAATAATATCTTTAGGGTTCTATGATGTAATAATAACAGCTGTTGTCTTTATAAGTTCTTTTAATAACAGAAATGAACAATATTAGAATATACTGTAGAAACTAAGATACATAAGAAACTAAACTTTTTTTTACAAAATGAAATTTCTAAAGAAAATGTATTTATTGTGAAAGAATAGAACAATTTAATACAAAGTATGGTCTTCTCTGCTATTCAGAACTTGTCGGCAACGATTATTCATTGAATTAATGAGACTGGTTATGTCATCTTACGACATTCGCTTCCAATGGAATTGTAGCAAATGGTTGAGCTGTTGGGTTGTTGTCGCTCCATCCAAGTCCTTCAAAACACGTCTCTGGAGCATGCTCTATGCGTGCTCGATGGGGTTGAGATCTGGCGATTGTGCAGGCCAGGGCAATACCCGGATGTTCTCCGTTGCAAAGTATTCACTGGTTCGCCGAGCTGTATGTGAACGCGCATTGTCATGCATTAACCTAAAATCGGAGCCAAAGGTTTATGCAAATGGGTAGACATAAGGTCTGAGAATATCCTCAATGTAATTTTTAGTATTCATGTTTCCATTTACAAAAACGAGCTCAGTTCGCCTGTTCTTCATAATACTCGCCCATAACATAACTGTTGAGCCGCTGTATGGATGAACTTCCTGAACGCACCTGAGCCTTTCAGTATTTCCAGGCCGACGATACACTCGCACCCTTCTTGTATCAGGCTTAAACCCGAATCGCGACTCATCGGAAAACATAATTTTATCCCATTGTTCCTGGGTCCATGTTATGCGTTCTCTACACCATTCATATCGACGAGCGCAATTCCCGTGACGTATCGGTGGGCACCTGATTGGGCGTCGAGCTCGTAGGCCGTACTCATGCAGTCGATTTCGCACAGTTTGAGGACTTACATCAACACCACTTGAAATTTGTAGCCTCAAACTTATCTCTCGAGCGGTTAACATCGGCTGGGGTCTTGCAGTCAGTTGTATGTACCAGTCTTGCCGAGTGGTTGTCCTCTTTTTACGGCCTGGATGCTGTTCAGCGGGTTCTCCTGTATTATTGTAGCACTGCCAAAGACGACAAATAACACTTCTATGAATGCCAAAATGTCGAGATACCGGAGATTGATTACTTCCCGCTTGCAACATCCCTACAGCTCTTTGCATTTCATCTGCCATCAAATGACGTCGCTTCATGACGTAAAGAATATCTAACAATTCAATTTTGTCGCTAACTTTATTTAAATGGTTGGTAAAATTATAAAATCAAAACTAAACGTAGCAATTAAACGCACTTAAATTCAAACAAATTCGCAGTCATTTGAATTTTATGAAAAAACAAAACATAATCAAATTTTTTTTTACAACCAGCCAGTATGTCATCAATAACAAAAAAGATTACTTACCTACGCACTTTGTTTGAGTAAATACTTTGAAATTAATTAATATAAATGGTAAAATTTGTAATATCACGCATGTTGCTTAGACTTTTTTGATGTGTGTAGTTCAAACTTTAAAAAATCAAATAACTATTGTCGAATGTCGACCACTGGGTATGTATAAATAATTGTACGTATAATTTACATAAGATTAATTACGAGATTTTTTTCCTAGAAAAATACTTTTAATATTAGTGATTTTGGTTGGCGCAGGCACTACATATTTTTTATCGAATTTTAACATAACTGCTTAGTCCTTATGGGAAACAAGTATGTGTTACGTGTAGCTTACATCCTTACCTAATGAACACTAATAAATTTATGTTGTATCTCCTTATCTGAAAACTTTATCCAGATGAGTTTAAGACTTTCTAAGTGATGCGCATTTTAACACTGAAAATTTGCTATTTCATTATTTGTACCTATTAAACTAATATTATAAAGAGGTAAAGTTGTGAAATCTCAGGAACTACTGGTCCGATTTGAAAAATTCTTTCATGTTATATAGCCGTATATCATCAAGCTAAGACCAATAGGTGCGGAGAATCAATGAAGAATGAGGTCTTCCGCTACGTGTTAGTGTTAGCCCAAGTTAAATATTCCACATGGACGAACGATGGCTAGTCTATTATAAGACAGTAACATTTAGTGAATCTATGTAATACATGATATGTCGTAAATAATATAATACCTGTATTTCTTTTTGAACGGTATTCAGGCCATTCAATAAGAAACTGCGAGCAGGTAATTGCAAAAAGCACTGTCAAGCATCTGGTTTTGTTAAGCCCCGTGAATTACGTTATATAATCTTGAGACACGGCCTTTAAAGGCCACGTTTTTACCGTCTATAATATATCAAAACATTTTATTACAAAATAATAATTTATTTTATTTATGATTATTAATGTACATATAAGTACAATACCTCTTAACTTAACTCATACTTTATATAAAAATCAATGTTTACTTGTTCGTATTTTATACCTGGCATTTTTATTTGATCGCTATAACATTCTGTTAATTTATTGCTTACACTTCCTCGAAAGTTTTAGGTATAATGAAATTATCTTACAGAAGGTGGTACGCATGTGTTTGAAAGAGTATTTACTGGTGTACATTTTTTAAATTAATTAATTATTTTAACAATTTAAAATAAAGTTTTAAGACAATTAATTATCTTGTTTTAAGTTATCTATATTATAAAGAGGTAAAGTTTGTGAGTTTGTGACGTCGTATCGGATAATCTCAGGAACTACCTCTCCGATTTGAAAAATTCTTTCAATGTTATATAGCTCTTTTATCGAGAATGGTTATAGGTTATATATCATCACGCTAAGACCAATAGGAGCGGAACACCAATTGAATGTTTAAAAATCGGTTTGTTTTTTCTTCTTGAGAGCTTCCACGGCGTGTTAGAAGTATCTTTATTCCACGTGAACAAAGTCGCGGGCTGTAAACGTAAAAATATATTTGCATACAAATTTCATTAAACGAGTTCATTGTACCAAATTGTGATTATTATAGGAACCCAGAGCAGTTACATTAAAAAACAAATCGTGTCGGCTTTCAACCAAACATCACCTATATTAAGTGTCAGAGGACAATTCTCGTTGCTTATACATTTTTGAAGCAATGATTTTTTTTATATATACTATTGGCGGCAAACGAACATGCGGGTCACCTGATAGTAAGTGATCACCGCCGTCTATGGACACCTGCGAAACTAGAAGAATCACAAATGCGTCGGATGATAGCGTGTTCTGACGGTGTGGTCGAGTGACGTAGGTTCAAATCCTTTAAACGAGCCGGTGATTACGATGAGGGGAAATATTTAGATGAAATGACGGTAGAGGTTTTTCTAAACCCACTCGGTTAGCTACTATCCTGAAAATGAAAGTCTCTGCGGTTTCAAGGACATTTAATTTTTTCCTCTGTAAAAACAAGTGACGTGCGCTTTGTTCCCACTTAGCGAGCTTCCTAACCTACACATAGTGTGGATATTTTCCGCTCTTGAGTCGCATTTGATTTTAAATAATGCGCTTATAATATGCCTCATATGCTTCATCAATAAATAATAGCTTTTGGAATGCAATAAGATTTTTTAATTGTAACTGGTACTATACGAGATTAGCGCGTTTAATAAAACGATCTCTCGGGCTTAAGTACATTATAGAAAATTATTCTATAATCAGTTTATTTACTTGGGAGTCCAAAAACTTACGTGTGTTTTTATAAAATATAGGATTTCTTAGTTACAAGAAAGTAGTACATAACAATAATAGTTGTAAGTAAAAGAAAAAACACATATTCTTTACTGGCGCTTAGTGAGTGCGTGTGCGTACGTAGATTGGTGCTGTGTATGTGCATATATGTATGTGTGTGCATATGCACGTCCTTTATCCTTGTTATATTATTATTATTTACATAATTCTGCGATATAATTCTATTCTTTTAATTTTAAATGTATTGTGTGAATATCGAAGTATATTATTCTTCATAGTCATAATGGATGTGTGTTTTCTTAAATACAATGTAGATAGATTTCTACATCAAAACAAATGAATGTTTCCCGTATACATTTCATTTATATACTAAAAAGCTAAAGTTTGCACGTAAGCGTTATCATGATTAATGCTCGTGACAGACTGACGGTCGAAAGGGAACTGTGGGAACAAATACGGTCACGACTCTCGTTCGATTTACGAAAATGTTAACGAGTTTCGCGGACGAATGAAAGTGAACCAACGCTATTGTTCAAGGAACAACGAGCAGGTGCTATCGACAGATATCGGACGCGCCTTCGAGATCCCTTTGATAACTGAATGCTACGCAATTCTTTATTGAGTTTTTATATCCTTAGTAATATTATATGTATATATTAACAAAATGGGATTTTTTTGTTTGTTACTCTTCAAGTAATCAACTGATCATCATGATTTAGCGTAGCATTCATCAAGAAAAAAAATCGCTATTCCCGAGAGATAGACCACATCTACATCTGAACGAGCTAAGATACAAGCAAAAGTTAGTGTGATATTTGTTTTTATTACCCATACTAATATTATAAAGTTTGTGAATTTGTGACGTTGTAGGGGGTATCCCGGTAACTACTGCCCGATTTGAAAAATCATTTCAATGTTATATAGTTTATTTATCGAGGATAGTTATAGGCTTTATGTCATCACGCTAAGACCAATAGGAGCGGAGCACCAATGAAGAATGTTTAAAAATCGGGGTTTTTATCCCTCTTGAGAGCTTCCACTGCGTGTTAGCGTTAGCCCAAAGTAACTATTTCACACGAACGAAGTCGCGGGTAGAGGTTAGTATGAAATATTACTTGTATAAATTCATCAAATTAATGAAGCAATAAAAACTATATCATCCAATAAAAGTAAAGTTCAATAAAATAACAATCTCAAAGGACATAAAGATATTCTTGATAGGAGGATAATCTGTAATTTTATATTATAAAGAGGTAAAGTTTGCGAGTTTGTAACGTTGTAGGGGGTTATCTCAGACACACTGTTCTTATTTGAAAAATTCTCAGTGTTATATAGCTCATTTATTGGGAAGGTTATATCATCACCATAAGACCAATAGGAGCGGAGCACTAATGAAGAATGTTTCAAAATCGAGGTTTTTTTCTTCTTGGGAATTTTCGTTGCGTGTTACCGTTAGCCCAAAGTAACTATTCCACGCGGAAGATGACGTGGGCAAAAGCTAGTTTAATACAAAACTAGGAGTACCTTGTATTCCGGTAACTAAATAGCTGTTATATACATAAATACATTTTACAACCAGACACGAAATTCACATTTATGTTATTAGATTGTTGAAGGCGTTAGTTACTTTGCGTATATCCATCGTGAAGTACTTGACTGACCATTTTTTTGCAATGGAATTGATTGGCCACTACGGGTCACGTTCTTTGTTGTTGTTAGAGCCTCAGCTCTCAGTGAAAGAAAACACTATGTGTAACAACAGCATAGCGGTAGAGCTTCCTAGTAACTTCTTAGCTAACACCCTCGAGTTAAATATCTTATAGAGATTCACATGTTATAGTGGCAATATCCAGACACACCAACACTTGTGTCTACTATACCGACGTGACTGACGACACGGTTAGTAGGTTCATCCATCGGGCCGTAGACGCTCTGGCGCGGGAATTAAAATGCATTAAAATTAATTCCATTAAATTAAGTACATTAAAATTTAAAAATAATAATAAAAGACAAGAACGAATGCGCCATAGAGGAAATAATCACCGTGAAAAATATGTAATACATGTAGTAAATGGTAACAAACTCTAATTAATGTAAGTGGTACAGTCACGCTGAAGATAGTCCTAGTTTCAGCATAAATGGGTCGGCTCGTCCGGGTTAGTACCACCCTCTCACAGAAACACCGACGTGATATAACAGTGCTTGCATTGTTGCGTTTCGTTCAATCAGTGAGAGCTCTGGACACCCACCTCTCTACCCCTCCCTCTTCCTTTCTCTCACCCCAAACACAGGATGGCAATGCACTTACGACTCCCCTGGTGTTTCTAGTGTCTGTGGACGGCGGTGATCACTAAATATCAGGTGACTCTATAGAGAAAGCAAAGTCCTCACCGTCCGACAAATTTTCATGCTCAAGGTATCTCTGACTAAACATAAAAAAATATTAATTAGTCCAGAATATTCTCAGATGTTACACCGTCGTTTATTCAGTGCTCCGATACTCAAAGTTAATTCTGCTTTTGCACAGAGATTAGGAACTTTCCTGGCTTCCCATATCTATAATACAATTCTTAAACATTACTCAATCCAGGAAGTTTCGGTCCATACCGCTAAAGGTTTAATTACCAAATGGTTGAGCACTCTTACGTATGACGAAATTGAGCAATTGTTAAAAATTAAATCGTAACTGCATAAATAAAGGAATATGTTGAGATATAGAATATGTGTATGTAAACGTTTATATGTGTGTGTATATGTTTAATAGTATTGTAGTCCGGTCAAGCTGTAAAGGCCTAGTAAGGCCAATAGCGTAGTCAGTTCGAAAATAAAAGTTTAATAGTGATTGTGTATAATAGCCTTATTTGTCAAATCATATTAGTAACAATTTTAGCTTGTAAGTTAAGCCCGTTAAGGTGCTTCTTGTAAAACACGCTGTGTAATCGTTTTCTGGCTACCCAGATACAGGCTCTGCCTAGTTTGGTAGCCACTGTAAAAGTATTTGTAAAATGTACAAAAATCTTAATAAATTTTTGGATCTTTGAATTTTTACCCGCAAAAGACTAACAAACGTATCGTAGCAAACGTATAATACTTAATTGGTAAGTAGAATAATAACAACGGTTGGTTACACTTTAAACGATTTTTTACAAGAGTACTAAATTTACCGACTGCAGCAATATGTTGCGGATCTACAGAAAAAAAGTGAATATTTTTCAACAAATACTGTGTGTTCCGACACTATACTTGAGAGCTATTTTTCACCATCTTAGATCTCATCGTCACATACCACAAAGCAATATTGTGGTCAAAAGCTAAACCATATAAATAATAAGAACAAAATATTACAAATAACCTCACACAATTACTACAAACTACGTGATAGAAAACTCATTTCGTTGAACAAATTGTTATTTATTACGACAAATCAATACGACGGTAAGTGAAAAATAAATTTACTATAAAGAATTAGGTATTGCCTAATATTTCAAATGATGTGTAATAAACTTTTTGTTACACTAGTCAAAACATTGCGTAATTATTTATCTATATTTTTAATGTAATAGAAACGTATCCACCTATAATGTGTAAGAGATCATAATAAAGTAGTATATCCTTAATTTCAACCCTAAATCCATTTACAAGAGACATACAATATAGAACCAAGAATTTAGTGTAGACTGCGTTCTAGACTCTTAATATTCAGGGGAGTAATTAGCCTAGAACTTTGGGGGTCATGAAGTGTGCGTAGTTGTCGTTCTTTTAGAAACGCCCAGAGCAAAATGTTTCATATTTGTAGTCCTTCCGCGTGGACGATATTTTCGGGTATGATTGAAGTGACTTTGAGTTGTTTATTTAAGTGTTTTTAAGTTAAATGAATACTGTAAATGTACTATCTTTAGTCAAAGTTTCACGGGTTTATCCCTAAAACTTCACTAATAATATAAACATTTTACTATGCACGGAATATGATTTGATTGATCTAAACGTACAAACTATTTTAATAGCAAAAACGTAAAAAATCCACTTCTTTATAATTCTTTAATACGATTTAAAAAATACGCGTGCGGAGCTTTTTTTTTTGTTTGAATGTTTGTTTTGTTTGAGTGTTTATGAGTTAAATGAAAACTGTAAATGTACTGCTTTTAGTAAAAGTTCCACGGATCTAACCTTAAACCCTCACTTTTAATATGAACATTTTACTATACACAGAATATGATTTAATTGATCTAAAAGTACAAACTATTTTAAATAACAAAAACGTAAAATTTCACTTATTTGCATTTAAAAGTTTCACTTTCTTTATGATATTAACTGGGTTATGACCATTTAGAAGTATAACTGAGACGTTAAGACAGTTTAATTATTATAATTCAACAATTTCTTCGTCTCTGTTTTAGGGGATAATTAATAGAAATTTTATTACCTATAGGGTATTATTAAAAGTCAATTTTGTGTGAATCTTTTCTATAAGTATTTGTGAAAATATTAATACAATTATCTTTTTTTTTTCTTAATGTATTCGTATTTCACAGATCCTTCATTGTACTTGGATAACTTCGCTCTGTAGTGTTTCAAAGCTTATATTAATCTTATCTCATCGAGGAAAATTTACTGATCTTAGAAAATTATTCATTAACCTTTTAAATTTATACCATGATTTAAAAATATATATATAATGAACAAAAGATGACTCGATGATTGGGTTTTCGGTTCGTACAGAACCAGTGGTAGCATTGATTTTCATCAGCTTCTTCTCAGGGCCTAACTTGAATAAAGTATTTTTGAGTTTATCATTTAACGAAATACATAACTTTCAATAAATTAATGTTGTCTAGAATTTTGTCGAGACCATACTCATCATGGCTCACCTCCTTTCGGTCATTGACACAAAAAGTAGTGATAATTTATTTAACATGATCTTTGAACACTTGCTTTTCAGTTTTTTTTAGAACTGACTATGCTATTGGCCTTACAGTGCTTGAGCACACAGCTAGGCCACAGCTCGAGCGAACTGGGTTCATTTCAGTGTTAATTTTAAATATATATGGGATTTATTTGGGGCGTTCCACGCCAAATCTGACGATATAAAAAAAAATAAAGTTCCTCAATTTTGTGGTAGGTATTAAGTACCCATAGAAATAGCTGTCCTAGTAAATTTTGACACTCCTTTTTTGTTATTCCTTGAAAATATAGCGGCTTTTATTTTTTTGTTTTTTAGATATAAGTTTCTTAAAGATAATGCAAATATGATCTTTTTAATTTTTGTTTTTAAATGGCCATTACAGAATTAAAAAAAAATAAAAACATTTTTGAATTTTATATTTTAAATAGAGTTTATATTTTTCATTTTATTTTATTTTGAAATTCTTTCTATTCCTTAACTTTTAAACCCAGTCTAGTAATAGGATATCTCTAATGATTATTTATTTTCGGTTTTTGAAAATTTGAACTTCTTCAGTTTTCAAATCTCTTATGATTTCAAATTTTCAATATTAATTTCCCGTTCCATCAGAGGATCATAATTGTTTCCGTCACCGTTATGTTGTGGATATTCCTTTCATTGATATGAATCGATTTGCTTTCTCATTTATTATATATGCGAACAAAAAATTAAATTTACTTCGAGCGTCATCTCCTTGTTCACATATATATAGGGAATATTCAAACGAAGAGCTATTAGACACTTGTTATATAAGCATTACCTCATCTTCACTAGCAATTGGAAGATCGAGGTCAAGCGTGTGCTTGTAAAAAATAAAAAAATCGCAAAAAATCACGCATATAACTTATGTAAATGTTAGAGTAATGAGCAGAGTGAGAGGTAGAATTAGTTAAGGGTTCTCTATTAAACTCGTATACACATAAAAGCTTCTAAATAAATCCAAAACTAGAAAGAATGCAGGAAAATAAATAAACTTCTTTGTAAATAGTTTAACAATGTGAGCTAAAATACTATAATACACTAGCGGATAATTAAAAAAAATCCTAAATCCATCTACCGATTGTGAATCCATCCAATTGAGAATCTAAACCACTCTCGGTTCCAATGGAACACGCACACAACATTTCATCAAAATCGGGTTCAGCTTTTTAGGAGTTCTGTGATATTCACACGTACAGAAGAAATTTATATACAAAGATATTATCTCCAAATATAGTAAATATCCATAGCATATAATTTAAAAATGGTCATAACGAAGCCACCATAAAGTATATACATTTCAATTACATATCCGTTGCTTACTCATAATATTTTTTCACTGTGTAAGATGCACTACATGTAAAACGATTTTTGATTTGATTAATAACATAAACTGAAGCAAAAAAAAAGGTGCAAACGAAATGTCTGCAGAAATAAAATTAAAACAAAAAAAAAAATCCATAGTCAGAAAATTGTAATGGAATTTTATAAAAGAAATGTATATCCTCTTGAGAATACAGTAAACGTAAAATAATATAACTTTATCAAAACTTGTTACCGTTCGTCTGTGAACAAAGCCATATAAAATGCACAGTTAAACCAGCGCGGCGCACTGTCTCTAAATAAATAGCCGATTGTGGTTACGTTAGGGCTTTGACCGAAGCCTAAAATGGTGAAGAAAGCTAGCGCAAGTGTACACACCCCGAGATAAGACGATAGCTCAACCAGATTTTAATTCGACACATCTACAATTAACTTTTCTCAAATTAGTCTATTTTTTGTGGAGTTAATTATAGTTTTAATTTGATACCACTATTCAATTCAATAACTTGAAACCTATGGTATTTTAATCAATTAGCGTTCCTTATTTTGTTACTTCAGCTAGGAATACTTGCAACTTTCACCGTAAACGTTTATGCATATGGTATTACTTTCAGTTTTAAGTGGGAAGATTATAGGATTTACATCCTATACACGTTTGCAATTAATGGTAATCGTTACAAATATAGGTAGTAAAATAAATGATCAAGTTGTTATATAATTCTATTAACAGTTATCAACTCGCTTCTAGAGGAAGTAACAAAATGTAGAAAAACCTCCCAAGAATTGTTATTATACATAATCAATCAAAGACTAGTGTGAAACAGTCGCGCTTTGCGACTATATTTTTTTTTTTCGAATTGACTATGCTATTGACCAAGTGAGGTCTTTACAGCTTCACAGGACTACGCGTCTGTATTATGTTCCCTTAGTTATTTTAAAGTACACAATATTTTTTTAAGATTTTCATAATAGATCAAAGGATTTCTTCCGAAAGATTTATTTGTAATATATATATATATATATATACATATTATGTGAGCACTAGCGGGCCGGGCGGACGTTGTCCTAGCTTGATAATAAAAAAAAACCTTGAAGTTACACATATGCTGATGCTAACTTTTTTGTAGGCATTATCAAGCTCTATAACTTTTCTCTAGAATTCAATCATATCTCTCATCGTTAAGGCAGCGTTCGTAAGAAACTTTTTCGTTCAGCCGTTTTTTCTCCGACTTTGCAAATCCGATTATCACAAAAAATCTTTTCATTTTTAATAATGATAATGGAATTTCATTTATAACAAACATAGTATTATCAAAATTGAAAATCAACAGTCATGATAAAGATTTAGAATTAAAATGATGATACTAAGTGAAAATCCGCTCTTGAGGACTCAACACCCCAGCAGACTATATTCCGAATCGTAACCCATTTGATACAACCATGTACTATGAATTATTATTGACAATCTATATGCTTGACCTTTTTACTTTAATCCGTGGACTGTTCAAACCCATAAAGATTTAAGCTGCCTACGAAGAAGTATTGCCAATGAGTTGATGTTGCCAGCATTTGTTTTAAAAATTAGCGTATTTATTACATAATTTGAATGAATTCAACAGTAACAAATCATGTAATGTAAAAGATTTTATTGACGTTTTTTAAAATTCAATACCTAGTAGGTCATAAAGAACATTATTCGCCATTTTGAGATCTGGGTCTTAAAAAATCAGACGATGGTGTAAAGTCATTACTATTTTCTGTATTTTAAATAAGCATGTTTATAATATATGACATAACTTTACGAAAAATTAAAAGATAATTTTGTATTCTTTGTTTCAGGTACGTGTACAACTAGCGATTTTATTTTCAACAGATGCCAGTGATGATTGAAAAATATAAGAATCCACGAAATATACGTAAGGTGAAACCTCGTCTTTGTCAAGATCTTTAGTCTGCCTACTCATATACTGAGATATAGTAGGTTTCTAGTTGTAAAATGTAATAAGTCAATATCAAATATTTTGAGTCACCCTTTTTAAATTATTTTGTGTTTATAATTAGTTGCATTCGATTTAGAAAATATTTTTTTTATATCATAGGAGCAAACAAATAGATATGTCATTTGAGTTTAAGTGATCGCTGCCGTCCATAAATAAGCAAGACCAGGGCAGTCGCAAATGGGTGCCGGTCTTTGAAATATTATCATTTCCCCTAAAATGCGTTATTTTCGTGTCTTATGGACTTCTTATAACACCAAAAAATATATCCAATAATCATGTATCCACAAAAGTCCAATTGGACTTAGATGTTAATATGATTCAATCAATGACACCTGTGAAATGATGAGCTCTAAAGGCCAAAAAATAAAGGCCAATAGCGTAGTCAGTTCGAGAAAAAAAAAACCTGTGAAATGATCGTCACTTTCACAATGCGAGGTGTCTAAATATACTTCTTCTATGTTAGTTTTAGCAACCAGTGTTCTAGTAAACTATTACTGCTATTGTCAAGTGAGTAATGATATTACAAGTTTCTTGATATAATTTTAATTAACTAACAAGGTGGTGTCCGTCTTGTTAGAATTTTCCTGGGAGTTTTTTTGGCAAGTAAGAATCTATGTTCCATAGTATTTCCAATCGACTTCACTTGTGCACAATAACCAAACGAATAACGTAAAGCACCACCAACATTACACAATATACGGCCAAATAACACAAGATTATGGATTAAATATAAAGACCACTGTTGTAGTCCGGTGAAGCTGTTAAGACCTTGCTAGGTCAATAGCGTAATCAGTTCGAGAAAAAAAAATAAAGACCACTACATGGCATCCCGTCAAAAACTCCCTAAATATACTTGTTAGCATAGTCAAACAAATAATTCTTTATATTTTAAGCATTGACGCATCGACTAACAGATACTTAAAATTTACAAAATGCATATCTTCGTTGTTTTATATGAATATACAATCTTGACTAATGATAGTTTTATATATTTTATTATTTGCAAGACGTTACGCATTTGCTTCGCTGAGTGTACATTGAACTTTACTATCATTGTGTTTTTTTTTTGCGTCTTTATAAAAAGTATGCTATGTCCTGCTCATAAACGGTTTCTATGTTAAATTTTGGTCCAACTAATCAAGCGGTTCGTGCGCAAATATAAACACACTGTCACACCTTTATTATTAGGAAAATATACCGCAATGTTTATTAATTTTAAATCGATTTCCATTGTCGTATTGAAAAATTTGTCAATCATCTGAATATAATTTCAACGAAACTAGATTGGTTTAGAGTTCTAGGAGTTCAGGAAACGAATAGAATACTAGCGAAATATTATTCAAAATATAAGGAACCTTGCTTTTGCTCACGGTTTTACTCACGTTTATCAAAGATTTCGTAAGGAGTTAAGTAGTCAAGTAACAAACAAACCAACTCACAAACTAATTCATAATATTAATAAGGAAATAGAAAGAAAACTTTCACAAATCTGTCTTCATAAAAATAAATACTAGATTGTTGAAATTAACTTGATAACAACAGAAGAGCTCTTAAAGTAATTAATATTATTTAATCGTTTTGACGTCAGGCAGTAAAGCTCTTCAGTGATTCAAAGCATTCATGTTTCCGATTGTTATCTTGCAGAATGTTGTTGGTTTACTCGTTATATATGTTCAGATATTAAACGCAATGAAGCAGTGACAGGTGAAGGCTTTATCTGCCAACATTATGACTAAGTTTTATGACATGTCCTGTCACTGACTCAACGAGAGTTTAAAGAAAGTAAGTTGGTAACATTGCAAAGTAACGTCAGTTTGTTTTTGTTTCCGAGATAAACCAGAATGTTACGTCATTTATTTGGCAAGTTAACAATCTAGAATCTAGTTTCAGACTTCACTTTCAGGTCTTATTTGACAAATAAAACATAAAACTTAAAAATAATGACTAATTTAAAGACTTTTTATTTAGTAATTGATGTCCGCGACTTGCTTTTCATGAAATTCTCAATATTTTCACCGATTTTCATTTATTGTTACACTTTATGGCTACAAGTTAGTACTTATGGAAAGCGTAATATGTAGACGATACGACGACGATACTCTAAAAAAATCTTTTAGTAAAATCCTCGTCAAAGTTGATTCAGTTCTATATATTTATAATTTAAGCCGTCCATAGTATTCGTATAATTTGAATCGTAATAAGATTCTTTGTATTCTTTGCGATAATTCATAATTGTATCAATATTTTTACATAACCTCAGTCTCCTGATAGTTTTTAGTATACCTTGGTTTTCATAGGAAAACATAGAGTCGACGATAGTTTGTGGTTCATTCCGTGATGTCATTTGTTTTTTGGCTGTAATTTATTTTCATGAAGTAATATCCAGGTCCCCGAAATATTTTTTTTTTTTCGTAATGAAAATGCTCTTGACCTGGAAAGGTCTTTACAGCTTCCCCGAACTATTGAGGCGAGCGCTGAAGGCACTTAGCCGATTTGGGATGTTTGGGCGACTAACTCAAGGTGCACAGCACACCTCAGCTTGGGCTGTCGCATGATTTGTGCAAAAATCGCGACCTATCTGAGCTAACATAAGCTAAGCCATCTAGATATAAGTATATGAGTTATTGAAACATGCATGTGTACCAAGCATGCGTGCCTCAACAACTCCTATACGTATTTTGTGTAGGAAAACTTCCTCTAAACTCTGAAAAAGAACAAACATCGTGTAAGCGTGTAGGCGTGCACGTGTGTATAGATGATGTGTGTGATGTTGTAGCAGTGATATAAGGTTTCGTGTCACTGTATCGCGTGAGCAGAGTACTCAAGGGCTCCATGCCGAGACAACGGACCTAGGCTTGAGCCGCTGTCGAGAGGGAACTAATCTGGTGTGCGAGGATTCTTAACTCGAGTAAGTAAACTCTCTATCTCCGTTATATTATCGTCACCGTACGTAAGTGCGGCATGACGATAAAGGAGTATATTCATATAAAAACCGTTACATCTACTTATAACAATTTTCACTTCTGATACGAAATGATTAACCTACAAACCGCAAAGGAAGCCTGTAGAAATGAACACAAAAATATTAAGCAAATCGTTGAAATTCTCAAGAAAGTTCACTGCCAGTGTCACTTGTGGTCACGAGCGTGCAAAATTCCTAATGAAAATGAGGCGACACTAAATGTAAAAACCAACTGTTACTGACGATGCATCGGAGCATTAGTTTTTGTAAACACTGATTAAAATCAGACATCTTCTATAGTTAGTTTCATTAATATCTGTTGAAACGTCAGTATTCAGACCAGAAAATGTTTTTTCTCGCTATAATGTATTATTATAACTTTACAGAATACCATTATTGTTGTATATATATTTGAGACGGCAATTACATAAATACAAATTAACCAACTCATGCTTGAGAGTTCGGACAGTGCCATAATTAAGAAATAAATGAATATAAATGTATTTGTTCTTTGCTCTAAATCTTGTTGATGGAACGCAAGTGTCAATGCCAAGACGTCAGTGCTAATTGATTTGCTACAACATATAAATCAATTTCGATTCCCAGAACATATGTAAACATGAGGTATTATTAAATGCATTGCGTCAATTACATAAATATTTGCATCAAAACAAATTGTTCGTTGGATAACTTTTATGGGCCGTAATTGCTATATCTCACCGATTCAATTGTATATTATATCTTTGAATACAAACTTTTATATCTTTGACATTAACACCGAAGCCATCGCTGACTATGAAGCAGCCTTTGAATAAATAATTACATATGTTATTTCGAATCGAGACAACGTCGAAATAAATTGTTCAAAGCTTTTTGATTTTACACGCTACGATAATGTGAATAATTTAGTTTGAAATAGAATCTTGCGTTATAAAACAATAATAAGTGTCTAATTTAATTAATAACCAATGTTATATATAGTGTCAGATCAAAACGCCTCATTAGGTAACGACGAAAATATTAATTAAGTTATAAAACAACTAATAAATTTAAATTACGAAACAGCACTTGATTTGCAACTTATTCTTAAATAGTAAAAAAAAAGAAAGCAAAGATTACATTAAAAGACGATACATAGCAACGTTGTAAAACACATACGGTGTTATTACAAAAAAGTTAATTTCGTATTGAATACTTGCTTTGAAAAGGTTACGTTTTAGATGCACCGCGCTCGCTGAATGTTCACCATCTTGCTTTTTTGTCTCGCTTTGGTTAGATTAGGTTAGATTTGCGAAAAAAGGATAACGCGAACTTGCCTCGTGCGAGCGCGGTTTATTTAGTACGAATCCTTGTCAAAGCAAGTATTTAATACGTATTTAACTTTTCTGAAATAACACCAATGTAATACACTCATATACTTGATCTAGACACATACATATGTACTTGAATTAAAAGAAATTATAATAATTATATAGATTCATTCATCCACCTACATGTTTAAACCTAGACACGAATTCCAGATACCAAAATATGAGGTTATGACCTTGATTAACGCTGCCAATACTACTTGGCACAGCATAAACCACACATCGACATTGACCCCGCCGGCTAAGTTCAATCAACTTTCCATTAGAATTAATTATTGATTTTGCCTTATAACCTCGTCACCTCTGACGTTGCAAATCTAAAGTAGTCCGGTGAGGCTGTTAAAACCTTGCTAGGTCAATAGAGTAGTCAGTTCGAGAAAAAGAAAAAGCAAATCTAAATATATTGTTCCAAATACCTGGGCGACCGAGCCTAGCTTGGTTCTTTAGAAAACATTTTTAAATTAAAATAAACTTATGCTTTATAAAATTAACATTTTTTTACAAAAAAAAAAAAAACAAAAAATATATCTCTTCTGCTGTCACTCGGATTCGAACTGGGGTTACACGGATTTTCGAAGCAACCGATTTCCACCTGAACTATTTATGTTTTGACAGTGCCGGCGAAATTTATCTTTATATTGTAGCTATATTTTTTCATTGTCTGAAAACTCAGTTTAAAAAGTTTTCTATGAATAAAAGCTAGTTAGATCGATTTAACGTCCCCGAAACTACTTACATACTAAGTTTCAGAGAAATAGATGACGCCGTTCCTGAGATCCTGAATATATACAAATATACAAGAATTGCTCGTTTAAAGGTATAAGATTTATTTAAGCCAAAAAGGTGCAAACATTATTATAACCTAAAATAATTGCAATGAAAGAGTATTGCCAACATTATAGAGTGGTTTTCGATTCCATTTTGAAATACCTCGTGTGGGAAGTGAGAAGTGAGAAAAAGTACTGGATTAATTATTTCACGATTCCCTAATACTTGAGATGAGAAAGTGATTATAAACTAGACGCGATTTTTTAGTAGGAATATACACATAAATAAAAGCGTAATGTACACAATTTGAAAAAAAGATAAGTAGAGAGAATAAGAGGCTATCAAAAAAGTTTACCACAAATTATCCATTTATTTTTTAATTGAATCATTAATATTTTATTACGTACCAACTTTGGCATATCTATGAAAGCTAATGCAATTCCTCCTTTTTGCTGCGAATTACATACCGAAGTAAAAGTTTCAACGTCTACAACAAAAACAGACAACCGCTAACAGTGTTTCATACGTCAATTATCTATTGAAAAGCTAACTACACTTTCCATCGTGTCTATTAATATTTATAGGACCACTTTTTAAATTCAATTAATCTAATAAAACGCTATAGTATTAGAACTTGAATTTAGAAACATTTATATGGTTAGAGCAACTGGTGAAGGCATGCAAGAGAGATATACTTAAATATTTAGTAATTAAAATTATTTATTAATTCTGTATATATAAAAACGTGTACCAATAGACGAATAATTACTTTTTTCGACTTTGTTTTATCTACATATTTGATATATAAATTAGTCGGGAACACCAGCTTTTTCAAAATATGTAAAATATAATAAAAAATTGTAAATGTATGGGTTATTAAATATTACGCATGACTCCGTTTGCGTAGAATAAGTACAATCTTTATATTATTTAAATAATTATAGAATCTGATCAGGGTTTTTGACATAAAAAGGTAATAATATCTACATATCAAAATATGATAATGACAAATGTAAGTAAATGGATAAAAAAATAAGATGTCATTGTAGGCAATAATTTAATCTAAATAATATAAATCATCTCGGAATTAACTGCATTGGTAAAATATCAGAAACATTCTTTATTCCTTAGCAATTGTATTATTATGTAAAGTTTGATATCCCTGACTTGAAAGATTGTTGACTCTCCATGCAAATAAAATGTATTATTTGCCTTTCCCGAGGTCTCAAACTATCTCCATACTAAATTTCATCTAAATAGGTTTAGCGGTTGTAGCGTGAAAGGATAACAAGCAGACAGACAGACAGAATTAACTTCACAATTCCAATATTATTATGGATTAGGGACGCTATTATGTTGAATAATCGGTTAATAAGGACTCAACGTACAGTTTATACAATTCGCTAATGTCAGATAAACTAAATTGTCCCAAGGCGGACGAATAACGAAATAAACTTAACATTCTACCAAAGCACTAGACCCGATGATCGGCATTCATAAGATATTGGTCAGGGAAAGTCTTCACGGATGCATATTGTATGACCTCGTCAAGCTTATGTTGAACCTAAATACGATGCTAAGCTATTTTAATGTGATATTACTCGTTTTATGTAAAACTAGTTTTTACTCACGACTTCTTTCGCGATAATACAAGACTTTGAATCTAAAATAAGGTCTATGCGATGCAATACAATAATGTAACACTCCAAACTATCCGGCAGTTTGTGCCTGTTGTGCGGACAATCGTTTGACTTATATAGAATTTATTGGTTAGTTTTAAACTAAGATCAAACCTGTAGTTATATGACGACGTGGTCGAAGATGGTAACTCGTTAAATTTATACAGAGAACTGCTTTTTTTAATACAACTGCCGGAACAGGGACTGGAAGATTATCAAGATGAGGATGGCATCTAGCCGGGCCAGTTATACGTAGTAGTTTAGTACTAGGATCCTAATAATAAACTGATTTTTAATGTTAGCCGTCAATATTTATCTATACTTACATCCTCTGGTATTAAATTTAAGCGAGTCTTAAGTACCATGTGATTATTATGTACATTTTCTTAATGTTTTTAGATAAAAAAATACACAACATTGTGATTTCGGTTTTTATTTGATTTCTATAATTATTTTTATTAAAAAATGTTAAGTTTTTTTGTTATAAATTTTATGTGAATAATTGCAAATATGATATTAAAATAATTTAGTTTGTCTGTTTGTCTATTTGCATTGGCTTTAAGACGGCTTAATCGCTTTAATGAAGTTTTAATACACGCAAAGCTTTCTATCAATCCTCAATTGAAAAACATGTCAAAATAGGGGACTGGAAATTTCAAAAGTAAAACAAGCAATAAAGTATAAGCGGAAAATAATATTGTCTTAAAACACGTATGAAGACGCATATTGAGGTTAGTAACTTAATGAAAATACATTTTTAAGGGACTTGAAAAAAAGGAGGAGGTTCTCAATTCGTCTGTATTTTTTTAATATGTTTGTTACCTCATAACTTTGGACTGGGTGAACCGATTTTGATAATTCTTTTTTTTTAAAGCTGGTGCTTTCCGTGTGGTCCCATTTCCGTGTGGTTCCAATTTAGTCCAGTTCTGACAACAGCATCCAGTGCAAAACCATATATGTGTTAAATTTGCATTAAGTATGTACACGACAAATAGACAAATAACTCAATATCACGCCAATCGATTTCGATGATTCATTTTTTATTGGAAAGAATGTACTTCAAGGGTAGTTTGATAATAGTTTGGTTTGGTTCTGATTATGGGATCCGTGACAAAGTAACACAACTTTCAAAAAACAAGCCTACTCCTTTCTTAAGGACCGACAACGAATGATATTGAAGTCGGTTAATTCTTTTTTTTTTGAAAATTTACTTTATGATTAATAATATTACGAAAGTATTTATAAGTATATTTAAGTATTTTATAGTCACTATCATAAACATTCAACAAGAATAATAATTGGACTGTATTTTTGCAATTCACCTAATAATTATGTTTGTTCAGTGGCTATTGACTTTGGCGATTAAGCTTTAGTGTTATCAATAAAAAAATGGTTTTTTTTTCCTAAGCATAGATGAGTTGAAGCATTTATTTATTTACATCTATTCGTCGTACTTTACGCTTCTTACGGCTACAATCAATTACTCAAAGCAAATAATAAGATCTATATATTAAAGTGTGTTTAAAATTGTTTGTACGTCTTATTATGGTCAAACTTTCTACCATTGGTAACTGTAATTCATTACATATTGCGACTTTTAAAATATTGTTATAATACCAGAAGTTTCAAATAAACATAATTCGTGTATATTTGGTGCATATCGTGTACCTACATGTTGCTTCATTGTTATTACTTATTGCTATAATTTTCATAGTATTTTATTACATATCTCCAATCCGTAATGAAGAGCCATGGTCAATTTTATTTGTTGAAGATATCTTATTTCAAAATATCTTTCTACGAATCCAACGTCATTCGTTTTCATTTATCTTGAATTCAATCTGTTCTCTCACACATGTCTCGAGAAGGAAGGAAACATTGTATATCTGAAGTGTTCCGATTTTAATTGAATATAATTATAGTGTAACTATCAAACTAATTAATCAAAGATATAAGGCGTGTTTAAGGAACGGTGTATGTCTTAGAATTTCAATATCGAACGTTGAGAAAGTTTCTCACGATTCTGATGCAGCCTAAGGCTTCTAATGTATTGTAGAAATTAACAAAACTAAACATTGTCTAAGGAAAATTTTAATGTGGCTGTCGATTTTATTTTCATTTCAAGTAATAAAAACTGTAATGATCAACGGTTAATGTATAACACCGACAGATGTCTACATAGATCGCCTGGCCTTTTTAAATATATTTGTGTTTTCTAAATATTGAGAGGCAACTAACACCAATTTATACATATCTAGCGGGTCTTGCGGTCTCTTGGGGTCTTTTGGCGTGTTAGGGAAAATGATGAGAGTAAATTTATACGATATGCGCGCACACCATCACGAAAAACCGACAGTCTGAAGTTATTACGATGCGCGCGCACACCGTCACGTTAGCTTGCCATACACCATAAACCTAATTACGCCATAACACCATGAAGTTAGCTATAGTCAACATTTTTTAGTATTAAAACTTTCAATGTATTCAATACCTTTTTTCTCTTGTTAGTGTCGTTTTTTCTACAAACGTAGAATAAGGCGAAGGATAAAATTTTTGAATAAAAGATTTTTATCTCGTTACGCCAGAGAAGTATAACTTCTAACGAGTGTACATAAGTACACACACACTTTTTTCCGCTCTGATTATAAAAAAACCTTGACAAATTATATATTTAAACATTCCTCATGTCTCACTTTACGTACTGATGAAAACCGCATGAAAATTCGTTTATTAGTTTTTCAGTTTATCGCGAATAGAGAGAAAGACGCGACAGGGGACTTTGTTTTATTCTAAGTAATGATGATTTATGTTAAACTTTTTTATAGAAAATCCTAATAATGTCAATGATTTTTTTTTGTATATTTTCTAGGCATTAATAAAAACAAGTGAATGTAGTTGTGAATCTTTTGACAGTTTCAGTCATTTTTTTGGCAACGAATCTTTTAATAGGTTTACTGCTATTGTCGTGTAGGTAATGTTACAAATGTCTTGCGATTATTTCGATAAACTAACAAGATGATGTTCCACTTTTTCGAACTTTCCAGGAAGTTTTTGTAGCAAGTCAGGATCTATGCTCCGTGGTATTTTTTCCCATCCACTTCACTTGTGTACAATAATTAAACTATAATATTAAGATTACGAATAAAATATAAAATCCATAACATTACATTCCAAGATCGCGCCAAAAACTTCTTCAGCCATTTTAGACACGCATTTGTTATTTGACTAATTATTGACTTGATTAATTATTTTTGTGAAAATGGGAAATATACTATGGAACTGACATTAAATTTTTGTTTTTGAAAGGAAATGCGCCTACGCATATCAAAGATATGGTTTATTTCTCTAGATTTACTCTGAAACACAATTACCAACGTCTCAAGAGATCAAAGCCTGTCACCGCGAGTAAAATTATCCCGAGTGTATCGAATCGATTTCTATGAGATTCCCGTCGCGGAGTTTTCTTGATGGGGGGTCTGTTCGTGAAGATATCTGGCACTTCGAAAGTTATCATTCCAGTCTATGTTTATACCATAGACAGGAAACACTGCATTTTAATATCTAATAGAGCAGTATAATGATCCGAGACGAATCTATTTTTAATGTGTTTTATATAGAAACACAACTAATGTAAAATATTTGTCAAAGGGATTACCGATAGTTTGAAAGATAAAAACATTCAGTACAAATTTATTTATAAACTAGTTTTTGCTCGTGACTTTATCCTCATGACTGTAGATTTCAGAAGGATAGTTTTCTTCCCTATATCCTTTGTCCTGTGTCCATTTCTGTACCTCTGAAGTTTCATGATGATCGGCGGATTAATGAAGTCGCGAAAACGTAAGAAACAAACTTATATTTGAATTTATATTATCTCATATTATTGTTTTATCTATGTACCAGACAACAAGAGTCCACAGAAACATATTACATACTAATATACTACAAGAAGCTAATAAAAGAAACACTATTTTAAATAAATAATTAATACCTTACTGGTTGGTCCCTTGTATACAAATTTAATAGCTGCGCTCCAGATAATGAGATGTGTATCTGGCCATCATCTCATACATCGAGTACGGAGCATGCAGACTGTTTTAAAAGAGCTTTTTGGCTGGTATTATAACAAAATCAAGAAAAATAATTTGAATAAGGACAAAAAGAACAATTTAAAAATTCGACGCTACACCGCAAGGTTTTTCTCCGCAACGCATTAGAATATTACATGGTGTTTGTTTTCTTAGGATAATCGCAACGCAATTTTATATCATATTTGTAACATCCACTTGAGGACACATCATTCGTCAAGTATCCACAGACACCACATTTCGCCTGGGACGCCACTGCCCGTACGAGGTGCTGAGTTGCAGGTTAGTTCATGATTTTATTTGGGGTTCTTGTTATTTTATTTATTTATATGCGAGGTCATCAACCACTCTTCGCTTTCTTTATTTTTCACCGAATAATCCTAATTAGGCTTAATTACACCCATCAGCCACATCACCTACTTTTCAAGAAAAAATCCTATTCCCGATGGATAGGTCAGATTTATATTAATGCGGGCGAAGCCGCAAACAAAAGCTAGTTCTATATAATATTTTTCTGAACATATTCTGCATTGTTCTCATAATTAATTCGAACATTGTAATAGTGACATATATTTAAAATAAGCTACTTGTCGATTACATTCTGTGTTATAAAGGTTAGCAACTACCCACACATAATGCGCGTTAATGAATAAATATTGCAAAGTCGAACCCCAGGTCTGTCTATAAGTGACATTACTTATTCTAAATTACACAACAGTTTTTATGCAGTATCTTCCGTGTCATTTAGAGAATTTCTTTCGGAGAATCATATTAATAGAAAATAAAAAAAAAATCGAGGGCTTACACTTCTAACATTGATTGAACTCTATCAGTTACTTTAGAATAAGCACTAATGATTTACATATTTTAAACGGCCTATAGAAAAGTCATAATGACTTATTTATGAAGCTACTTTTAACAATGTGTTATTAATCCTTATCTAATCGCTTATGTTAGTTACCTTGATGAGATGTTATGGAATAAAAGAGTAGGTTAGCATCAAAAAAAAATATTGTGCCGTTGCTGTACCTACATACGACAAAGGGTAAGAAAATCATGATGATAACCTTAGTAGTTAATGTAAGTAATGATTGGCCTTTATAATATACCAAAATCAAAATCAAAAATTCTTTATTCAGTTTAGGCCCTAATAAGGCGCTTGTAAACGTCAAAAACTACCACCATTTCAATGTATAACTTGAAATATATCACAGACTTGACGCACAACAAAGAAAGAGCTCTTTACGTTACGAGACCTGTGTAGTTTTCAATGAAACTATGTAAAGTCAATACTTTGATGAACTATTAATGTCAAAATATGAAAGAATAAATAGGATATTATCTATCTAAGGGCGCGTTCCAGTAGAAGCTCACAACGCTCACAACGCCCTTTTCGCCGTTCCACTAGACAACCGCGAGCGTTGCGGTCGTAGCGAAAACGTCATTGATGACGTCATAACATACGCTCACGCGAAGCTCACGACGCCCCATGTCTAGAGGTGGGTCGACGTGAGCGTTGGCAAAATTGGCTGGATTCTCAATAAAGATGGCGACCGTGAAAATGTCATTACTTGATACGGTATAGGATATTTATATTAAATAACATATTGTATTGAAATACGTAAATGAAATATGTTAATAAAGTTTTGATAATTTTACTTCTTTTGAAAAATGTTGTGAATTCTAAAATTCTATTTAGAAATTAATTTATAATCATTTCATGGTAATTTAATATTTTTCATTTAACCAATCAGGTCATTTTTTATGTTTTTATGATAATTAAAATAAAAAAAATGAATTATACATTGTTTTTTTAATATACTTAAATGGATTTAATAATTATATGAATTTACTGTTAAGACCTACAAAGTGTAACTTAACCTCTCAAAGCTTTTGTTTTATTTTCCTAGATCGCCATTTTTATTATTTATCTGAACGCTCAAAACGCCCACAAATGCGTTCCACTAGCTCTTACGATCGTAACGCTCGCGAGATAGTGTAACAGGAAAACTCGCAGTCGTGAGCGTGAGCGTTGTGAGCTTCTAGCGGAACGTAGTCTAAATCGTTTGTATGAAACGTAAGAAGTTATGACGTTTGCTTGTTTGAGAAAGAATTTTCAAATAATGTTTTTAACAATGGCAAAGGTATAATTGAATCCAAAAAATAAGTAACGTAGTACAATTTCGCATCGAATGGTCACAATCCTGTGCCGATACATTCAGTAGTTTTTATATGATGAGCCTTAAAGCCAACTTCAAACAACTGTAATTTCATTATATATAAATATAAGATAGATAATAACATACTTACACAGGAATTAATAAATGAATCAAGCAATATACGATAATAATCATAATACATAAATCAAAGTTAATATATTTACCTCTTCAGTAGGTTCCCATTCAGAAACGTTGAAATAATTAAAATATATTGAATAGACAACTGTAGTTAATTATAAACGATCGTGATACCAATGAGTACGCTTTCACGTAAAAACAACTATACAAATTGCTTACCTTTCAAATGTTAACCAATTTATCTTGTTATGTGTGGTACCAGGAAACAGGTATCCACAGAACAGAGCGTTGAAAGATTAGCGCGCACTGATCATTACTAGAGCCCTTGTGCATAAGATATATAATAAATTGTATCACCTATATAAAAAAATAATCATCGAATGTTTTATTAAGCATTTTTTTTTCTCGAACTGACTACGCATTTGATCTAGCTAGGTCTTAACAGCTTTACCGGACTACGTTTTATTAAGCATATTATTCGAGATCGTCTACTTTTATATGGCTATTTTTTTATATGTGTCGAATTCTCGGAACAATATTTGTATTAAAAGAATGTATCAACAATCATATGGAAAAGTAAAATTTTTCGGTTAAAAATATCTATATAAAAATAGTGAATGAATTCACAAGACAGTAAGGAGATCTTCAAAATTGACAGACTGACGTTTTGTTCTCAGTTGCCGTTTTGTTTCATTACATTATGTTACTGTACAGCTAAAATTTGAACTCCACTTCGTTTTTATTCCCGTGCAAAGCTTGACTTGGGAGTTAGTTAGTGACATTTTAAAACTTAATAATAGTATCATTAAGGCTAACGTTACCCATTAATGAGTTGCAATAAGATAAATAGCGTAAAAAGTTTCAATATGAAAAAACAGGAGTGCCAAAGTTATAGGTGAACTGTCAGACGGTGTTGTGGTTTACCAATCTCATATATCTTTACCAACATTCATTTTTTTAATTAAATAAATGAAGCTACGTGTATGATATAAATGTTACATTGTAAAATGAAATTACCCAAGTCTTAAATATTGTATAACGCATATAAATTTGTTTCATAGTATAGTTATTACTTCATGATTAAACAATTAAGCCTATTTTAGTATAATTAGTCATTGAGGAAATCTATGTAATTACCAAATAAAACTTTCATGTATATGTCTCTCTTTTTTTTAGTTTTAGTTTTTAGACACTTAGTCCATACATATATTTCATCTATATCTTTCGCTGTCGCTGTTTTTAAAGGACACGCGGTCGTTGGTCCGACGTAATCGAAGTCCAGTGAAACTGTTAAGACCTTGCAGGTCAATAGCGTATTCCATTCGGAAAAAAAAGTCCTGACAGAATTATATTATTGTAGTCAGGTGAAGCTGTAAAGGCCTGTGAAGTCAATAGCGTAGTCATTAAAAAAAAACATAATCCATCCAATAGCAGGTATCCAAAATAAGCAATTATTCTCTTATGTGGTCTTTGTCTAAATCGTAATAATATGTTTTATCGTGTTGGTCAGAAACAAAGTGTCCAGTCGACAAAATTTCCGTAAACACTCACTAGTAATATCATGACGAATATAAAGCATAGTGTTATAACAAAATCGTGCAATATCAAAGTTCATCTGTGACTGTGGGATACCTTTCAAGTAATTTGCTATGCGAACGAAGTGGTTGGCGCGGGCGAGCCGGTCGACACCGTACTGTTCGATTTCCTACTCATTTGTTAGGCGAAACGAAGATAGGGCACTTTCTTACACGAGCGTCGTTGTCGTTTGATCACGTTGAAAACTTTATCGCCTTAGCGCTCTTGAATAGTCTGTACGCTCAGAGGATTTCTGCAAACAAATATACGTAGTTATTACCTTAGTGTCGAATTAAATAACGATTATGTTTCGAAATACTTATGTACCTAAACAGTTCTATTCCAATTAATATTACAAGTTTGTGCAAGATCGATGGTTGTTTGTTGTTAATTCATACAACAAACTTCTGCTTGGATTTTGTTGAAAATTTTCAGTAATATGGCTTCTATACACAGCTTGCTTAATTTGGTCGAAAAATAATTATAAGAGTCGAGTAAGTTGTAGATGATCCTACCATCTGAGAGCAATTTCAGTGTGTTCCTAAACGGTTATACATAGATAATGTATGTTATACTCATACTGCCAGTGAATGCCTTTAGCGCTCTCAGTAGTCAGTTCGAAAAAAAAACAGTGAATATTGAAATGAAACATCAAATATATTAAAAACATAAAATACCAGTTACTCGTTGCTTCGCTAGCATTTATGTGGATTTTAGCTCGAGAGCAGTACTTTTTTGCCTGAAGGGTACTTTATACCCTTCGTTGTATCCCTGACGACGTGTACTTACTTAGAGACCGGTTCAGTAACTAATGCGTGAAAGTGTAACAAACAAACATTCTGGTTTGTTAACATTATAGTATAGCAAGGAGAATTGGTTTATTATCAATTTTGGTATTATAACAATACCCAATATTACCCCAATAAACAAAATAGATTATTTTATTTGAGGCTGATTATACTTCTATATCTATTAAATAACTATTTTGGATACCTGCAAACGGTTTTTTTTTTGTTATATTCAATCAAGCATATATTTTATAACTAACAAACACTAGGAGAAAGTTATGATTACGATATCAGGTACCCCTCTTAATCAAAATCAAAATCAAAAATTCTTTATTCAGTTTAGGTCCTAATAAGGCGCTTATGAACGTCAAAAACTACCACCGGTTCGGAAACATCCCAGCCATCGAGAAGAACCGGCAAGAAACTCGATCGGGTACTTACTTAAGCTTACATAATTTAGCCTTATAGTTACAAGCAGAATACTAAACGAATAGTAAAATATTAATGGGAGCTATAAAATATTTCGCCATAAATGCTTCAACAACTTTCTGAGTTATGAAATAGCGATATACTGTCCACCTGATGATAAATGGTTACGGCAGTTAGTAACTCGCCTACCAATCTCAAAGAACAATAGTTCCGAGGATTAACAAAGATATCTCGCTATGTCATGTTATCACAGTACTAAATCTTGCATAGTTTCTGGCAGTCTTAAGGTAATTGCTAGTTTTTTAAACAACTTTACAGATTTGCAAACTATATAACTTATAAAAAAAGCATTACGTATATTAACACGCGGAGGAAGTGTAATTTCTTCGGTTTCTATGTGTTAAATTATATAAGTATGAAAATGTTCATAAACTGTATCTTACTATACAAAGTGACGTAGTATAAATGTTCAAGTATACATTTACTTATTCTTGTATACTATCTACTAGATTTAGACAGACACTTTAAATACACACAAATATATATCTACCTTACGTTTAACACGTAACAAAAACTTCAATAAAGTGTAATGCAATATGTATATAAATTATTAAGGCTTTTGTTCTATGTATCTTATTATATGTATTCTATGTTCTATTATACCATACTATATATTTTTTTCGTAAAGATAAAAATGAAGTCAAATTTCATCAACAATATACATTAAAATAGGTGGTAGAGCCACGTTGAAGCTATTACTGGTATCAGCATGATTGGGTCAGCTCGCCCGTGGTAGTACCACCCGACCCACAGAAACACCCACGTAAAATAAAAATGCTTGCATTGTTGCGATTCGTTCAGTCAGTGAGAGAACCGGGGACCCACCCTCCCTACCCACCCTCCCTCTCTTCCTCCCTTCTTTCGATGGTGGTGATCACTTAAAATCAAATGACCCACCAGCAACTGTTGCCGTTTTAGCGACTTTGTCGCTAGATCTAGCGGATTTTGGACATGTTTAACGACTTTTCTTTTCAATCTAACGACTTAAAAAAATAGCGATTTCTAGCGACTAATTGAATATTAAAAATATTTAAGAATTTTGGTGCTAATTTAATAGTAATTATTGGTAATAACATAAATTGCTAATGTTGTTTTTGAGATTTCCCTACCAGAATGACGTTCGATCTCGGGGTCGACCAGAATGAAAACAGCAATAAGAGCAATAAATACGTTGTTATAACTAATCCAACTAAAGTGTTTTGTTCGTTTTATCACAGTGAAATATTCGCAATATAGTATTTTCACCATATTTTTTACCATGAAATATTATGAAGCGTTTAACGACTTCTGGCGGATTTTTTAATTATGTATTTTTCAAAATCTAGCGACTTTTTAAATGACGTCTGGAGACTTTTTTATTTCTTAAACGGCAACACTGACCACCAGTTCGTATGCCTCCTATGAAATATTAAAAGAGAAAAATCAGTTAATATGTATATGAAGTATAATATAATCGAATCTACTGTGACGTAACATGAAGTAGGAGGTAAATTAAGGTGATAATTAGTGTATTAATTCACTGCGATATAAAAAAAGAAATACAATAACTTGTGTACACGAAAATTGCACAACGATTAACTAATTAACTAGCATCTTACAAAACACGTATTACAAGTATCCAGTCATAAACACAAATTATTTCAAAATGGCCTACAAGAATTTTTCCCTTCGAAACCGCTCGACAAGTAGCCACGCACATACGGTTACGATATCTTGTTATGGTATCTAAACACTCGTTTGTTTTATGTGAATTCTCTTCAAAAACGTGTTAAATTATAACTACTATGAGAATAGACCTTGTGAATAATGAGACGGTTAGTATGAGATAACTTCTTAACGATTAACACTTTTTTAAAGCAAGTATTCAATAAGTATTTAACTTTTTGTAATAACACGGAATATGTGTAACTATTGCTTAATTAAATAATGCTTGCTTTTTTAATACAAATAAATGAAGTTATAAGGATATAATAAAACTCCTTTTAGACAATACTAGTAACTAGCCACTATTTAATTCACGTGAAATTACAATATAAAACTTAACAGTAAACACTAGCGCCACCTAGCAGTGATTTTCAGTTAAATCGTTAGCATAAGAACCTTCTGTATAAAAAAAAACTAAATAATGCCAACTTTACAGGCTATTGAACAAATTGCAGTGTAGTTTTTTTTCACATTCCAATTCATTTTATCATTTGACAAATACTTTCTTTACTATTGGGAACATAAAAAAAAAAATAACGGTAATATAAAAAGAATTGCGTAATCATAAAAAAATATTATAAGTCGATAAATAATATCTCAAGAATCACGTGCCGTGAAATACGTCGATCAATTTTTTTTCTGACAAACATATCAATGACACTTTCTCAAAAATTAATTGATTCGGACGCAAAGTATTGTATTGTCAAAATGAATTATCGACCGTCGTGCTGTCACCAAAATTCAGGTTCAATTAGACATATTTTTAAGAAAACTTCACTTGTTGCTTTACTGCCTTACATCATTTAGGAGGACATAATTTTGTTATTTCATATTTTATTCTGATCAATTGCGAAAAGGTTTTCTTGTAACTAGTATAAAATATTGCTAACAATCTTATAAAGTTCTAGTATTTTTTTTTATTTATTCTACCATGACCGCTTAGCACGCCATCACCATCTTCTTACCCTTATCCCACCTAAGTAGGGTCAGCATAACATGTTTTCCTTTTCCACTCTCGCCTATCACATGTAATCTCAGCATTCATACCTTTTACACACATATCACATTCACACAAATCATCCATACCTTTTACGGTCTTCCTCTACTCTTATATCCATTCACCATCATACTCAAAGCTTTTCTAGTTACACGGTCTTCATCTCTCTTCATGATATGCCCATACCATGATAACCTATTGCTCATCAATTTCTCTATATATATACTTACATACTTAATTTGATATATTCATTCTTAATCTTATCCATTGTAGTTATACCACATATCCTATCCTTAACATTCGCATCTCTGCCGCATGTTATCTTCTCTCATCCAACTCTTTCGTCGCTAAGCACTCAGATGCGTACAACATGACTGGTATTATTCTGAACCGTCTCCAGTTCTCGATTACAGATTTAAAATTAATACCACCTGAGCAGTTCGGATTTCGCGCCGAACACTCTTGCACGAATCAAGTACACCGCCTCACGGAGTAAATTTTCTCTAAATTTAACGCCGATCTAAAACGTAAACCAAAACGCACAATTGCAGTCTTCTTCGATGTCGCCAAGGACTTCGATAAGGTCTGGCACGGAGGGCTCATCCATAAATTATGTAAATCTCGCGTACCCGATAAGTTAATCATATTATCCGCGATTATCTCACTGATAGGACATTCCGCTTCAGAGTGGATGGTGAACTGTCGTTGCCCCACCTGATACGCTCAGGTGTGCCACAGAGCTCCATACTCGCGCCCACGCTCTTCAATCTGTTCATCAGTGACCTACCTCGGTCTTGGGGGATCGAGGTAGGTTGTTACGCTGACGATACCGTTATTTACACTTCCGGCTGGCGGTCGGACTTTCTTAGGAAGCGCATCGAAAAAGCCGTTCATACCCTCGGTGAATGGTTTCGTCGATGGCGCATAGAAGTTAATCCCGATAAGAGTGCCGCAATACTCTTCGATCCCACGAAACGCGCAAATAAATTTGAGCCCATCAGGCTATACGGAATCGATATCCCTTGGGTCGAAGAGGCCAAATATCTCGGTGTTACATTAGATAAACATTTAAAGTTCAATTCACATATAGACAGAGTGCGAAACAAAGCCGTTATGGTCTTGGGTCGCCTCCATCCGTTGCTTTGTCATAAGAGTAAGATGTCCCTCAGACACAAGCTCACTTTGTATAAGACGTGTATCCGTCCCGTGATGACATATAGTTGCCCCGTTTTTGCGCATATGTCCAAAGATAACTTTCATAAACTGCAGGTTTCTCCAAAATCGTGTTTTACGTAAAGTGACCGGTGCTCCGTGGTACATCCGGAGAGTCGATCTCCATAGAGACCTAGTTATTTTGAAAAAGCCGCGAATCATCCCAGTCCTTTAGTGGTATCCGCCGCACAATACGAATCCGTACCGAACGCTGCGCATTATTATAGACATCCGCGACATATTTTAATCGACCCTCCTGATGAAATAACGGCAGTAAACGATCAGTACCAGCCTGTCTCTCCAAACAGAGCGTGCTCACGCCCACGCCCGCGTAACCACAGATCACGCCGCCGTGGTCTGGGGGTAAATTTCGCTCTCGCACACCAGATTAGGCACCCATCAGCAGCGGCTCAAGTCTAGGTTCGATCCTTCGGCAGGGTGTCCTTGAGTGCGTTGCTTGCGCGATGCAGTGACACAAATATTTACATCACTGCTACAACACTACACGATCACCCCCACACACGTGCACGCCTACACTCTTACACATGGAAGTGGAAGGGTTTTATTTTTTCCCCTTATCGAACTGAAAAACTATCAATTTTCCGATAATAAATATATGGAGAAGTTATTGAGACGTGTATGCTTAGTACACATACCTATACGTTTCAACAACTCATACATATATGAATAGTTAGCTAGGTTAGCTAAGATAGGTCGCGATTTTGCATGCAACAGGCAACAGCCAAGCCGAGGTGTGCCGTGCACCCTTGAGCTGGTTGCCAAAATAAAATCGTTTGAGTGCCTTAAGCGCTCGCCGTAGTAGTCCGGTGAAGCTGTTAAGACCTTGTTAGGTCAATAGCGTAGTCATTTCGAAAAAAAAAGCTGGTATTATTATAGTTTTATACACTTTCCTCTTGAGTTTCAAGGGCATTCGTGGGTCATAAGCTACAACCACCATATACCTTTCATCCATCCTGTATTTATCCTATTTCTCACGTCCTTATCTATGCAACCGTCGTTTTGGATTAGAGAAACGAGATAGCTTAGCACGTGTGAAAAGTAATTGTAATACTCAGAAACTCTATCTTCAAAATCCATTTGTATTTTTTTTTTTTTTTTGTAAATGACTACGCTGTTGACCCAGCAAGGTCTTAACAGCTTCACCGGACTACTGCCATTTGTATTTATGTGTATAATTTAGCTATTAATAAAGTATTCAGATTTAGTGGAACAACGTTATTCCATAAGGAAACTAACTTGCGCTCGCAGCTTTGCTCGCATTAATGTAATTTAAAAATTAAAAGACTTTCCATTTTACGCGGTGGTAATGTAGCATGATATATCAAAAAAAAAATTTTTTAATCGGTTGTCTTTTTTGAGTTATTCGTTAAAAATAAAAAATAAGCCATTTAGCTTTATAATGGTAGTTTAGATTTAATACAAATATTTGAGGTTAGGTATGAACAAAGAAGAATCGAATAAAATAATTTGTGTTGCGACATATTAATAATTAATTATTATCGTTTGGCTCTATCGCAGACTACTTGATTTATTTGTCTTCGAACGAACATTGTCTCATATACTTTCTTTGTAACATCATGACTCTAGAACTCAAGTATATTTAACTGTGTAATTATACTCGCTCACTGATTTAACTAATTACCCCAACCGTTTAAGCCATGTCTAAAATGAAACGATCCGAAAGTAAGTTCATTAAATATAACGTTTTTAAAGTAAAAGTTATTCATTATTAATTTACTCAAAATCTTAAAGAAATTCATCAATTTTACTATCGAAACCAAAGTGAGATGTTATAAAATAAATGATGATTAACGTCGTATATAGTTGTTGTAAAATACCCATAAATATGCAGATATGGCCCGAGTGAGAGTTGCAGTGCTTTATGATCATAGACAGAAGCGGAGTCATTCCAGACTCTAATTGCTTGATGAATTTATTATGAATAGCTCTATATAATAAGGTAATTACATATTGAGTGTACTTTCACAAAAAAATGTTTACTTTTTTTCTTAATAGCTTTTATTTCTTTTTCGGTATTTATTACTACATCGTGTGCGCGCTTTCTTAACAGTTCATTATTTTCTTTAGACCGTAAAGATTGTTTTTATTAAAAGATGGTTTTTGAGACTAATACTGTCTGAAGTTAACTTAAGATTAGCCGATTATGATAGTCTTAGTAAAATTTTGAAACTATAAAGTGATTGTTTATAAAACACAGTTTTTTATACCTTATACTATACTATACTTATATACCTATAAAATACCAACTGTATTAATTTAAGTCAATATACAACGATTTACGTGAAACAAAATCCTGAAGCCGCGCACGCGAATATTTGATGGACTGGACCTGACATGTCTCGACGTCTCTAAGGATCATAAGACATATCGCGGAGCTGGCCTGTGAAGGGTATGGCGAAACGTGAATGTGGTTCATATTCGTAAGGAGTGTCGGCCCATCCGCTTAGAGTGCGATATATAGCTGTGTTCAGTAGTATGTTGCTGAATCGGTTGATAGAAGTTAAAACGTTTTTATTAATTATTTTTTTATTTAATTGATTCTGCTAAAAATATCTATAACAATACATCGGTGGGTGCTTGTTGATAGCTTATTATTTTTAGGATGATAGCCAGTCATGCGAGTAAGAGAAAATCTACAAATTTACCAATAAAATCACTATCGTTTCACAGTAGTGTTTCTGTAAAGATCATATTAATACTACGCTTAAAGAGAATAGTGTTGAAATGCGCTTATGATTAAATCGTTATCGCTTGATATTATTATAAAGAATGTATCAAAGTTGTCAGACATGATTATGTAGATATTTATATAATAAGAATACAATAACTTTGAGGCTCAACTCTGCCAAAACTGTTGAACGTATCGGCGTGGGACTTCATTTCCATTTGATGCGGAATTTTTCTATTTATTTTTAGATACGATTGATCCTTTGTTAACCTCTTTTAATGTTCACCAAAGTGGGCGGAAATCAGCTAGTTACAAGTATTAATCGACTGATTAAATGTTACCTCTGTTAAATCATACTATGATATAAACTCGACCAAAGTACATGCAATCTGTCATTATTATCACTACATGGTTTGTGCAACTTCTTCGGAACGGGCTAGTATTTCGAATGGTAAATGGAACCGGGTTAATAATTATGTAAGTAAAATTGTCGAATACAAAGTCCCGCTTTCGTTCGACGAGGTCGAGTCGTTAACAGCATACTGGGAAGCTGGGACGATGTTATTTTTGTCTTTGTAACCGACTCACAAGTAGGTAATTGGGTAAACTCTTCAATTCACTTTATACATCTTTTGGTGAAAAGAAAGTAGGTGTGTAAGTGGCATTAGCCGGTATGAAAATAAAACGAAACGTCGCTCATTATGAAATAAATTTTAAAAAGCAATATGAAAATAACTAGTGCAGACTGATACGAAATCTACGTGTACGCATTTCAATAGTAATAAATATTAATATTTTGTTTGCAAAGCTATTATATTTTATCATACACAAGTTTTAATTGTTGTAATTAAATAAAATAAGAATGTGAATAGATTTTTTTGTACTAGTTGATACCTGTAACTTCGTCTGCGTGTAACAATATATTTTATGAGGAGGAAAAAAGGACCACAACGCTTGCCCCATTTTTACGAGAAAATTCCGATAAAAAATATATGGAGGGGTTGTTGAGGCGTGTATGCTTGGTACACATATGCGTCTCAACAACTCAAACATATATGAATAGTTAGTTAGGTTATCTAAGATAGGTCGCGAGTTGCATGTAACAGGCAACAGCCAAGCCGAGTTGTGCCGTGCACCCTTGAGCTAGTTGCCCAGGTAAAGTCGGCTGAGTGCCTTAAGCGCTCGCCTTAGTAGTTCGGTGAAGCTGTTAAGACCTTGCTAGGTGAATATGGTAGTCAGTCTCGAAAAAAAAAAAAAACAAGAAAACACACATCGCTGCACGTGTAGTTTATTAAAACTTTAATAACTCAATATCAAATGATGCTATCATATAGAACCAAGTGTTTAAAAAATAAAACAAAAATCAAAATTTATCCAGTAATTTTTGAGTGATTTGTATGTATATAAGAAGATGAATATGATTTTGATTTGTAAGCGTTTTATACTTGAAGAAATATTCTTGAAAATTCACAAGTACAGAACAGGAGAGAACACAGACCGTATATAATATTATAAGTCACGTCTAAAAAAATAAGTTTAATCATTACAATAATCATTTTAACCTTTGTCAAGCCTCGTGGTGCGGTTGTGATAAATCATATTGGGCCGAAACGTCGTGGATTCGGTTCCACAAGACTGAAATTGTGTGTTGAGCACAATTATCAGTTCGGTGTCTGACTGTAAAATATTTATACGTATATGGTACATCAAATGCTTAGTTGCAATAGCAGAAGCTGTGCTTAATTTGTACTTATTAATGCGTAGTGTAAAATTGTGACGTCATATTGAAAAAAAAATTAGATTATAAAAGTGCGTGGTTTTTCATACGATATCTTAGACCATAATTCTAAATTTACATTCTACCTATCTGTCTACCTATGTACACAGATAGCTACATTCACAATAATCATACTAAATACGATCAAATTGAAATCCGAATTAATAATCTGGGTACTTTTCATCTAGGAAGAACTGTTATTCCCGAGGGATTCAGGAACATCTATATTGGCTCATAAGCGAAGCCGCTGGTAAGTCAGTACGATAATAAATCAATTACTATAAATAAATAAAAATAATTCCTCACGAAAGTACATGGAAGCGTATTTATTTTATTTTTTTAATTAAATTTTGTATCTACATTTGGTGTGTTGGTATTCGTTCGCATACTTCATATCGCATTTCCGGCCGAATTTTAGCTTCGGTGTCGTCTGACACCGTTATGTCACCGCACTCATGTTGCCGGTTTCTGACAGGCGCGGTGACACATACTCGACGTAATCGATCACTCGTTCCGTTCGGTTTTATAATTATTGAATTTTTACTCACCGCTTATAGCATACTATCAATGGCACGCGACTTTGTTGGCTTGGATCCCTATATTTTATAATTTCAAACTAACAATTCTTGTATACATGTAATTATATATTAATTTATTTCGCGTTTCTCAGAAACGGCTCTA
>JACEII010000022.1:892495-914498 GCA_014332785.1 Antheraea mylitta | reverse complement strand
GCTATCTGCTAAAATGTTGTATGTATGTAATTATATATTAATTTATTACGCGTTTCTCAGAAACGGCTCTAACGATTTGGATTTAATTTTATAATTGGATAAGGTGTTGCTTTTAAAGTTTATCTGCCTTAAGTATCTTCCTTGAAAAAAAAATGCAATATTACAAAGAAAAATCTAATTATTCAGTGTCGTATAACGTCATCTGCAAACATTTTCTGAAACTTGGATTGTTACCAATGGATGATAATTGGACTGAAACCTCAAAATTTTGTGAGATGGCGCCACATATCATTATCCGAAAACGAATATGTTCCACTTAGATCCAATAGATATGCAACTATGTATTAACCAGTCGAGTGTAGCTCGGTCGCCCGAGTACTGTAGAATTAATTTGGATTTAGCACACAAATTAAATAAACTATAATGTGTTGCTCAGTAAACTGAGTTTCATTTTATACTATACTCCATATACTACACTTATTACGCTGTCTAACATACCTTTTAGCTGTATATCGGAAACTACATATTTTACAACTTATATTTTACCATATCTGTTACTCAATACTATAATTTCGATAACTATATTTGCTATCACAGTTATATCGACGTCGTAAATAATTTGTACGGAAATATTAAATTGATGAAGGCGTTACTTTGCGGAAATCCATCATTAGATATTATGGTTGACATTACTTTGCAGGCGGAAGTGCATAGTAACGCTCACTATAATATTTACTATCGAAATATACATTACTAAACTATTCAACTTACGGCACAGAACAAGATCGAACTTAAAATTAAATTGAATTTATTTTAAAAGGCAACGTTTTTCTCTCATTTACTGCGCTGATAACTCGAAAATCGCTAAAACCTTATACATTAGCTTTCACAAAGTAGGGAAAAGTGGGGGAATTGGGAACACTTAACTTCAAACGATAAAAAATATTAGAAAAAGGTTATAAACTAAATCAAATTTTATTGCTACATAAACTTTAGTTATCTATGTACTTAGTAGTCATAAAACGTTGTTTAAAATTTTTCGTTTTAATAAAAATATAAACGAAAACAAAAAACATTGCCGTTCCTGTTTGCCCGATACCCTATGGGGTAATTGAGATCATCCCGTGGGGGAAAGGGAATGGTATGAGGTAATCAAGAAAGACGTTTGATCGATCTTTCTTACGTAATTACAAGGCATCTGAAATAATTTATAAAGTTTAAATATTTTTACACAATCAACCAGCAGTTCTATGGGTAATTAGGAGGGTAAGGGGTGATTGGGAACGTTCCAAATTATCTAACTAATACCGTTCCCAATTACCCGAATCAGTCAATATACATAAAAATGGCCGCCACTTTCAAAAGCATTTTTCATTAACTTCAATCTATGTTACATTTGAAAACAGATACTGCGTGTATGATATGAGCAAAAACATAATACCTTTGAACTCAAGAATATGATACTTACATGCGTTATAACTGATGACAAAAATTATATCGAAAATACAAAAATAATTGTTCGACTTACAGTGACAAAACTAGTGCGTCCTTTCAATCCTACTTTCGCATACGCTATGAATGGCTCTCCATTCAGTCGTAGAATAGGTTCGCGACAGTGTAGTACGGGGAGATGTACTATTTATCTAACTGTTCCCATTTACCCATCGCTCTCAATTACCCCACTCTCCCCTATAGGTCGTGACCCGCTGGTGGATCTCAAAGTTGTATGGCCTCTGAAAAATAGGTTGTCACGAACGCCCTAGCTGACCTTATTATTCTTGTTTAAACAGACCTTCATTCAATTATCTATTCCATTTTTTCTTCATTCAAACCAAAGGAGCTAACCATTATAATACAGTAGACAATTATTTAGTATAGAAAGTACTAAACAAATAAACCATGTAATATTTAAAAAAAAACTTTATTGAAAAAAACGTTAACAGTAATTGTGTAGTTAACGCTAATAGAGCCGCGGACACAGCCAGTCATCTATACTTCTATACTAATGTTATAAAGAGGTAAAGTCTGTGAGTTCGTGACGTTGTAGGGGGTAATTTCAGGAACTACTGGTTCGATTTGAAAATTTATATTTCAATGTTATATAGCACATTTATCAAGAATGGTCATAGGCTATATATCATCACGTTAAGGCCAATAGAAGCGGAGCATCAATGACGAATGTTTAAAGATCGGGATTTTTTCCACTTGAGAGCTTCCGTTGCGTGTTAACGTTAGCCCAAAATATGTATCTATCCCACGCGAACGAAGTCACGGGCAGAGGCTAGTGTTATAATATGGTGAATAGCACGTTATGAAGTAAAGTTAAGCTATGTTCCACAACAAAGCGGTATTACGATTTTGAAATCCTAACTCCCTAAATATAGATTAAAAAAAAAAGACAAAGCGTTCCGAAAGAATTCACTGTACCCGTTATACCTACTCGTGTTACAGATATCATTCATTATACTCAACGCTATCAACAGTTACTTTTCCTAAAATAATCTAAACTACAAATAGCTTAGTATTACTTTTTTCACTTCCGCCAGGAATTGATTGACAGCTGTTACGTTTTTCTGCAATAAAAAGCGTTTGTTAGTATTTGTTAATTTCGTTTACGGTCAATGAACTTGAAGAAGTTAAACCTGAAACTAGAAGAGGAAACTGAGTGCTCGTAACTGAAACAATCTATGGTTAAAGCTTGAACCCGGATCCTTAGATTTAAGCAGATTCGAATAAGAAACTATTTTTTTTTAAGTGGAATTTTTTTAGGTTTCTTGAAGAGTATCTTTTGGCAGGAGATAAACCTATAAATTCGTGTATTGACATGCTAGTAAGCGTGACCGGCCGTAATGCGCTTGCGCGGCTTGCGTCAGACTAGTGAGTCGTCTTTTTTATTTTCGAAATGACTACGCTATTGTCTCAGCAAGGTCTTAACAGCTTCACCGGGCTACTAAGGCGAGCGCTTAAGGCACTCGGCCGATTTTATTTTGGTAACCAGCTCAAGGGTGCACGGCACACCTCGGCTTGGCTGTTGCCTGTTGCATGCAAAATCGCGACCTATCTTAGCTAACCTAGCTAACTATTCATATATGTATGAGTTGTTGAAACTTATATGTGTACCAAGCATACACGCCTCAACAATTCCTCCATATATTTATTATCGGAAAATTGAGAGTTTTTCAGTTCGATAAGGGAAAAAGTAAACCCTTTCACTTTCATGTGTAAGCGTGTTGGCATGCACGTGTGTGGGGGTGATCGTGTAGTGTTGTAGAGGTGATGTATATTTGTGTGTCACCATATCTCGCAAGCAACGCACTCAAGGGCTCCCTACCGAGGAATCGAACCTAGGCTTGAGCCGCTGCCTTGGGAGGCCTAATCGGGTATACTAGTGAGTCGTTGTGTAGCGGCCTATGTACATGTAATATTGATATTTTGCTTTTGTAGTCCGGTGAAGCTGTTAAGACCTTGCTAGGTCAATAGCGTAGTCAGTTCGAGAAAAAAAAATATTCTGCAGCTCATCATAGATTTGATGGATTACTGAACTTTATAAGAATATATATAAATATTTTTACGTTTACGAATAGATGTGAAAACCAAAATAATGTTAATAATCTCATTACACAAATTATGCAGCTTAAATAATTCACACACATAATTAATTTAAAAATTCAACAGACAACAGTTATTCCATTGTTTTTAGTTTTCACTTCTATCGACAGACCTTATAACTGCCATAACTTTTTTTTTAAATTCTACATGTTGTAATGTAATGTATGATTTGGGCTGAAACGTCAAGCATTCAAAGAAAGAGTTTAACGCATTCTAGACCCATAAAACTATATATCACTAGTTTTATCTCTCGGCTTCGTTCGTTTTAATGTGGATTAGTTCTTTCGAGAACAATACTTTCTTTGAAATAATGTTACTCTATGTCCTTTTACTCCTTAGCAACACGTCTGTAATATTTCTAATAATAGGTTCAGTAGTTCGGGCGTGAAAACAAGCAAACAAACAAACTCGCTTTGCCATTCATACTATTAGTTTGGATTAGGATAGTAAAAATGAATGTAACAAGCAACAGTTAGCCGTTAGATTATATACCGTTCATTGCGGTGATGTAAACTAGCATGGCAGGGACGAAAAAGCAGAAAAGAAAAAGAAATTGATCATTTGTGAAGAAAAAAGCGCTGAAAAGATTAGTTTGTGAGGATTTTAATTTAAAAATTGTATGGTCGATCCTATTGATACTAGTGATTACATAATGTCAATTTTCTGTACGTAATTTCCAGAGTACTTAATAAAAAAATATTAATTTGCAACAACTACAAGAATATACATACATTTAATGTTACAAAAATATTTCTACAATTATTACACATCTCTTGTGTGGGTTAATATAACAAATTACTAAACAGTTTTAACGCAGTTATTGAGGTAACGTGAAACATGTCATGTTTTTTTATGTAACAAAAAATTCGGTTAGCATTTTACGAAATTATATCCAAAGTAAATTATAATATTGAAGACCAAATATGATTATAAGTTTAATGATTTACCCGTTAATATAATGTATTTATTTAATTGTTTGTTTTATACATTACAGTTTATAAATAAGGTAGCGGACTCAATAGGCAGACGTTCATAAATCACAGCCCACAGACCTTAGTAATTTACGAATATTAATTAAATAGGAAATTAGAGAACATTAAGAGGTGATTAAAGATTTAAAATTAGAAAAAATGTGTTATAAAAAAATTCTAGATCTTTACAACAACGCCATCTATCAAGTTCAACTACAGTTTAAGCAAGATGTCACGTATAACAAGCAAAAAAAAACAGGAGGAAAATTGTATATATAAAGATTCTTATGGACATAAGTTTTTACGCTATTATATCTTGTGAATATTTCATTAAATACATTCAAGTTAATGAGAGAAACACCATCATTAGTTTTTATTACGGTCCTCGTTAAACTAATTAATAATTTTTACTTATACAGATCCCAAGTGCAGACGACGCATCTACATTTAACTTATTTTAGTTGATTTTAATTACATCAAACTGTACTGCACATTTATACTAATATTATAAAGAGGTAAAGTTTGTGATTTTGTAGGGGGCAATCTCAGGAACTACTGGTCCCATTTAAAAAATTCTTTCAGTGTTATATAGCTTATTTATTTATCATCAAGCCAAAACCAATAAGAGCTGAGTCCCAATGAAGATTGTTACAAAATCGGGGTTTTTTTCCTCTTGAGAGCTTCCGCTGTGTGTTAGCGTTACCCCAAAGTATCTATTCCACGCAGACAGAGGTTAGTATAATATATTTTATGTTTAAATCCGAAATTTAAATAATTTTCTTCATTATTATTTGAGTAAACAACGGACTTATATATTTTTAGATAAAATTTATTTTGTGTTATCAGATTGTATACGACATAGTCGATGCAGTCAGGATGCCAATAAATACTAAGTAATTACTTCCACTCTTTATTTGCCCAGAGTTACGGCTTACAGTACTTTTTACAAAAAAATGCATATATAACATTGACATCTTGCCTTTTATAGGCCGAACTATATAATTTATAAGACGAACTATATAACTCAAAGCAATTACCATTTTCTTATAATTCTGCTATATGTTTTAAATAACACAAAGATAATAATTAATGAACAAATTAATATTATTTACGTACATCAATTCTATATAAAATCATTGTTATAACATTGTTATTTATGTATCTGAAATAGGTGTATGTGTGTAGAGTAGAGACATCTAGCCCTTTATAGGTCAAACTATTGAAGTCAAAGCAACTACTATTATCATCGTAAAACTAATGTTGTGCAAGTAATAAATGAACAATATCAATTCCTATTGAAATGACTCATTGAAATCTATATAATTATAATGATTCTCATTTATGTATCTTTAATAAAATGGCGTTAGTGTTAATGTGTCTCTCTTATATGTTGGCGCTTCTCTAATATGTAGCGCTAGTATCTCGAGTCGAATGACGAGCGGTACCGGAAGTGGGTAGCTAACATTTGATTCACTATTTTATCGATACAGATTTTAGAACTATAAAAAAATTAATATCTGACTCTGTTAAACAATGAATAATAAATGATATTTTTACGTAATTAGTATCGCATAAACACAGTTTTGATTGATATATATTTCCTTTTTTAAATTATATAAATATTAGTAACAAGCATTTAAGTAATAACATATTAATCATAAATAGTATTCACTAACTGTAATTAAAACACAAAACAGTAATGAATTATAGTGTAACCAAAAATAGAAATCCGAATGCAAATATTCTTTATGAATTCATATTGTAACGGACAGTTACTGCAAATCAAAGGAGGCTGTGATGTAAGTCATTAGGTTTAGCCATTAATTATTTTAATCGGCGTTTACGCACTCTTATGTAATGTGCTTTCGCCAGTGAACCATAAAATAATGTAACCATTGTTGCAGTGTGAATGGGTTTTGTTGTAGGAGGTAACAAATCGTCTGAACCCGCTCGACTTTCGGCCGATTAATTGTCGTGTAGTATCCAAGTGATTGCGCAACTATTGTCCGATATAATAGTTTGCAATTGATTTTTTTTCTATAATCGTACCATTATACCGGAAGTATGGACAATTGATTTATTTATACTGAGTTTTACTTATCGTTAATCGATGTCTTAATCTACATTGACTATCGATTTGTTAAAAAAATCAATTACTTCCAATCTTACAATGAAAAAATCAGATTACTTATATTACTTGGCTGCGATTACGAAATTCTATAATATTTTTTAAAAGAACTCCCTACTAAGGTTCACGATCTACGCATGGGACTTTACCAACAAAAGATTCAAGGTACACCTACACACAGAACAAGTACTTAAGAGTCACTAAAATGATTGTCCTATGTGGGATTCGGACCCGGAACACATGACACGGTGACTACTAAAACTACTGCACCACATCGTCCGTGCAGATTAAAAACTTTTTAACAAAAAATTAAACCGCCGAAAAAACTGAAAAACAAAAAATAATAAACCTTTTACTTTATTCATCTTAATAACTAAGTTCTTAAACTAATGTAAGTATACCTAAGTAATTTTAAGTCGGCGCCATCTAGATCGATTTATCGTCCCCGAAACCACCTACATACTAAGTTTTACAGAAATAGATGACGCCGTTTCAGAGAACCTGAATATATATAAATATACAAGAATTGCTCGTTTAAAGGTATTAGAGATAGAGATTAGATAATATATATAGATAGAACTGGAGGTTCTAAATATCAATAAAATATTACAACACAATAAAGTGACAACACAATCCAAATAGCTAATTCTTTTTTCAATATAGGTAATTAGGTAAACACGTTCGTAGGAGTCTATAAGCCATTCTAAAATACAAATGATTGCTTGTAATATACGTAAAAAAGGATAAAACACCGCCATCTTAGTCAACTGATGTACAACGTTGAGAAACTACAAATTAACATATTGTGGAGACGGGGCCGGGTCGCGACGTTTTTTAATCTATCTTTTTCGCTATTCAGTGATGCGCGATACTAAAAAGGTTGAGAAATGTTGATGGTCTATGCATTGTAATTCATGACCTGAATAAGACTGTTCTTTGAACGTTTTCAATGTATCATTAAGTTATCTTCTTCTACATATATAATAATTCTTTGAACGTTAAAACATTTTTAATATATCATCAAGCTATGTTCTTATACATATAGTAAGAATGTAAATGTAACATGTCTGTACTTTTTAGATTTATGTGAAAATAATGTTGCAGGTGTCTAGGAATAACTAATACAATACATTTCAATTATTTTTAAAAATGTCTATCAGACAGATCTGTCTGTTTGTTCATCATTGCTAAGAACTGCGTTCACGATAAAGTTTCTACACTTGAGGTAGACGCAGTCCGGTGAAGCTGTAATAACCTTACTGGGTCAATAGCGTAGTCAGTTCGAAAAAAAAGCTACACTTGAGAGCCACTCCTAGGTTTTCCCATATTGGAGCATATTATGGTTTAACATCAGTTAAAAGTGTGGTCAGATGCTTAAACCTATAATGTATGAATAGAATGTAATTAGTCCTGTGAAGACAAAAAAGCCCAAAGAATCTTTTTTCGAACTGACTACGCTACGCCTATCAAGGTCTCTAACAGCTTCACCGGGCTACTAAGCGAGCGCTTAAGACCTTGCTAGGTCGATAGCGTAGTCAGTTCGAAAAAAAAACAATGTTTTTGAATCTGGTATCTCCTAATAAATTTCTTGTGACGATATGCTGTAAAGGGCATTTATAATTAACAATAAATCCCATGCGTAATGTATAATTTAATTCGATAAAATACTATATATGACAAAAGAAATAGTGTTTATTGTGAGTTATCCGTAGTATACGCCATCGAGCAATTTTCTTAGTCAATTTTTAAATGTAAAACTTCGTAGTATTTACATTATTTTCATTTATCACAAAAGATTATTCTAGCGTAAAGAAGGAATGGTGCCGAAAAAACTCCATACATGTATTAAACCAAATAAACCTTTTTGAAGAAATTCACTTAGTGATAGTTAAGACTGTATTAAAATTTGTTGAGTAATTTAGAATAAATATGAGAACAAACTGACAGAGATACGAAAAGCAACTTTATATTATGATATTTATAGATATTATAGGAATAATTATTTAAAAACCTGATAGGTATATATCTACGATTAATGATGACATAATTCAAAGATTGTTAAGAAAACTAGGTGTGAACTTTGATTTATTGACAACATTCACACAAGTAATTGATTATAAAACAGCTAGACGTAACAAGTTATTGCATATATACCTATATTTATTATTATTTTCATACAGTTTTGTGAAGCTTAGTTGCTTTTTTACGGTGTATTGTTATGTCAATATTTTTTTGCTGCTACACCCAACAAATTAATCTATACTAATATTATTATAAAGAGGTAAAGTTTGCGGGTTTGTGAGGTTGTGATGTTGTGACGTTGTAGGGGGTAATCTCAGGAACTACTGGCCCTATTTGCAAAATTCTTCAGTGTTATATAGCTCATATATCGAGGATGGTATCGGCTATATATCATTACGCTAAGACCAAAAGCGGAGCACCAATGAATAATGTTTAACAATCGGGGTATTTTTACTTCATGAGAGCTTCCGCTGCGTGTTAGCGTTAACCCAAAGTATCTATTCCACACGAACGAAGTCGTGGGCTGAGGCTAGTTATTTATAAACTCCTTGTTATGAGATTGATATTAAATTCAAAATTCAATTATGTTTTTATCGTTTCCTAAAACGATCATTAAACTTCTTATTACGTTAAGATATAACAATGAAACACTTATATAACCGTTTTATAAAGAATTAACATATAATATTATACATTTTGAAAGCGTTATACTTAGTAACCTATTAATGTAAAAGAAAAAAGTAATATAATATTTTAATCAACCTATTCACATTCAGTTTTAGTTTGAATATAAACGAAAATAAAACAATTCATAATGCATAATAAATTTTATTATTCGGTACGTACATGTAATGCAAAAAAATATTACTGAAGACAAACATTATAATTTTTTCTTTTGATACATAAATTGTTTTGTATAATAAAATGTAATGCATATTCATACATTCTTTATCAACAACATCAAGTTTAATATATTTTTAATCTTCTGTTTAACATCTAACATAATCATGCGAAGTTGTATAATGAACTTTCGTTTGATGTACAATAATAATAGAAAATAACATCTTGTACACATATAATAACAATACTGCTTTCACGTATCTGTACTTTTTCAATTTTCGTGAAAAAAAATTGCAAGCGTCTAGGACTAAGATATAAAATGTACTTTAATCATTTTTCGAAATGTTTCTCTCTGTCTGTTTGTATGAACACGCATCACTGATAAAGTACTGAGTTCGCAATAAAACCACACCAAGAAAATCATAAAGCACATAAATAGCTTAGTCTTTGTTTCATTAAAATCGGTCCACTCTATCAAAAGTTATTGTAATTTTAATGACGACACGACTTAAGTACGAGAGAAAAGTAGATAAATAAATGGACTTAATATATTCAGATGACTTTATTCATCGCTATTTTTTAAATAAGGTTCCACGCGGACGAAGTCGCGGGCTCATCTAATATATATGTATAAAACTAAAACTAGCTTCTGCCCGCGACTTCATCCGTGTGGAATAGTTACTTTGGGCCAACGCTTACTTTAACTCGCGATTTCATTTACGTAAATGGTGAAAATATTTTAAAGTAATGCGCAGGTACGTTAACCTATCTTAGCGTTATGATATAGCCTATATCTCTCCTCGATACATGAGCTACGTAACACTGAAAGAATGTTTCAAATCGGATCAGTGATTCTTCGATCAGATCAGATTAGGGCGTTCAAGCAAACAGCTTTTTAGCTTCAGCTTTATCATATTACAAATGAGCCCGGCGGACCTTGACTAATCATATACATAAACGTTCCTCATGAATCACTTTATCTACTGGTGAAAACCGCATGAAAATCCACTTAGTAGTTTTTGAGTTTATCGTGAACAGACAGACAGACGCGATAGGGCCAGGGCCAGTGCCAGGGCTTTGTAGGTGGTATAGCCACGCTGAAGCTATTATTGGTTTCAGCATGAATGGATCGGCTCACCCGGGGTTGCACCACCCTCTCACAGAAAACCGACGTGAAGTAATAGTGCTTGCATTGTTGCATTTCGTTCGATCAGTGAGTGCGTCGGAGACCCATCTCTCCTCTCCCCTCCTCTAACCCCTCTCCCTTTCTCTCCACTCCTCCAAACACAGGCCGGTAACGCACGTACAACTCCTCTGGGGTTGCTAGTGTCTATGGACGGGGTGATCGCTTAACAACAGGTGACCCGTATATTCGTTTGCCTCCTATATGATATACATAAATAAGGGACTTTGTTTTATCAAAGTGTTATAGTATAGATTTAGTAACATTTCTTTATTAAGTACATTGTCGATTTTATCGGTTGTATTGTTGGCAATCTTTTTTATTGTCTTCTGTAACCATCAAATTTACCTTTACAAAGTCTTTTATTGTCATATCTACATATAAAAAAAGAAATACAGTACAAATTAACTTGATGTTTTTTTGACCCACCTACTCTCCCCTTACCCTTCCTCCTTCCCTTCCTGCCCCTCCCCCACCCTCCTCCAAAATACAGGTTGGCAACGCAATTGCGACTCCCCTGGTGTTGCTAGTATCTATGGACGGTGGTGATCACTTAACATCAGGTGACCCATCTGTTCGTTTGCCTCCTATGATATAAAAAAAATACTATGACAAAGGATGAGATTTCACGAAGATATAGAGAGTACTGCATTTATTAGATGAGGTATTATATATGCTTGATACACATATGTGGGATTGATTGAGAACACGGTGGAATCTGGAGACATAATCTTTAATTCGTTCTTTCACAGTTTACAGGTTTAGTTATAATCTTAATAATCTTTTTACGCAGCAGACAATCTGACATCTCTAAAAAAAAGTCATTGCACATTTACTTGTTTAAGCTTCCTTAAGCCAACCTTAAGCTTCACCGGACTACCTTAAAAATGCGCGCAATAAAAAGATATATATGTGTGAAGATTCGTACTTATGTTTTAAAAGCTCAATTAACTATAAGTATTAAAAGCTTCAAATATATCTTAATTTTTTGAATTCTTATGACACCATATTAGTACGTTGCTCCTATACGAAGGTGAGGCGGCTCGCTATTTTTATAATAAATCAACAGTTTTGTGTTTTTTTTTTTTTATATTTAGAAATTCGCGATTCAAGCTGAGATGTAGTCACGCCCATAACGATGAAGAGTTGAAAATTATGCATATAATAATGTTTCTAGCCGCGACCTTGTTCTTGAAAATTGTTTTTATTTTCATTAAAACTACATTACTTTTTTGCCCCAAATAAGTATCGACTGTATTTTATTTTTGCTTTTTTGTTGTTATTATGTCTTTATTATTGAAGCCCATAAGGTTTGTACGGATTTAAGTTATCTGTATTAATGTTGTCCTCTACATAAGTTTATAATGGAAGGTTACATAAAATTCTGAAAACTCGTGTCAACATCCAATCGGTAATTTCGGAGAAAAGTCCGGATGAACTACACACATCTGAATTTTATTTATATGTAATTCAAACACAGTACGTAAACCATCATGTAAAAGTACATATAAATTCGTAACAGTTTCAATACTTCTTACACGCATACTTATGTTTTATTATTTTCGTGATGTAAACATAAACGCCTACTATTTTATTCCGAGCAAAAATGCACAATTGTTAAAAAACTTACTTTGTGGTTTTAGGATATAAAGAAAACTGCATCCTTGAATTTTATAATCAGATTAATGTCTATTAATTGTTGTTTTTCATTATTCATATTCTTGGTGTTATGTATATTTATCTTATATCTCCTGATAATAATGGCAAGTTAAAATCACAGAACTTTTTAGTTAAACAGCATGATATTAAAAGTTGAATACGATTTCAAATACCATCCAAAGTATAGAAATTATAAATATACTAACTTCTCCTCTCGACAACATTCATATATTTTTTTATCATATTCAGGCTCAAAAGACTTTCTATTACACCCAGATTAACACTATGCCAGATTTTATTCCGATCAATTCTGACGTTTATTCGTGAAAAAGTAACAAATATTATGTCATGTAAATTATTATGACAACAATATGTATTTTATACAGAGAAGGAAGAATCATAAATATCACAACACATGTTCCTATTCTTCACGGCATTAAAATACCCATAGCTAAACGTATAATCCTTATAAAGAACGTAGTTTCTTAAAAAGTAAGTCCACCCGATTAGGCCTCCCACGGCAGCGGCTCAAGCCTAGGTTCGATCCCTCGGTAAGGAGCCCTTGAGTGCGTTGCTTGCGCGATACGGTGACACACAAATATACATCACCGCTACAACACTACACGAGCACCCCCACACACGTGCACGCCTACACGCTTACACATGAAAGTGGAAGGATTTACTTTTTTTTCCCTTATCGAACTGAAAAACTCTTAATTTTCCGATAATAAATATATGGAAGAGTTGTTGAGGCGTGTATGCTTGGTACACATATACGGTTCAACAACTCATACATATATGAATAGTTAGCTAGGCTAGCTAAGATAGGTCGCGATATTACATGCAACAGGCAACAGCCAAGCCGAGGTGTGCCGTGCACCCTTGAGCTGGTTGCCATAATAAAATCGGCTGAGTGCCTTAAGCGCTCGCCTTAGTAATCCGGTGAAGCTGTTAAGACCTTGATGGGTCAATAGCGTAGTCATTTCGAGAAAAAAATTAAAAAGTAATACTATTTTTTTTTATCAAATCCTCCTATAGTTTATAAATGGTGCGCGTTCAACAGCAGACTTCTATAATTTTATCAATATAATAAATAATACAGATATTACTGTGGATATTTATTTAGGTGCACTGTATCATTTAAGGAAAATATCCTTTAAACGTTAACAATTAAAAAAAGGAAACTAACAACTTTTTGGTTCTTTTTTACAAGGCGTTCGTTTTGTATAATTTATATGATACATGTAAAAGAAAAAACAAAATATACAATAATGATGAAACAAGTATTCCGCGTATTAAACAAAACAGTGCACAAGCTGCAGGCCTTGAGTCGTAGCTCGTGTCATTGCTGCAGATTGCCCAATTAATTTTCATCTAAAACCGTCACCGCATCGCGTCGATCGTTTGCATCGAGGCAGGGCGTCCCGTCGATGCGCGACGCCACGACGCCATGCCTATATCACAGCCAGTCGATACCGCGCCCGACTCCAGATCTGCGCATGCGTCACCACAAAACGCATGTGCGACTCGACAACCCTAAATCCACTTGAACCTCCGTAGTGGCCGCCTCGCGAAGTTATAACGCGGGTACCCTGTCGCATAATTGATCATTTTATATTGACATTGTACGAGCGATGTACGACAGTTCGATCAACTAGTTACTAACTTACATTAACCGCGTTAACGCGTTTTCCCTACCGTGCCGACTAAATCCGATCAGCTGGATTGAACGCGCACAATGTCCTCGTGCAGTGGTAAAAAAAATCGTTTGTGATTCCCATGTGAAGTGTCTGCCTGTGGTGGTAATCATGGATTTCGTTAAAGACAAAGCAGGACGTCTGGAGGAGATCGAGGATGACGAGTTGGCGTCGCGTCGTTGCATGTTGGACGGTGAGTTTACAATGAAACAAAGCTTTGAATACAATAATTTCCAACAATATACATTAACTTCGTAGAAAGAGTGTCGAGTGAATATTAAACAGGGACAAAGATCACCGCGATGACGCGACAAACCGCTACTATTGAAGGCTAACTTATTGATTTTTCAAACGTATGTTAAATGCTATGTTTTTTATCGTTTTCATCATTATTACGTTGTTTTTATTCACACTAAAATTAACTAGTCATTTACAAAAACTACATTCATATATTATGATTATAAGCAGTCTTAAGTTGCGATTTTGTTGGGGTATATTTATTTTTATTCTTACCTACACATTATATGTAATATTCCACGAGGTGCGTGACGTCACATAAATCAGGTAGTTGTGCTGACGCATCGGTTAAGGTATGTAGATAACATTGAAAAGTGGAGTTGACGAAATAGCCGGGCACATGACGGTGTCCTGCATTGGCGAGCAAACTTTTGCATTGGACTTGAGAGGGGACCATGGCGTGCTTTCGCGTACATTCACCTCAGGGTGAGCCGACTCCCCTTACTTGGCAACTTTAATAGGGTTTTTAAAATCGATATTCTCGTCCGTTTTGTACCCTCCGTATGTATACAAGAAAGAAGTAGTCGCAGAATTACAAAATAAATTGTATTCTTAATAAATAATTACTAAATCGAAATATAAATTGTGCATATATAACACAGAAACGTTAATATATATATAATATAAATACATACATACATACATAAGTTCATACATACATACATACATAACATATAGGTTTATAGAAATCAACAAAATAAATAACAATTGCATATGTAAATTGGTACTTTTTATTAATGTTATTTTATATTTTGTTAAAGAATATAGATTTTGTATTAAAGATGATGAAAAATACTCTCAAGATTGTTTTAAATTCCAGTAAAGCTATGATATTGTCCATCAATTACACACTGCAAATATAATCTACGCATATTTTGTTCACGTTCCCAAAGTTTCGTGTTACAATTTTATTGCGGTTTCTATTGCATTCGTCAGATAATTCACTGTGGAAATGATATATTTGAACTATTGATACATTTACGTAAGTCATTACGTAAGTTGCATATACATAAATTCGAAGTATTGTGTAATTTGAATTGATTAATGTTAAAATTAGTCGTTTTACGACAATGTTGATAAGTTGTTGTGAAATTTCAACGTTGTCTGAGGTCGTTGACATCATTTGTAGCAAAACACAATTCATTACTGTTGGTTACTTTTATTCGATTATATTGAATTCTTTTTCATTCATTAAATTATTATCACATGTACACTCGATAACCGCCATCACAATCCGGAGCGTAGATCATCTTTTTAAAGGATAGCTTGTTAACATCGTAACCTACATCATAACCTTATGATGTAGGGTAGAATGGTGATTTTATTAACACCCCTCAAAACGGAGTAGGTTTACAATTCGGTTGTATTTTTTTTAATTTATTACCTTAGAACTTAGAAACGTAACATTTTCAAGGTTTCATTTTCATTTCATAAGCACTGGGCCTGGATTTCGAAGAAACGCTAGTCTACACTACGATCCACAAAATCGAATAGAAAATTTATATGGTGATTGAGGAGTTAGTAGATTTATAACAACCTAGAACTAGATAGATAAGGTCAAGGACGTTCCGGTGTATTTTTAAGCACATATTTTTGAACTCGGTATAATGTTTTATATGTTTAGTAACTTAGTGTTAATATATTTTGCAATTTTAATAGTAACTTAACTCAGTATCCTAAACACTACAAGAATACATTTTGTGTTTAAAATTAAGCAGAAGTCATATATTAACCCTCTTGGGTTCCGTTCATGTTTGTTCCGTTTATGTTATTTTTCGTGTCATTAAACAGTTTTTATTTATTAAGTTAGTGATTCGTATAATAAGCCCGATTCACATTTGGCCGTGTTTATTTATTATTTTATTTAAAGGTTTGCGCCAAAATCACGCTAAATATTAAACTCGTATATATGATGACTTTTACGTATTACAATAAGAAGCCTCTTTATATGGATTATATAGATATTTGTGTTATTATTATGAGTTTTAAGATATCATTACATATTATAAAACGAAGTGCTCTGTCACGTCTATCTATGTAAGATACATAGATCTATCCACGATAAATTTAAAAACTAGTCATCGTGTTTTCACCAGTAGAGAGTGCTTTAGTAGGAAGGTTTAGGTATATTATTTATCAAGGCATTTTTTATAACGTCCACCGTCTATAATTATAAGTATAATTATAAAAAAAAAATTCTTAGCTATAACCCTTCAAAGGATAGCTTATTAAATATAGTGAATCTATTCTGTTTTTAAAATTTTTGTAGTATATTATATTTTATAATAATTTAAAGCATTATATTTGATAATTATTTACTGTCACTCGCATGACAATCGAGATTATAAACCATAAAGATTTGTCCACAACCGGGACAGCACACTGGTAAAAATTAAATACTTATAACTGATTATTGTTAGTGTTGAATTATTCTAAACGACTAGAGATATATGAATCAAGTGATGTATTACCACTCTTCAAATAATTAGTTGTTGACACCGATAATAATATAGACTACCGAGGTTTGTATAGAAATTTCCTAGAAATTAAAAACGTGCGTTGATTAACATCACAAATCACGTACATAACTGTAACACCAATCAGTATTCGTTTTTAACTAATATAAAAATTAATATACGCGTGTTTCTTATCAATACTTTCGCGTATCGGTCAGTATTAATATTGTGATGGAGTTTAGTTGACACTCTGAACTTTTGTTGTTGGTGATTATGTGAGTCGCTGTAACACGAACAATGTTGGAGATTTAAAGAAATTTAAAGATGAGATTTGGAAATGGCATGTGAGTCGTTTCAACAAAAAAATGTATTTCATTCAGTCTTTGGAAGGTATTTTTCAGGATTGAAACCCAAAAAGACTGCATATCATTACGCTGTCTTTAATAAAAACCTAAATTAGATATTATTAAGGATACAAGTATTTGATTCTCGTTGATCATCAAAACATTATCACGTGAACAAATTCTCGAAGTCTACTTATAAGAATGTTTTCGTGTCCTTACAAACTAATTAATTATCAAGGTTCTTGGTCATTTTATGTTCACTACGTGATCACAGACATATATTCAGACTCTTATTATTTTGTCCACTAAAAATAGTCTTTATATGTTTTAGCATTTGTCCAAGATGTCATCCAATATTTTTTTTTAGCTTTATTTTTGGCAGTTAATCTTATAGATTATTACTGCCATCGTCACGTAGTCGATAATATTACAAGCGTCGTGCAATTACTTCAATATTGCGTCGTGTGAGTCAATATTCTAACAAGATGGTGGATCCCTTGTTAGAACCTGCTAGGGAGTTTTTGTGGCATCTCAGAATTTCATGCTCCGTGGTATTATTTTCTATTCACTTCACTTATGCGTAATAAACTAACTAGATTACGTAAAACTCCACCAAATTTACAAAATATAGAGTCCAATAACGCAAGATTATGAATAAAATATAAAATCCACTACATGACAGACTAAAATCCCGCCAAAACCTCCCATCCAATATTAAATGGCTATTGACATATGACAGTGAATTTAATCTGTCATCATACTGTTGTTCCACCTTACGCACTTTAACATAATGTAAAAATTTTATAAATTGCTTATTTTATTTATTTTATACATCATTTTCTTTGAACTAAAATATAACAATAATGTTTACAAATTTGTCATGCAATAAGTAAATTTTCTTAATAAAGAACAAAAATATTATTCATAAATTGAAATTGTTTGCAAAGTATCTGTAGGTAATGGAACGTTTTTGAAAGATGAGATATAATTGAAGGAATGCTATTTAGGGTTACTTGCATAAAAAACTTAAATCAGCTCGATACCGCTTGGACGCGCTTTTGTAATAAAGTATTTTAAACATGACTTCATCTAGATTTAAAATTTAAGGCACTGCTTAGTAAAACTCGTGTTATATCCGTGTTTATTTTTGTTTTTGTAATAAGACCAGTTAAGTCTGACGGCTAATTGACGCTTAAGTCTCACTGTCAGAACACACCTATAGGTGCTTAACGACAAATTATCAGCTTGAGAGTGGTAACTAGCCAGGCTAGTTTAGAAAAAGCCCTAGTACCATGCTATGGTTTCATCACCTGTTTGTTACCTTCATACGTTTGTCTTCACCAAAGTGTCCGGCTCATTCGCAAAGATTCAAACCTCAATCATCTATTGATAAAGATTAATTAATAGCAAAGACAATTTTTTTTATTACATAAATAGGAAGAAATTATATGGTGTTAAGGAATAATACAAACATTTTATATTTATACAGATATGACAAAACTTTATGGGCGTTGTCCGGGACCCCGGTGTCCTCAAATTCCCTGTCCACAAAAGTACCTACCCGCAAAATGTAGGTAAATAGTTATATTTACCTGTACCGAAGACGTCTTGACCGTTTTTTACCTGACATTCATTTATGTTTTAGCAGTAATTCACGTGTATATAATAAGTAAATAATATTTATTATTTAAACCGGATTCCTTTCGACTTTGGACCCATATTTATTATTTAACTATAAGGATAAGTTGTTTGATTAACGATTGAGATGTTGCTTTTTTCACAGCTATACAATTCAATCTAGCCTTATTCCGTGTAAGATTACGTCATTTCAGAAACCTTGAAGACGCTACGGACGATATAGTTGTTAATAACGTAAATACTTTAAACGTTTAGTAACAACTGCCTGAAGAAACTCTAAGTTGGAATTATGATATACTAGTTTTTGCTCACGGATTTGCTCGCGTTAATGTGAATTTGACCTCTCCCGCCGAATGTAACTTTTTTTACTGTATGTACTCCTGGCAACGTGTATGAAATATATCATACTGATCGGTTCAGTATTCAAGGCAATGATATTATAACTAAACGAAGATACGTCATAAAAGCTTCGTCAGCGCTTTATTAATACTTGGCTAGCTAGCAAACGTGACCTAGCTCCATCAAACTAGCCGTATCTAAGCAACATATAACTGTTTCTTTTTCACCACCGATGTTGAGCATATTTTACTCCCACATTTCATCTAGGATAGTATGGTGTTACAATATGACCTTTCGTATGTGTGCGTTATCGTGCTATTTGTTTTATCAAAACATCAGCTTTTTAGTTATAACTAGTGGGCGCCCAGTGGTCGACATTCGACCATAGTTAATTGTTTTTTTAAAGTTTGAGCTTTATCAGAGTTCTTTTGTCAATGGGTATACTTTTATAATCAAAGGTTTTCATCATGGCTACTCAGTTATTTGCCATGATCTTCATTATATAATCATTAAAAAAAATCTATGTGTAAATGAAAATTAAAATTAATTATAAATTGAAAATAAAAACCACGTGGTAAAGCTCAAATTTTAACCAAACATAACTTTACGAAAATAAAGAAATTTATCGCAAACCATGACACAATTTTCAATTAATTTTACACGACACCATGGGGTGGTATTTCTGAGTGATATTGAATTAAATGTTTGTTCATTATGTTAAAAAATAGTGATATACCCAGTATCATCGTTTGGAAAAGTGATGGATACACAATACAATCAAATGGTGAATCCAAGAAAAAGGCGTTTTTAATACTACCATTAGCTTTTGAAAATAAATTCTTTTTTGTTGGTACATGAGGTTGAATTGCAACATTGTAACCCGAAGGTCTAAGTCATGGATTACTTTTATGAACCAAATTCTTATTTTGATTATACAAAGTATTATTTGGCTCATTTTTTTATTAATTCATCATTTGAAGTGAGTTCACCATAAAAAGTAATGAACATTACAATAATAGTTATATTTTATAATATCATTGTTGAATGTAGGATAAAAAATGGTAATTGGAACGTAAGAGTTAAAAAATACATATAGTCGAGCATAGCAACCTCTTTCATAACCTCTTTTGAACTTCGTAATTATTGACGGCTGTCAAAATGTCATTTATATTTACATGTGTGTATATGTTGTGTAAAATTCGAGTAGTAGTGTGAGTAGCGCATATTTTAATTAATTTAATGTACTTCTAATGCATTTTATATAAAATAAACAGCTTTCTGCACTTCTCCGCCATATAAACTTTAACAATGCCAAATTTCAAGTTCACCCGTTGACGGGAAATGGGATAAAAAAGGGATACAAAAAATTTGCTTCACGTATTAATATATAGATATCATTGAGTTAAGTTGTGAAAACGTAACATAGAAACAAAAAAAAATCACTTTCGCATTTATAATATTAATTAGGAGGAATATGCGTAGTTCGAAGTAAACAGTATTTGACAAAAAAGTAATTTAATTCGATTTTATTTAATTTGATATAAAAGTATAGTTACATACATTTTAAATTTATTAAATCAAGTATGTAATAATAACATATGTTCTAATTGAAATTTATTTCGAAATACATACAATGTAAATATTATTACCAGTTTAGAACACTCAGTGCCTATTATATTTATGGCATATATTTATTCATTTAATATACCTATGTCTTGTTTATCGAGTGATTTATACGCGGATTAAATATTGATGTCTAGAAGTTCCAGTCACGGTGTGTAGCACATTCTGTTCTAATATATTGTACATCTACTACTTTGAATTAGTAATAGTAACAGATGCCAATAATAAGAATATCATGTGGAGATAATCTCGTATATATCATTGTATTGTGAGAAGATGTAGTACCGTAACTTTGTCATTATGAAGATATCTGATGACGTAGTGTTTAGGCCCTTGAATACGTTTGAAAAAAAATCCTGTGTTCGGCATTGGGGACCTTTACAAGTACTACCGGATTTACTTATCGACAAGGACGACTGAAGCTTATGGATTGTAGTTTTCACTTTTCAGTATTCACCTAACTTAAATTAGTCAGCAGATATGTAAAAGGGAAAGAGGAACGGTTCAATGTAGAGTGGGATATACTTAAAACATATAAAGCCTGTAAGATATTCACATCAAAGAAATGTATACACCACATAATTATGTATAAATCACGATTCCTTAGGTAAGTAGATGTATTATTTCCTCCCAATATAACAGAAATATAAAAATTATTATGTTTGTTTGTTATTACAACAATGTAAATTTTGTAATGTAAGCTGATAAATGTATCGTAATTATATATTTACAGATAGGTAATCTGACCTAGATTTGAACGTTCAAGTTCTCTTGCTTTTAAACAGTTAAAAGGAAATATTAAATTCATTTTTCTTTTCATACTCTATGTATGTATATGAAGAATTGATTCAATTACTTTAGACTAGCCTCAGGCGACTTCGTTCGCGTGGAATGGATACTTTGGGTTAACGCTAACACGCAACAGAAGCTCTCAAGAGGAAAAAAAACCCGGATTTTTAAACATTCTTCGTTGGTGCTCCGCTCCTATTGATCTTACCGTGATGTTATATAGCCTATAACCATTTTCGATAAATGAGCTATATAACATTGAAAGATTTTTTTTCAAATCGGACCAGTAGTTCCTGAGATTACCCCCTACAACATCACAACGTCACAAACTCACAAACTTTACCTCTTTATAATATTACTAGCTTCTGCCCGCGACTTCGTTCGCGTTCTCAAAAGGAAAAAACATCC
>JACEII010000022.1:862928-892485 GCA_014332785.1 Antheraea mylitta | reverse complement strand
AGCCTCTGCCCGCGACTTCATTCGCGTTCTTAAAAGGAAAGTTCATCCCGATTTTGAAACATTTTTCATTTGTGCTCCGCTCCTATTGGTCTTAGCGTGATGATATGTAGCCTATAACCATTCTCTATTAATGAGCTCTATAACATTGAAAGAATTATTCAAATCGAACCTGTAGTTCCTGAGATTACCCCCTACAACGTCACAACATCACAACGTCACAAACTCACAAACTTTACCTCTTTATAATATTAGTATAGACTAGTATAGATAATATAGATATAGGTAATGAATACGTTAATTTTATTTGTAGAAATGATATTGTTTTGAAAAATATTGCATTTCTATGTTATACAGGATAAGCATGCCTATGAAGAAAAAAAGAAAAAACTAAAAAATACTTAGAAGTGCGAAGTTTTGTGCTAATCGGTCAAACTGTACTGAAGTTTAGCAATAAAAGTAAGTTTTCCGAAGACATAACGTAACATTATGATGGTGATGTCAGGATAAGCATGGCTATTATTATCATTTTGACAATATATTAATGTTTAAGTTTTAGAACAAATACAATTAATAGTATCCTAACCAGAAATAATTACGATAAACTAGCGGGCCCGGCGGACGTTGTCCTGCCCTCTGTAATTAAAAAATATAGACCAATTATATACCTTTCTAATGAGTCAGTCTATCTACTGGTGAAAACCGCGTTCAAATCCGTGCAGTAGTTTTTGAGTTTATAGCGAACAGAGAGATAGAGAGACAGACAGACAGACAGACGGGGCAGAGGGTTTTGTTTTATAACTATGTAAGGATTTGAAAAGTATATCTCTATTTCTTTTAACCCATAATTCGTTATTTTTGTAATTCAAAATGATGTCACAGTTGAAACTTGTATGTTTGAAAGAGAACATTTGACGAGTAACAAATCAGTTAATAATATAAATAAAATAAAAAGTCCTATTTTTATTTTCTAAGAACTATTATAATTTTAATGTATTAATATTTATCTGTACCGGTACACGTTTATGATATATTCTGACCTTTATAAGCCTTCTCAAAGAGGTACTGATTAGCTCTTTTCGGCTTCGGAACTAGGCAAAAATTCTAACTAGTGCTACCATTTAAAGTTATCAGGGGGTACCAAAAGTACTACTACAGACCAAAACATTGACTCGAATGAAACTGTGGGCAATAGTAAAAATACAATAATAGTCATACTATGATATTTAAGTATTTTTCGATATACGACATACCTCGCCCCTCCCATTATATCTACAATAGCGTCAATGAATTAAAATTAAACATAGGATTTGTAATAGGATAGTAATAAAATCTTAGATATATTTTGATATAAATATATAATATATGGTGATGTTATAGAAAAAAAATCGCGACCAAAACATACTCATCTAGGACGGAAATAATGACTTTCTCCAAAAACTTTAAAATCTCATAAAAGTAAGATCTACTTTTTTTAAAATAATCCCATTTCTAAGTTGTTAATTATTTATTAGTATGCTGCTGGAAATGTAAACTTTTTATCTTTAAAAGGAAAAATTTTGATCTATGATTTTTTATCAAAATCCGCAACGAATTCTATTGATAATCGGCTTATATAAAGCCAATGATGAAATAAATTGTAATATGTTTTTCCGAAATTGATATCGCGGTATTATGTTTTTTTATTAAATATTATTTGATTTTATAGTGTAGTCCGGTGAAGCAGTAAGTAGTCCAGTAAAGCTGTAAAGGCCTAGTAGGGCCAATAGCGTAGTCAGTTCGAAAAAAAAAGATTTTATAGTTTCATGGGAAATACGTGCTTTATGTTAATTAATAGTGTGATTTCTTTTATATTGATATTGTTTTTTTTCCAGAACCGACTACGCTATTGACCCAGCAAGGTATTAACAGCTTCACCGGACTACTTGGTTTTGATTATTATTACCTAACTCCTATAACATTTTCATAGATTCCAAGTTATGATACAGCGTAATGATATGAGTCTAGATAATACTCCGAAAATTTATCAATCTGTTGGAGTTTTGGACATTACCTAGGACAAACAACAGACACTTCTATTTATTGTGTGTATAGATTAGTGACAGTGTTATATATTATCCGATTTTATATATAAGGCAACGCTCAAAATAGTAACAATTAGCAAATGACGCAACATTTTGTACTTTTTTTTTTTTTCTCGAAATGACTACGCTATTGACCCATCAAGGTCTTAACAGCTTCACCGGACTACTAAGGCGAGCGCTTAAGGCACTCAGCCGATTTTATTATGGCAACCAGCTCAAGGGTGCACGGCACACCTCGGCTTGGCTGTTGCCTGTTGCATGCAAAATCGCGACCTATCTTAGCTAGTCTAGCTAACTATTCATATATGTATGAGTTGTTGAACCGTATATGTGTACCAAGCATACACGCCTCAACAACTCTTCCATATATTTATTATCGGAAAATTGAGAGTTTTTCAGTTCGATAAGGGAAAAAAAGTAAGCCCCTCCACTTTCATGTGTAAGCGTGTAGGCGTGCACGTGTGTGGGGGTGATCGTGTAGTGTTGTAGCGGTGATGTATATTTGTGTGTCACCGTATCGCGCAAGCAACGCACTCAAGGGCTCCCTACCGAGGGATCGAACCTAGGCTTGAGCCGCTACCGTGGAAGGCCTAATCAGGTGTGCGGGAGCGAAATTAACCCCCAGACCACGGCGGTGTGATCTGTGGTTACGCGGGCGTGGGCGTGAACACGCTCTGTTTTGAGGGACAGGCTGGTACTGATCGTTCGCTGACGTGATTGGATCAGGAGGGTCGGTAAAAATGTGTCGCGGACGTCTTTTATAACGCGCATCGTTAGGTACGGGTTCATAGTTTGCGGCGGATACCACTAACGGACTGGGATGATTCGTGGCTTTTTTAAAATAGCTAATCGTAAGTGATTTTACGTACGCCCAGATAGAAGGGATCTCTAGGTCTCTATGGAGATCGACTCTCCGGATGTACCACGGGGCACCGGTCACTTTACGTAAAACACGGTTTTGGAGAACCTGCAGCTTATTAAAGTTATCTTTGGACATACGCGCAAAAACGGGGCAGCTATATATCATCACGGGACGGATACACGTCTTATACAAAGTGAGCTTGTGTCTGAGGGACATCTTACTCTTACGACAAAGCAACGGATGGAGGCGACCCAAGACCATAGCGGCTTTGTTTCGCACTCTGTCTATATGTGAATTTACATTTTGTACTATATGTTAATACTACATGTGTTAGTGACGCCAAGAGTAATGTAAATAAATATATACAATAGCTAAATGTGCGTATTGCAAAAAGATATTTATATGGGAAACAGAAAATATTTAACAATAAAAATATTGTTAGTAAAGGATTACTAGGAAAAATATCTGGCTTCGCGTTCGGACGTCAACTAACTACACAACGGACTAAGACAATGGTTCTCATACTTTTCTTACAGAGACGAACATAGAACCATGTGAGGAACCAATCAATAGGGATATTATTAATGAGCTGTCAAAATACGTTTTCTCTATAGGTTTTGTTCGGCAATAGTCTGTGAAATCATTTGTTTACCAGCTCAATTGACTAACTATTTAATTAATGGATTACAACGCAACTAAATATATAATTTACGGTTACTATCAGGACTGAAAATTTATATATATTTGAGGAATTGCGTCCTGGAGTTTATAGAATATTGATAAATATAAAACCATTGGCTTTACTTGTTCTTCGTGTACAGTACGTTAGTTTAGGTAGGTACAACTGCAAAATCAGTTATGATGATAATTGTTGACTACATTTGCTATAATGTCGCGGGCCGCACCGATACCGGTCTCACCCACATGCGAACCGCGTGCCACAGTTTGACAACCATAGGACTGAAATATCTTAAGGGTTCTATTATAATTACGGACTGTGTTAGTAAGGTTGACCAGTGATAATAAACATGCATTTACATTTGTAAAGTTTTTAGAATAGATTACAAACAACATGTTTTCTTCGGTACAATTTCTCCGAAACGTTGCGTGGTTTTTTTTACTATTTTAAATAAACTTTACAATTATTTTAGTTAATATTGATCAGCAAAGATTATTTGGATTTTACTTCTTTATGTAGGTTTTGCATATTGATTTTGTGTCTTACATGTTTTTATTCATCGTTATCTGAGTATACTTTATAAATTCCTCTTTTTCATTCTTATTAGATATTATTCCAAATTTTTGTTTTTGTAAGTTTGTAAGAGTCTTCTTTTAGTTTATCTCATGATAATGCTTCAAAAGATGACGATAAATACGAATACATATTATAAAACAAAGCTCTCTGAGAAAAACTACTGAACGGATTTTTATACCGTTTTTAGCAGCAGATAAAGTTATTTGTGAGATTTAGGTATATAATTTGCCAAGATTTTTTTTTATTATGACGGCAGGATAACGTCCGCTTGACCCGCTAGTTAACCTATAAATATTATACACACAATATTCAGTCAAACTTAAAGTAATAGATTGAATGATAATTATCATGAATGTGGTATGTATATTTAAAATTAGCAGCCGCCTACGAGTTTGTCCACATTAATTTGCAATATAAAACATAATAAACAATATACAACACAACGCCACTCTGGAAAATTATGATTATAAAAATCTTCATGAAAAAGACACATACACACACACATACATATATTTTTATACATATATTATTGAATAAACCAACACAACACACACAAGATACACGCGAAATGTTAAGTAGGTACAACTTGTGTGCATTAAAAAAAATCAAAGTTCAAACAAATATGTTCATTTAACGTCACGTTTGTCACTTGTTCTAATGAAGTCATTCTAATTTGTATGAGACGTTGGTTTTTCAACAGAGCTTTCGATTATAGTCGCTTATTAACTTTTGTATCACAGGCAAACATTTTAATTATTCATCAATAACTTTTAATTAGAATAGTTTATGTTCAGTAATTACGCTGCCTGACCGCAGTACATGCAACCACGGGCAACTAGAAACAAAAAAGCTCATAAAATAATATGTATCATAAAGTAAGCTAAGAGCATATGTCTCACTGTGCTCCAATACCCAAAAGCAAGCGTGACACTGCTCCCACGCTACCACACACGTTGTTTACCCCCACCAGTTTTCGTCACGCCAAAAGGTTACGGTTCAGAATTTCAAGACCCTACCATAAGAAGTTTTCTCTTAAAAAAATACATTCGATTAGTATTAGTATTATTATTAAAAACCTATGACAATAACATTTATATTTAAAAAAAAACACGTTACTTATAATGACTCAGATTGAACGCGAAATGAACCAATCATCGTAGCAGTCCTACCTCAGTGTCAAATCGCGTCCGCACTTTGAAAGTGCGATGCCCCTGCCAAGTATTATTAATTATGCAGGTTAGCAAACCTCCACCTTGAGTTGATTTATTTTGACTACTGTGCAAGGTAAACGAATATTTGCCATAGTAATTTTGAATAAAACACTTCCTTATATGACAGTATAGAGATATTTTTATCATAATGTTTGATCCATTTCAGCGATTAATAAATGAAGGTTTATGTAAATACCAACTATACTCACAACTCCATACGCAATTGTTAATATTCGTTGTAGATGAGTTACCGTAATAATATTGAACGTTACAGTCTACAGAAGTTAAAGTACTGCAGAGGCAAGTTTAAATTAAATGGAGAGTATAAAAACCTTCTCCATAAAAATATATTTAGATGTAACAAACGTTGGCTAAACCTTGTGAGATACATACATGTGTACCTTATATACTATAAAATTGTAGTACCTTGACGACCGAGTTTAGCTCGGTTTTTTAAAAAACATTTGTAAATCAAAATAAACTGTTACGTTTGCCTCACAAGTATTTTCTATCAAAAAGTAATGTATTAAAAAAAGATATCTCTCTTGCTGTCACTCGGATTAGAACTGGGGTGACACTGATGTTTGATGCAGCCGATTTCCATCTGAGCTATTTTTGTTTTGACAGTGGTGGCGAAATTTATCTTTATATTCTAGCTATATTTTTTTTATTGCCTTAAAACTTAGATAAAAAGGTTTTTTACGATTGAAATGTAGATCGATTTATCGTCCCCGATACATACATACTAAGTTTCATGGAAATTGCTGACGCCGTTTTCGAGATCCTGAATATATAGCAATATAAAAATATACAAGAATTGCTCGTTTCAAGGCGTTAGATAGATAGATACACTATAAAATTGATATAATATAAATGCTTACACAAAAGTTTGTCACAAAAGTCAAAAGGCCTGAGATATCTAGGTATATTTCGTAAGGATAACTTACAGTAATCATTTCTATCTTCTTATCTTATCTTATCTTATCTTATACTATAATAAAACTGTAACAAGTCGAAATCTGTACATTAAATATTTTTTGAAAATGTTAATCAGGGTAGACTATGTTATCGATATAGAAGCCAAAAATAGTCTTTTTACAATTTTTGTCTGTCTGTCTGTCTGTCTTTCTGTCTGTCTGTCTGTCTGTCTGTCTGTCTGTCTGTCTGTCCCTATGCACACACATCACTCTGAAAGTACTGAACCAATCTTGACGAAACTTGACATAGTGATACCTATTATAACGAGATTACATCAAATGTACTTTTTATACCATAAAACGTGAAGAGTTCTCCAGGATTGAGGATTAAAGTCTAGAATCTAAGCCCGTATTACTCTGAAAGTACTAAGCCATTTTTAACGAAATTTAACACAGTGATAACTGATATTACAAGGCTACATCCAGGATACTTTTTGTCCCATAAAACGCAAGGGGTTCTCCAGGATAACGAAAAAGAAAATTTTTAATTAACGTAACTAGACTTTTTTGCGACACCTTAGTACAAGAGCCGGCAACGTTGAAAGAACAAGAATGTTAGAATACCTGGTTCTTTAATATATCAATATATATTTTTTGTATCATAGGAGGCAAACGAACAAGTGGGTCACGTGATTTTAAGTGACCACCACCCTTTATAGACACTAGCAACACCGGGGTGTCGTAAATGCGTTGCCAACCTGTATATTGGAGGAGGGTAAGGGAAGGCTAAGGAGAAAAGGAGAAGAGAGGTGAGCCTCCGGCGCTCTTACTGACCAAACGAAACACTACGATGCAAGCACTGTTATTTCACGTCGGTTTTCTGTGAGAGGTTGGTATTAGCCCGAAAGGACACTTGGTAGCCGGTTAACGTTGTATTTTTAATGCGCATTTTGATTTAATTAATTTTGATTTATGAATAGTTTAGGAACATTTTTTTTCAGTAACTTTTAAACAAAAATAAAAGCATGAATTTATCACAGTCAGGCATATTTTTCTATAAACAATCATATATATACCCGCTGATATATTTAATAAATAAAAATGATAAATTTCAAACCAATTTTTTTTTTTAGCAAAGAACAAATTTTATTTTATTAAACATTATTGATATTAAGATTTCAACATATACAATGAAACAACAATAAACGTAAATGTATGATTTGGGATTGACGCCATCTTAAATATATGCGTCAATTATCAGGCTATACGAAACCGAAATACCTTGGGCCGGCGAGGTGAAATATCTCGGCGTCACTTTAGATAAACACTTAAATTTCGATTCACACACCTATAGAGTGCGAAACAAAGCCGTTATGGCCTTGGGTCGTCTCTATCGTTTGCTTTGTCATAAGAGTAAAATATCCCCCAGACAAACTCACTTTATACAAAACTTGCATCCGTCCGATTATGACGTACAGTTGTTCGGTCTTTGCACATGCGCAAAATCGTATTCAAAAGTTGCAGGTTCTCCAGAACCAAGCCCTACGTAAAATCACTGGTGCCCCATGATACGTCCGGAATAAGGATCTCCACGGGGACCTGGAGATGCCTTCTGTCTGGGCGTATATAAAATCACTCACACGTAGTTATTTCGAATAAGCCACGAATCATCTCAGCCCTTTAGTTGTATCCGCCGCGAACTATGAACCCGTACCCAACGCTGCGCAGTATAGAAGACGACCGCGACACATTTTACTGACCCTCCTGATTTAATCACGTCAGCGAAAGATCAGTACCAGCCTATCTCTTCAAACAAAGCGTGTTCACGTCCACGCCCGCATAACCACAGAGCACGCCGCCGTGGTCTGGGGATAAATTTCGCTCCCGCACACCAGATTAGGCCCCGCTCGGCAACGGCTGAAACCTAAATCCGTTCTCTCGGCGGGGAGCCCTTGAGTACTCTGCTCACGCGATACAGTGCCACAAAACTTTACATCAATGCTACAACATCACACACATCACCTATACACACGTGCACGCCTACACGCTTACACGCTGTTTTTCTTTTTCAGAGAAATAGACGACAAAGAGTTCTACCCTTATTTTTCTCCTTCCTATCCTATCTTATACAGTTAAGAGAATTTTCTCCGATACAATATACATACAGGAGTTGTTGAGGCACACATGCCCGGTACACATGCATGTTTCAATAACTTATATACGTATATCTAGATAGATTAGCTTAGGTTAGCTCAGATAGGTCGCGATTTTTGCACAAAACAGGCAACAGCCCAAGCCGAGGTGTGCCGTGCACACTTGAATTGGTCGCCCAAACATCCCAAGTCGGTTGAGTGCTTTCAGCGCTCGCTTCAATAGTGCGATGAAGCTGTAAAGACCTTTCCAGGTCAACAGCGTATACATTTCGAAAAAAAAAATGCGTCGATAACATACGCTGCCACAATTATTGCTATCTTTATCGTGCAGCCAGTAGTACTGCACTAAACTATACCTATAGCTATATTCTATACACATATTATTTTTATAGCAATAAATCGGTCTAAATATTGAGTTAATAACTGAATTTGTGTGAAAGATGAATTTGTACTTATTTATATCTAAATATAATAATAATAAAGTTATTGCTATTCTAGCATGGATTAAGATTACTTTTATTTTTATTTCCAAAAAATAGCATCAAGCACATTACTGTCAATACCATAAATCTCTTTCAATAATAATTCCATTTTAATAACGTTTCAAAGTTAGTGAAAAATACATCCTAAATTTTAAAAATCAATATTTTTTCTGTAAAGGTACGATATACACAAATAAACGCAACTCTTAACGGCAACCAGATAGCCCGTTGTTCGGATGAATATAATATATAAAACTGGCTTAATTGATTCTTTCCGGTATGGCCTCTACCTATGTAGGTATTTTCGCCAATATCAAGTGTGACAAATACATGATATAAATTTAATGCCAAATATTTAGTGTAACAATTTAGAATAATCTATAATAGAAACATATCAACATGGATAAATTACCAAAAGGTGATAGGTACTATGTTGTGAGTGGTACAGAGATTATTTATAAAAATAAATTGGAAATATATTTAAAATACGTTTTCGAAACAGTTTATAACTCTTAGACAATAGTTTCAAGCAAGTGACAGTTGACGACGCTTCGGCGCGATGTTTGACGTTTCGATACGGTGTTCATATATTTTTCTTTAATACAATGGAGTATAAAAAGGTTTTAATACAAGTTGAGAATAGTTATGATAAAGTAAGTGGTAGAGATGTTTATTTAGTTTTATGTAGGTTAGTTTTTATCTTAATTGATCCTGGTAGATGTTTTTTTTTCTTCGAAATGACTACGCTATTGACCGAACAAGGTCTTAACAGCTTCACCGGACTACAAACAACGGAGTGTTTGATGGTGCTACGAACGGGTACTAGGCTTATTTAAAAAAAAATTACATGTAATCTGGGTATATGTTTCAGTGAATCCGTGGATAGTTTGGATTCACAATTGGAAACGGTAGTTCTGGCTGTAATCGGGTATCAGTTTTATTCAATTTTTTCGCGTTTAAAAATACAATGGAAACCAGTGATAACCAATTTGGTGCAGACGAAGTTGCACGGGTCAGCTAGTCTTTAATAAATTGCTAAAAAATAATGAGTCGATTACGATGCGGTATTAATGTTTATGTAATTAAATATTTTAATTAATTTATACATATAATTTAGACCAAATTGCCCATTACAGCGTATCATTTCGATGAGTATATTAGAAGATAAAGAAAAAGTTTTGTGTCAAGATTATTTCGTACCTTTTAAGACTTCGACGAAATATATAGGCGTTTAATAATGGATCTTCATTGCTTAGACCACAGATATTGCACCTACGGGATGGGAAATATAGTCAGTTACATAGACAAATCCATAAAAAATCACTCTTATGCAAATATCATTCATCTTTTCATACTTTTTTTAAACTTTATTTTTGGCAATCAATCTTTCAGATTATTACTGCCATTGGCACGTAGTCAATAATATTACAAGCGTCGTACGATCATTTCAATTTTAATCATCGTGTGGATCAATATTCTAACAAGATGGTGGATCCCTTGCTAGAACCTTCCTGGGAGTTTTTGTGGCATGTCAGAATTTCATGCTCCGTGGTATTATTTTCCATTCACTTCACTTATGCACGACAAACTAACTATATTACGTAAAACACCACCAAATTTACAAAATATAGAGTCAAAAAACATAAGATTTTCAATAAATTATAAAATCCACTACCTACATGATATACTAAAATCCCGCCAAAAACTCAGTAGTAGTAATAATATTCGTCCAATAGGACAGGCTAAGGAATTAATCCATACTGCCAATTCTGAAGTTGTCAATATATGTAGTTCTTGTATATTCTGTAGTGAGTTTTATTCTATGTTCAAGTTAATACAAAGGCATACGCGCCATATCTTCAATTAAATTTGTAAGCATCTTTATTATCTTAATTTTCAAGTCGTTTCTTTTGCCGATTTTGAAGTTGCCAATACGGATAGTTCTTATTTATTCTTTAGTCTGTTTTCTTCTAAGTACAAGTTAATGTAAAGGCTTAAGCGCCAAATCTTATATATAATATTTCTGACATTTTTTATCCTCTTAATCTTCGAATAATCATTAAAAAAATGTTCTAATATGTCCATGTGTTGTCAGGAGATCGATATTCAAGTGTCGTGCGGTCATTTCAACGTTATAACAAGACGGTGGTTCTCTTGTTACAACTTTCTTGGGAATTTTTGTGGCATCGCAGAATTCATGGTCCGTGGTATTATTTCTCATTCGCTTCACTTATGCACAATAAACTAACCATATTACAAAAAACACCACCAACTTTACACAATATAGAGTCAAATAACACAAGATTATGAATAAAATGTAAAATCCACTACATGACAGAGTCAAATCCCACCAAAAGCTCGCCAAAAACTCATCATTCATCTTTTCATACTTCTTTCTTATCCTAATATCACCTCAGATGATGCAAGTTATTTAACCAACTGTAACACAGATTGTTGAAATTTGATTTCCCAAGTTTTAATTAATGTTACAGAGTAAATTTAGAATGTAAGTGAACAATAAGTATCTTACAATCTGATAATACTCATTTCTGGTTGGTCTCACAATATACCTATATTATAAAAAAAAATGATCACGCCAATGGTATGTCCCTAACGTTTGTCAACGTAATAGCGGGGAGCGGATGTCAAAGGCGTAAATATTGGATTATAATATCAAATATATCATAGTAACAAAAAGATGAAACCAAAAAAAAACTAAAATAAAACTCTCTTTCCTAAATTCCAGCTTGACCAACGACAACAGGCCTTCTCATTATGCCTAACACGTGTTTCATCAAAAACAAACCATCAAATTAGAACACATTTAAATTTGCTTAATTAATTATGTGAGTATGGACTACATATGTCGTAAAATAATATATAGCAGAATACTAAATTTTAAGTATAAATAGCCACTAGGAATTGTAAATTTTACACACCGTAGGTAAATTAGTGAAACGAGGATATAATTAATAGGCGTGAATCTAAAAGTTATATAAAAAACAATTTATAATTTCCGTTCTTAATTGGAGAATCATGCTTGAAGTGTCAAAACGAATTAATAAAACATGCAAGTGTGTATCGGTCACGGATTATATATATTATGTAGGTCTTTACCCCTAAATACAAATGTATACACGCTTACACGCACAGATCGATAGTTATCTAGCTACCACTATTAACCAGTATACGAGTATCTATAAAGCAAGTAAACAGAAAATCTTAAAAATATATCTAAGATTAGACTGCCTAAGTGTGTCAAGGTAGTAAAACATTAGATAAAGTTACATACACATGTAACTCTTTCGTTAACTCACATATTCACTGCTCACGATACGTGAAGTAATTATGTTAACTGTGAAAAAAGCAAAATAATTGATAGTCATCGTAATGATTTTTTAAATACAGTCTTGTCCCACCTTTCCGTTTTTCTACTTATCTATTAATTATTTAGAAAGTATCTAAAATAGAAAGAAATTAAAAAAAGTAATACCATGAATACTAGTCAAAAAGAAAAATAAAATGGTGATGCATATGTAGGCTATCAGTCAGCAATAATAGTGTAGGGTAGCGTGGCCACCTCACGTCATATTTTTTTTATCGATACTACTCGCACTAAACTTTTTTTTCCAAAATGACTACGCTATTGAACTATCAAGATCTTAACAGCTTCACCGGACTACTTCGCACTAAAACCATTTTACTAAAGAGTAGGCGTAATAGAGAGCTAAGATGTATCAGCAATACCGCATTAAAAATGAACTTTATCAGAAATGTTGGGAAAATGGAATGCGATACTAAACTAGATACGAAATAAGATGTATCACGTAAATAAAACATTTTTTGTGCATCGAGAACTTTGGATGGGGGGAAAGGAGAGAAGAGGAAAGTGGAAGAGAGAGGACAAGTGAGGGGAAGGGGAGGTGGGTCTCCGGCACTTTCACTGACCGAACGAAACGCAATAATGCAACCGCTGTTACTTCACGTCGGTTTTCTGTGAGAGGGAGATATTACCCCGGACGAGCCGACTCATTCTTGTTAAAACCAGTTTAGCTTGAACATGGCTCTACCAATCTCTAAACTTCATCGCATAAAACGAAATTTTAATGCGAACATTTTCTAGTGATTAATCATTGTTTTCATAATGTTATAATTACAGTGATCATAAATATGTTTAAAAAAAATGTGACATATATTTGTCATAATAGAATCACAGTAGGTTAATTTCGCAAATTTAAAAAGTTCGCAACGCGTACTGATATGCTAAAGCGATAGTCTAAAACGAAATTTGGTAACAGTGACAGTTACATAATTCAAAGTGGAATTCTTGTCGATGAGCCCGCCAAAGAAAGTGAATAATATTTCGGATATATTATTAAAATAATTTCAGCAGATACCGAGTAAAATCAAATTCGGCTTGAAAAAACAAAAACTGTTTTTTTTTAGGGTCATTAGTATTCTTCTGCTGCTGGGCCACACCGCTGGGGCGGCACGATGAAGTCTATAGAGATCTCGTGCCGCCCCAACCATAGCGGAAGACGTACACCGTGGGGTTTTAGTCCGTGCGAGTCGGACATAACCCACCCTCTCCCCCGGGACGGTGGATATCTATAAGGGATTTCCCCACGTATAAAAAAAGAAAAAAAAAGTGTCATTAGTATTGTTCCACAGCATTCTTTTCTGTCTATGACTTCTCAACTAATAGACATTATTAATTTTTTCGTTATATTTTCACACGCAAAATGGACAAATTTATTTACTAACGTAACCAAAGCTTGTCTATCTATCTTCTAATACCTTCAAACGAGCAATTCTTGTATATTTTTATATTTGTATATATTCAGGATCTCGCAAACGGCGTCATCTATTTCCGTGAAAATTAGTATGTCGGTAGTTTCGGGGACGATAAATCGATCTAGCTAGATTTTGTTCATAGAAAACTTTTTTTAACTGAGATGTCAGGCAATGAAAAAATATAGGTAGAATATGAAGGTAAATTTCGTCGCCGCTGTCAAAACGATGGAAGATGGAAATTGGATGCTTCGAAAATCCGTGTAACCCCAATTGACCAGAGTGACAGCAAAAGAGATATATTCTTTTTTTGATAAAAAATGCTTGTGAAGGGACACTTACGCAGGCCAGCATGACAGAGGTGACCGGCTATGGACAGTATGTCTCTCGGTGGTCGCCACTGTTTTTGGATTGTACTATGCTTACCAGCAGGCATATTACAGTCACTTTACTGTGCTACAGTAAAAAAAAGTTTTTTTGAGAGCCAAACCTTTTAATTTTAAAATGTATTTTAAAGAACTGAGCTAGGCTCGGTCGTCCAGGTACTATACTTTTATTTGTCGAACTTTGCACCGTAAGACAATTATATGTCAGCTGATATCTAAAGAACAAAATGTATAAAATTTCAACAAATATATACTTTGAATAAAAAGATGTATTTTAGACACAGAAATGAATAAAATTGCCAAAACATTACTCGCTGTCGCTTAAAACATTATTTATAATCAGATATACTTAACTACACATAGCATAAATCTCTGCTTATCAAATGAAAGATGTAGTAGCGTAGGTATTATAATACTTCGGTGTAATTAATTGTTTTTATAATGTTGAATCATATAATTTCCGTAAATAATAATGAGGAATAATAATAAAATTATAATAAATAATACGCGTTATTGTAAAATGGATATTGTTGGAATATTCTGTGTTCAAATAATTATTCCATGGAATCTTAACTGAGAAGAAGGAGCTAAGGTTTAATGGAAGTTTGCCGTTTGTTATGAGATTTAATTGTGATGATGCTAGGGTTAGCGTACGATAGGACTCATATGTTCTTTACAGACCTGAGTACCCAAATTAAATAAAGATAAAAAATATACATACGCATACTTTGTAGGTGGTAGAGCCACGCTGAAGCTATTACTGGCTTCAGCATAAATAGGTCGGCTCACCCGGGGTACCTACTACCACCCGACCCACAGAAAACCGACATGAAGTAATAGTGTTTGCATCGTTGCCCTTCGTTCGGTCAGTGAGAGCGCCGGAGGCCCTCCCCTCTCCTATCTGCCTTTCTTCCCCTGTCTACCTTTACCTCCCCCTCTCCCATCCTCTCACCCTCCCCCAATACACAGGCTGGCAACGCACTTGCAACTCTCCTGGTGTTCCTAATGACAATGGACGGCGGTGATCACTTAAAATCATGTGACCCACCTGTCCGTTTGCCCTCTATAATACATATACATACAAAAAAAAACGAATTTTCAAGGAATCGCTTGCATGGTAACAGATGTTGACGTAAAATGTATTAAATTAAATAACATAGAAATACTTTCCAGGAAAATACTTAAGGTTCTAATTTTTACGAAGTTTGCTTAAAAAATTTTGAAGTTTAACCATTTAAAACATACACAGCATTAAGAAAAAATATTTATTAAATTGCGTATATCACTTTACGACAACAATATAATTATACGATTTTATTTCTCAAAAGCATATTATATAACTTATTATTCATCGCGGTTTCTTCATAACATTCCCTTCACTGCACCGAGAGTATTGTATTATTTTACGCTTATAAATTATAGCTCTGAATATAGTAGTGTTGACTGACGCTTATCGTGCTTGTCGTATCATTACAGTACTTTGTTGATAGATAATTAAGATAAATTGACCGCTGTGTGAACGCTCTAAAACATGGTCGACGTAATACTGGACTCTAAGGACAAGACGTGCATTATATTTGAGACCATGTGAATGCGCAATGATTAAGTAACAATATGGCGGAAAACCACCTTATAAAAACACATTATACCAGTGTTTCCCAGCCCACGCCCCACAGGGGAGCAATTTAAAAATGGACTCGACATGACTTTAACCCATTCGCTTTAGGTTATTTAAGTGCAATGCTAGATATCGATGACAAAATTATTTATTTATTTATTCGTTTTTTTTCAAAATGACTACGCTATTGACCCAGCTCAAGGGTGTACGGCACACCTCGGCTTGGTCGTTGCCTGTTGTGGGCGAGCAGCTATCGGGTTCACAAATGAAACTATTACAAATGTATGTACGCGCCGCTACACCTGTTGCATGCAAAATCGCGACCCATCTTAGCTAACCTAGCTAACTATTTATATATGGACCGTTTATTTTGAAAGTGGTGTAAGTCCATTTTCTTTTATTTCGAGAAAATTAAAGGTTAATATATTTGTTGATTTAAAAATACAAGCAAATCATATGAGGTCTGGCATTGTTTCGATTGTTTTATCAACATTTAATTTGTTTATATAAATTTGTTTTTGGCTAATTAGACTACGATAACACATATGTATGTGCTGTAAATGGACTTACACCACTTTCAAAATTAGACAATTGTAAAAATCGTTTAATTTCAATTTTGAAAAATCAAATTCGCTTAAAATATACTTCAGTTTAATATAATTTTGTTTATAAATACGCATAACAACACATAAAATTTTATTTTAGACGGCAATTACATTGTCATTACAAGATACTGATTACAAGAATTTACTTATTCTCTGCATGTGGTAGTGTTCCAAAATATGCATGATGCACCGGAGGTATATAGGGTAGTAGCTGCTTCATGTCTTTATATTTTTTGTACGTAATAGGTCTGGCATTTTGGTACAAAGACTCAAGGGCGATTTTTTCAAATTTTAACGATCTTCCAGGACGTAGGGATAATAAATTGATAATTTTAAATTCTGCGTCCGTAATCGTTGTTTTATAAAAAATGGTATATGGTGCAATTTTGAGGTACCTCAATCAACATATTTGCAACCAATTGACGTGTTCTTCATTAGTATTTTTTTTTATCTGTTTTTTAATTGCATTCATATAAAATGAATTTATCCTGTTTTCTACATTAAACACGGAGGGGAAACAATGCAAATAGTCCGCGGGTGAAACCGCGCGACATAGCTAGTATAAAATAAATGAAAAATAACAAAACACTGATCGGCATCCATCAGCTATGCCACCTACCTCTGTCAATTGGACTTACACCACTTTCATAATCGATGATTATGCAATTTCATTTACCGACCGATTTTAAGTTGTACAAAACATGGGATTTTTTTGAGAAATTAGACACGGACTAGTTATATATAAAAAAATACATTAAATTAAGCATGAATTACGTGATAGCTCATTTTTCTCAAAAATGGACTTACACCACTTTCAAAATAAACGGTCCATATGTATGAGTTGTTGAAACGTATATGTGTACCAAGCATACACGCCTCAACAACTCCTCCATATATTTGTTATCGGAAAATTGAGAGTTTTTCAGTTCGATAAGGGAAAAAAAAGTAAACCCTTCCACTTTCATGTGTAAGCGTGCACGTGTGTGGGGGTGATCGTGTAGTGTTGTAGCGGTGATGTATATTTGTGTGTCACCGTATCGCGCAAGCAACGCACTCAAGGGCTCCCTACCGAGGGATCGAACCTAGGCTTGTGTGGGAGCGAAATTAACCCCCAGACCACGGCGGCGTGATCTGTGGTTACGCGGGCATGGGCGTGAACACGCTCTGTTTCGAGGGACAGGCTGGTACTGATCGTTCGCTGACGTGATTGAATCAGGAGGGTCGGTAAAAATGTGTCGCGGTTGTCTTTTCTAACGTGCAGCGTTAGGTACGGATTTATAGTTTGCGGCGGATACCACCAACGGACTGGGATGATTCGTGGCTTTTTCAAAATAACTAATCGTAAGTGATTTTACGTACGCCCAGATAGAAGGGATCTCTAGGTCTCTATGGAGATCGACTTACCGGATGTACCACGGGGCACCGGTCACTTTACGTAAGACACGGTTTTGGAGAACCTGCAGCTTATTAAAGTTATCTTTGAACATATGCGCAAAAACGGGGCAGCTATATGTCATCACGGGACGGATACACGTCTTATACAAAGTGAGCTTGTGTCTGAGGGACATCTTACTCTTACGACAAAGCAACGGATGGAGGCGACCCAAGACCATAGTGGCTTTGTTTCGCACTCTGTCTATATGTGAATTAAACTTTAAATGTTTATCTAATGTAACACCGAGATATTTGACCTCTTCGACCCAAGGGATATCGATTCCGTATAGCCTGATGGGCTCAAATTTATTAGCGCGTTTCGTGGGATCGAAGAGTATTGCGGCACTCTTATCGGGATTAACTTCTGTGCGCCATCGACGAAACCATTCACCGAGAGTATGAACGGCTTTTTTGATGCGCTTCCTAAGAAAGTCCGACCGCCAGCCGGAAGTGTAAATAACGGTATCGTCAGCGTAACAACCTACCTCGATCCACCGAGACCGAGGTAGGTCACTGATGAACAGATTGAAGAGCGTGGGCGCGAGTATGGAGCCCTGTGGCACACCTGAGCGTATCGGGTGGGGCAGCGATAGTTCACCATCTACTCTGAAGCGGAATGTCCTATCAGTGAGATAATCGTGGATAATATGAATTACCTATCGGGTACGCGAATTAGTTACTACAGCTTATCCCCTATGGAACAACGTAAAGATGCGTGTAGTCTAAATTAGGTATATAACTAAGTCGTCCTTTTCACTTATACTTTGCGTCACGTCAAGATCGATTTAACTGTTTCGATTAACACTAATAGAAAACAAACACTTCGTTTATTCTATGTAATACATTTATAGTTCACAATATTATCTACACACAATTGTATACATTGTTAGAAGCAACAAAGTTACACAACGTAATATTTTTGGTATAAGAAATATCATAGTGAGTCAGGGATTTGTGATTGCATTTACTATTGATTCAGAGATATAGCAATTGAAAAATAAAACAATTGTTTCTCTGTATCATAATACTACATTCTAGTATATTTTTAGATTCCATGCCTTATAAATACAACTGATCTTTTACCGTACTTACTACAATAGCGTAATAATCTTACGGCAGTTCTGTTATTATTTATTAAAAGAATATCACTACTTCTTTTTTTTGTAAATAAATTCATAACGTCTACAAACTGTGAATAAAAATTAATTAGATTACATAAAATTGATAAACCAATTTTACTCAAAGACAATCTAATAAGAATAGACCATCAATATACTTTCTTTGGGAACCGTAACATGAACCATTCATAAGTATTTGCATACCGAAATCCTTCCTTGACTGATAACTATTCGAATACCAATAATCTATGCACTTTCTCCAGAGATATAATGTTTTTGTCTAATTACGGATTGAGGAGATACATCGACTATCATTAATTTCTTCTATTACGGTTAAATAATTAAAAAAGAACTGAGATTAAAATCACATTGTGATTGACGGCCGATGGTGTGGTACGGTAATTGCTTTGCAGTCGGCAGTTCAGTTGCCGAGACCGCCTCCGGCCTCACTTCAGTACGTTCCGCGCCACCACGGTGGTCGCGTCTATCACTCGAACGACGGTACCAACAACATTTAAAAATAAAATTAATATGGAAAAAACTTAATCAACCAACAACAGCGCATCGGTCATGAAGTGATCTTTGAACTCCTTTTGTTTGGAAAATGAACGAGGAACAAGAACAGTGCGACTCCTTCAATTCGTGGGAGTTGAACGGACTCAATTCCTTAGATCTTTGGGATTACACCGTCGAACTGGAGTGCTTGCAAGGAACTGAAGGTTAGTGTCGCAAGGTTTTGTGAGAGGTTTCGGGGGTACCGCTGCACCGGTGCGTCGCCTTCGAGATTTGCCACGCATGAGTCGCAGCGAAACTTGGTCCGTTTTAACCATTGAATTGTTTGATCAAAATTGGTCACGCTTGTGTTTCGGGCACGAAACTTTCATTTCAATGTTCCTAATAACATCCCAACAAAGTAGGCAATAACGTGTTATATTATTGTATTGTATTTGTTATATTATTATCATTACAAAATGTTATATGGTCCTTGATTGGCGGATACTAAACGTATGTTCACATGTAGCTTTATCTTTAACATTATCATTACTTATAATTATCTACAATACATGGTTTTAATTGATAATTATTTTTGTAATCTAAATAATAATATTCATATCCGGGATTATTTAGAGCTACCATTGGTCTATAAAAAGTCCTCTTTTTATAGAACACTAGATAAAACTTATTTTAAATCACGTATGTTTCACATATCTGTCTATAATTAATATTGTCCCCACGAGGATATGAAATGCATATTATGATAATAATATAGTAATACTGATAAAGTACAAAAGGTCAATTGTGAACTGTAGATAAGTTGCATTTACTTATAAATTTTATTTATCGTACACATAATTAAGGATATGTAGATATGTATTATATTTAAACATAGCTTGTAATGATTCATCTAATCGCTCTCACGTTCGTGATAGTATTGATATTGTAAATACATTAATAAAACTATCTTATTAAGTCATATTATAACGCCCATTAATATTTTATTGGAACGTTAAATCACCACATTACATTTACCACGCTATAAATTTGCAACCCCTAGCTTAAATGTAATCTTATTAGACTACATTTGTATTCAACATTCGACTTTTTCTATCTATATAAAAGTATCTTTTTAGCATAACTCGTAGATGAATTTCAAAACATTAAAGAAGTAACGTAAACAATTTTAAGCAATTTAATTAAAAACAATACATAATAACATCTCGAGGGCGTAGGTATTCTTTTTTTTTTCATTAATTACAAACAAACACATTTACATATTAAAATAATATCTATTATTTCTGCATTCGAGAACCATATCTAATGAGTTATGTAGTAGGTTTTTTTTTAATAATTAGCGGTTATTAGAGTTTTTCGACCTACATACGTAAATGAACATTACATATTTAATTTTCCTATGATACTTACACAACTGTACGTAAATTCTGTATAATAGTTATTAACATACAAAAAATAGCACTCAACACTTCACGTGTTGCTAAATCATTGTGTAGCAGCATAAAATATGAATGCAATATTAATCTGAGAATGCAAGAAGTATATTCGAAACGGTTGTATTCATCTTTGGTTAATTACCTATGTTGTTTAGTTTTTATCTCTGATTTAACTATGTTGATTCGAAAGTAGAAACGTTTTGTGTTTGATTAATCCAGAAGTTGCGAAATATTAACCGCTTTCATTCCAAAGCCGTTATTTTCGGACTGAATCGGTTACAGTTATAAATAAAGTTCAATCTTGAAGAGTATTCGTATTAAATTAATCTAAATTACAATTTTCTCTTTAATTCATTCCTGCCATTGCAGTGTAATATTCTTTAATATACGCCGTTTTTCTATATCAAATCAGATCAAAATCAAAATCACTTTATTTAATTTAGACCCTAAGAATACACTTATGAACGTTAATTCTACCACTGGTTCGGAACCACCGATAACCCAGTCACCGAGAAGAACCGGTAAGAAGCTTGATCTGGTTTATCTTTTTAACAAATACATATAATATTTAGAATATAGAATATTAGGTACATGTCAGAAAAGTTTTTAATGGACACACAGAGATGTGTCAATTCCAGACATCACTATCGTTCACATATTGGTCCACTCTATAATAGTCTTTTGACACCAAAACCCGTTATCAACTTTGTCTTCTGTACACCCGTTCCTACAATGTCCTCACCTGATGCATTTGTTGTTTTCCTGTGGAGCATATCAAGTGGTATTTAATCAAAAACCATTTTATATTATATTATCCGACTATCTTAAGTTTTCAAATCTTTTGTAACTTACATAGTTGACAATGAAAAATGCGTATTGATGCGAAATAAGCCAACGTATATTACACATGTATAATAACAACTAGCTTCTACCATATATAGCTTTGTATTAAATTCTTATTAAAGTCTAAATAATAAGTACAATTTTTGAATCGAATTTAGGTTTCGATTAAGTAACATCCTATTAACTTTGAATAAAAAAAAACTTTGGACTTTGAAACCGGAATGGGTCACATAAGGGGGCGTCCATAAATTACGTGAGGTGTTTTTTTAAATTTTCTGCCGCTCCCTCCCCCCTGGTAAGATGTCGTGAGATTTTATTCAGCCCCCTCCCCTATCCCCCAATCTCATGTGAGATTTTTCAAAGTGTGAGTTTCTTACGTAAACGCGTTGGATTGTTATTGTAAAAAGAAAAAAACAAATTTGTTTCGTGCTTTTATTTACGATTAGTTAAGACTAGTAATCAATATTGCTGAGAGTTTAATTATAAGTGTAATAAAAATTTAACAATAGAATACTTAAATCGTAACTACTGTGATTAAAAAAAGAATACCTACTCTAATTCAGTCCATGGAGAATCATGCACGGTCTCAAGAGAGACTATTGGAACCAACATATCCATATGATTTTCATTAAAATCATCTGCTCCTTCAACTTCGTTCTGATCTAGCCACTCTAAGCCATTGGCACTTGCACAAAGTAAGTCATTAGCTCATCTTGTGACAATCCGTGAGGGTCGCACTTTGCGGAACATACGCGCTTGCTTAGCTGGTGCAATATGGTCTGATCGCCTGTGCTCTGCAGCTCTTGTGCTAGATGCAATGTAAATACCGCATGTACTGCAGCATCTTTTCTCTAAATCATCACGTACACTTGGGCAATAGAGATCATAAGGCGTGCTGATGAAAACATTCAGCGGTTGAATCGGTAGGCAGTGGCGTATTAGAAATGGAGCAAATGACTTTCCGTCATGCTCTTTAAAGTCCGGAATTGTCAAATGTCCATCAACTTAATGATAGGGTATGGAGGTGGCAAAAAACGGTCGTGAAGAATCATATGCAGATCACTCCGGCGTGGGCTGCAGCAATTCTGGTCATCGCATTTTACAACCGAAAAAAAATTAATTAAAAATATTTGAGTCGATACATTTCAAAACTATCTGAATCCAAATTTAGCCATTCCTAATATTTTACGTTATATTTCAAGATCTTCAAATGTTGTACGTGTAAAATATAAAGATCTTAAAAAACTAAAAACTTTATGAACAGCAAAATTCGAACTTCTTTCTCGGTGTATAAAAACTGGAAATATTAGGTCTTTACCTATGAAATTGCCGTTTTGTATGAAAAATCTAAACGAATATTTTTCATGTATTTTTTATTTGTATTAATCGAAGTAATCACCCATGCAACCAATGCATACTTGCCAACGCAGTGGCAGTTTATTGATGCCCTTCTTAAAGAAATCAGCTGGACGGGAGGCAACAAATTCTTCAAAGGCATTATATACTGCATCTCGGGTATTGAATTTTTTTCCCGTCAAGGAGTTATCCAAATTCTGAAAAAAGTAGTAGTCTGTAGGCGCAAGGTAAGTAGGGCGGATGCTGGAGAACTTCCAGCCCCAATTCTTGTAACTTGGAGACCGTCTGCTGTGCTGTATGAGGTCGCGCGTTGTCGTGCAGGAGCAGCTGCGACGAGCGATTGACCAGTGCTGGTTGAAGATGTGCCAGCTTCTCCATCATTGTGTTCGGTTCTTCACAGTACACATCTGCAGTAATGCTCATCCCGTTTGGTAAGAAGCTGTGATGAATCACACCGGCGCTAGACCACCAAACAGTAACCATCACTTTTCTAGGGGTAAGTTTTTGTTTAGGGCATTTTTTAGGTGCTGAACCAGGTTCCAACCAACCTGCTGAGTGCTTGCAGTCGTTAAATAGAATCCTTTTTCGTCGCAGGTAACAATGCGGTTCAAAATTCCTTTATTTGTGTGTCTGTTAAGCAGTGCAAGGCAGGTCTCGACACGTACTTCGCGCTGGCGATCATTGAGTTCGTGGAGCACCCATTTGTCAAACTTTTTTACCTTGCCAATTTGACGCAAATGGACCAATATTGGTTTTGATGCTAATGTCGAAAGCTGCAGCTAATTCAGTCGTAGATTGTGTATTATCAGCTTCCATAATCGCCTTTAATTCATTATTGTCGACCAAAGTCTTCGGACGACCGCGAGGTTCATTTTTCAGGTCGAAATTCCCAGAACGGAAGCGAGCAAACCAATAACAGGTGGTTCGTTGGTTTATAGTGTTAGCTCCGTAAATGTCGTTGATATTGCGTGCCACTTGTGCCGCGTTGCTGCCACGACGGTACTCATATTTCATAATTACTCGAATTTTTAACGTATCCTTGATGACAAAAAAGATTGCGATGAAAATGTAACACTAATCAATAAACAAATAACCACTTTTGGAAAAAGAATTCCATGTTTTTAAAATAAAATGAATTTGAAATTAGAATTCTTAGCCAAACAAAAATTATTTTGATTTGAAATGGCCAGTACTGCAGAACGGCAATTTCATAGGTAAAGACCTATTATTATTTGATAATATAAGTTTTGATTTTAGAATTACAATTACAAGAAATTATAATAATGCCTATTTGTATCTTATATACTTCATAAATAGTAAGTTGTCAAGTAATAGCAAAATGGACTGTCTTTTGGCGTAGCGAGTGAGTATACCTGACATTCCAGTGCAGAAAATTATTATGATGTAAACATACCATAAGATTAGCGCATTTTCTAACCTTCAAATTACAAATCTGTTGCCAAACTGGTCCATGACCATGTACCAGCAGCCACACTTCAGAGCTAGAGCATCTAAGCTTATCATTTCATATTAGATGTGATTGTTGTTAAATATTAAGCATACAAAGGTATTCAAAATACATTTATTCTTTGAAAGTGTTATAGGATTTCAATTAGTAAGGAAGTCTCATAATTCGATAGGTATCTTTTAAAATATGATGACAAATTATTATGATAAAGTATTATGCCGAACCATCGTGAATATACAATTTTAAGCGTACATTATACTGAAAAGCTTGACTAGATAAATATTTTTCTTAAAGGCATGAAAGCAGTGGTCGCTAGAATGTATTATTTATCGAATACTATATCTAAAAAATTCGTAATTTTTTGTTTACTAGTTCGCACGATTTCATTCTTATAAAAACGGTTTTGTTAGTTCATGGTAACTACGGGTTTTATTTGGATTTATGAAATGTAGGCAGTGTTTCATTTTATTGACATAACCATTACCGATTTTTGATAATCCCTGTTAGTTTTTATCACTACTGATCAGTCTCTATGGAAAAGTGTGATTATATGTCAACTAAGTCATACTCTAAAAAGTTATCTATCTACTGGTGGAAGTCTCATCAAAATGGATTCAGTCGTTTAGAAAATTAGCCCAAATGAATATCAAACAATCCAATTTTGTTTGCATGTATAGAATTTATTCTGAAATTTGAATGACCCGGCAAATGTGTTTTGAAATGTTGATGAATAATAATAACCTCCAATCCACAGAGTGCATTATGTAAGTTTGCAATACAGTCTACTTTTATAAAACATTGTTGCACTATCCCGTCATATCCATTAATTTTATCTTTGAAAGAACAAATCATTAGGTCAACCATAATGATCGAAATGAAGCCGCTCGAGAAAGTTTCGCATTATATTCGAAATTAGAGAATAGGTGGCTACTTCTTACTATTTTCATTTGTTCTTCGTGTCTTGAAACATTACTACATTCGTCAGTTATGAGCCATAAGTACTCGTACATTGTAATTTTCTTATGCAATTTGCTTTTAAGTTTTTTTATAACATTTTTTGTAGTGATACCGGATTGGACATCAAAGTTTTTTTCTGTTATAAAAATAACTCGAACTTACAGCATAAAAAGTCGTGGTGGTCGAATCGTTTGGCCCCTGGATTTTAGATACCCGCACATTCGAACCTCAATATGTACCAACGAATTTACCGATATTCGTAAACATTTACTAAATTAATTGGTAACATTATAAACTGACGGGAAGGAAAATAAACGTGAGGAAACCTGAAACTGCCAAATTTTCTTATAGCACCATCGTATATGGGACAATATAGACCTGGATTCCTCGTAATTTGAAATCGCCAATACATCGTGGACTGGCGTGGTAATTACGCCCTTACCTTCCTTCGAGAAGAGACCTATGGCCTTGCAGTGGGTCTCTTAGAGGCTGACGTAATACTTTCCTAAGACCATCATGACGAGTAAGCACCCAATTTCAATAATATGTCAACAAATTTCTATAGGTTGGTTCCACTTGTAGCAATTGCAACCAATGAGGTGGTATCTTAGTCAAACACCATACTTGTAAACTCTATTAGAATACTCTTATAAAACCATGAAGGTTGATAGAACATTTTGTACTGCCAAACCACGATTTGTTCGTTACACTGAATACATTTGAAAGCCGGTCTCCTTTTGTATGCCTAGCATAGGTTTCTAAAGAAATCGTCTCTTAACATACTCTCGTGTATGTATGTAAATAATAAACAAATATCATTACGTACATCGTTAGGAGAAAAAATAGAAAAAGAATTGTTTAAGCGATCGACGCAATGTACAACAGATAATAAATATAAAATATTCCACATCAGTTACGGAAGGAGGTTACTGACTCGCAATTAAACTTGGTGTAATAAATTGAATCAGGTGGTGTGTAAAAAACCACTCGGTGTAAAAGAACACCGATGTTAACAATATGTTTTTAGATATTTTTTTAAGACGTGCAAAACCAAACAAATGATATTTAAAAAATTTAAAAAAATTTTGAAGAGTTTTTGGCGGTATTGTAGTTTGTCATGTATCTTATATTTAATTCATAATCGTATGTTATTTGACTGTATATTTTGTAAAATTGGTGGTGTTCTACGTAAAATAGTTCGGTTATTGTGCATAAGTGAATGGAAAATAATACCACGGAGCATGAAATTCTGAGATGCCACAAAAATTCCCTGGAAGGTTCTAACAAGGGAGCCACCATCTTGCTGGAACATTGAAATAATCACACGACTCTTGTAACATTATTAACTACTTACACGACAATGACAGTTATAATCTGAAAGATTGGTTGCCAAAAATAAAAGTAAAAAAAAAATTTTTGAATTTAGAAAGCCTTCTTATTGTGACTATAACGAATCACTAATTTTAATTGTATAGACGTAATTTCTAACCAAAATAAGCTACTTCAATCAAACTTGTTACTTTAAATTCGACATAGAAGATTTATATTGGTTTTCAATTCACTTTACATAATTTTGATAGATTACTCGCCGCTGAAAGCGTGTTTAGTAAGACGCTCTTTATCTCATAACTCATCAAACTACTTACTTACTGGGGTATTCACTTGGAACATTCTTTACGTCCCTTTTATGATCACTTTGATCTAGTTGACTATTACACATACCTACAGCTTAAAAATAGCGTTAGCAAACTTGTTTGCAGTCAGGTTACCTAACACTTCAAAAGAACAAGAGACTTGCTACATGCACAAATGGAATGTAAATAGTCAAGTACTTGTAGTGATACATACGTATATACAATAAGCTTTTACCCGCGGCTTTCCTCGCGTTAATGTAGATTTGATCTATCTCTTGGGAAAAGTAAATTATTCTTGATAAAAAGTGCCCTATTTCCTTTTATGTACCTCTGATAATATGCGTATATACAAAATTAACGATGATTAATTTCATAGTTAAGGTGCAAATGCGTAGCGAACAAACAAATTCATTTTCGCTTTCATTACATTCGTTGGAATCTTAGTATTTTACCGAAATTTACTTAAGCATATAATATATGTATGTAATTGAAATTCTTAAATATAAAACAATAGGTATGTTGGTTTTACATAATCAAAACATTACAGCTGCTGACGTTCTAAATATTATTATTTAAATGCAAACTCGTAAAACGCAAATTAATTAATTCTTAGCTGTAATTATATGATCATATTTTATTACGATCGTTGTCGAACACGGAAATATATGAACTTTGTTTTTTAGATATAAGGACACTATTATATTTTTGCTTTATATAATATTTGAATTTATAAATGAACAATCACTTTATATTAAACGAACATAATTTTTATTTGACGATTGGATTTCATTATGTACCAACTCTGAATGTTTTCTAAGTCTACACAGTAATCGACCACAAATTAGATCTTTAGACGTATATGTATACTATTTAAATCTCTCTCGCCTTTCATTGAGATGAGACTATAAAAAAGGAAGAAAAATATAATAAGTAGGTACGGGAGTAACGATTGAATTGATCCATGTGTTATGCTAGAAGGTTGGCAACAGTGATGTCTTAATGTCTTAAACGCACTCACACATAATTAGTAAACTATGCAATACGCCATACGGTCAAATACCTATTCATACAGATGCAAAGGTTATTTCGGAGGTACATCTAATAACGAAATTGCTGTAAAAGTTATAATTGCCAAAATAATCAATACAAATATGTAGAATTGAAGTGTCTGTTTGTAATGTGAAAATAACAGCTTTTTCATCATCGGAATGTTAGTTATAAAAATGAAACAATTTTAAAATTATTTTCTGTTTGTTTGTTCCGGCTAATCTTCTAAACGGTTGGTACTGATTTTGACGAGAAAGATGGCATGTAGCTGCTATTATAAGGAGTAACTAAGTTCTTTTTGTTTAAGAACAAATATTCCACGCAAATATAGTAAACTAAATAAGCAGTGTCCAATGCCTTACCAATACCAATAAGCACCTTAACAAATATTTTTAACCATGTAATCTAAAAACAAAAAAATTCCAAGCGGACCAAGTCGCAGGTTCTCTATAATATTCGAAGACATGTAGCTACTATGCAATTTTATAAATGAAAGTTGCTGAATCCACAAGATATACAGTGATTAGTAATTATAATTATGGTATGTGCAATATGTAACTATTAAAAACTACTGAATTGCAACATTAATTTTAATATGTTTCTTTACAGATTTACAGTTAGCAGCGGAACTCGGAAAGACTTTGCTGGAAAGAAATAAGGAGCTTGAAACTGCTCTTCGTCAGCACCAGAACATTATCGAAGACCAAACACAAGAAATCGAAGTAAGTTCTTATATTATACATAAAACTAAAAAGATATTCATATGGAAACGTTAAACAATTATTGACTACCAGATCAATATATCCATAATTCGGTTTGCTGCTGACTTGTGCCAATTTATTAGGGTTGAATTGACACTAGGAGCAATCGGGGTAGTGATCCGGATGCAAAAATTCAGCGGTTAAAAAAAAATTCTTCGCAGTATCAAGAATGCATTTTTTAATTTTCTAAAAAAATAACAACGAAAAAACTTATTAACAAGCATATTTTTCGAAAAGTTGAAACTTTTTATTGATAATAAGCTGATATCCTACTAAAAATGAGTCATTCATTTATTCACAAAATATTTATCGAAACTACGGAAGAAAGGGATGATTGTATTCCGTGTTTTTTTTTCTTGAACTGAAAACGCTGTTGACCTGGATAGGACTTTACAGCTTCACCGAACTATTCCTGGCCAAAACTTTATCCCTTTTATGCAAAATTTCGAAATGTGCCTACATTTTGTACGGTGCTCAGAGGCGGCGCGAATGTTGAATCCGCTAATACTATTTATGGCTATAAAATGTGTTATCATCATGTATGTAATATAGTCTAAATATTATATATATTAAAAAGATAATCCAGATCGAGTTTCTTGCCGGTTCTTCTCGATGACTGGGTTGTTTCC
>JACEII010000022.1:805327-849702 GCA_014332785.1 Antheraea mylitta | reverse complement strand
AATATTCCGTGTGTGCACTAAACATTTTTTGATTCTTTGCTGACCACGGCTATAAACTCTTTAACTCGTGAGTAATCACACAGAGATTAATGTGTTACGCACATACTTACTTGGAGAATAAAGCCCTAGCTAAGGCAAGCCTCATTCTCCAGCCACCTGAGAAAGTTCTCGTGGCTCGTCCCTGCATCTGTGATGTGAACCCCAGACCGCTGAGAATCACGGACGCACGAGCTGGCGCCTTATCGGCTTCTATGTTCTCTAACTGCGCGTAAACTTCGCTCAGCTCCGTCGACAGACTCGGATCCGTTGATCTTACAACATAACAATTATCCTTTTATTTTTTTTCTTAGTTTTTTTAGTTCAGATAGGTTGCGAATCGCATGTACCATACAACAGCCCAAGCCGAGGTGTGCCGTGCACCCTTGAGATAGTTATCAAATAAAATCGGCTGAGTGCCTTAAGCACTCGCCTTAGTAGTCCGGTGAAGATGTTAAGACCTTGCTATGTCAATAGCAAAGTCGTTTTGAAGAGAAAAAAAAAATCTTAGTATTTCGCCCATGTGGAAAATTCCACAATTCAGCCAGTGTCATTTACATTTATATTAAAGTAATGATTTGAACTGAACACAGAACAGAAGATTTGAAGTTGATTTCAACTACCCCTTTATGTCCAAAATAGAACAAAAGTACAATACATACTTTGGGATTAGTAGGTACCTAAAGAACTAAATTCGTATATAGTACATCTATACTAATATATAAAGCTGAAGAGTTTGTTTGTTTGTTTGGTTGAACGCTATGATCTCAAGAATTACAGATCCGATTTAAAAATTTCTTTTAGTGTTAGATAGCTCATTTATCGAGGATGGCTATAGGCTACATATCATCACGTTAAAACCAAAAGGAGCTGAGCAATAATGAAGAATGTCTCAAAATCGGGCTACTTTGGAAGCTTCCGCTGCGTGTTAATGTCAGTATTATACGCGTTGCCATGGTAACGCGATAACATTCTATTAAAAATATTTTTATTTTGTATTCCTATTAAAAAAGTTTATTGTACATTAGTTTTGTTTTCGATTTTTAATTATACGTGTTACGTTTATATCGCAAACATTTCTTAAGTTTATTTTGTGTTGTTATTCAAAAAGTTTAGTAGTAATAATCTTCGTCCAATAATACAGTCGAAGGAATTAATCCATACAGCCAATTCTGAAGTTGTCAATATAGTTAGTTTTCTTCTATGTCCAAGTTAATGTAAAGGTATAAGCGCCGAATCCTCTACATAATATAACGTAATTTTTTACCTCCTAATCTTCAAGACCATAGAATTAATGCTTCATGGTTTTATTTTTCATTCATTTCACTTATGCAAAATAAACGAACGATATTATATAATACGCAACCAATTTCTACACGATATAGAATCATGTAACACAATATTATGAAAAAAATATAAAATCCACTACCTGACAGACTGAAATCCCGCCAAACACTCTTAAAAAACTCTATTCTACATTAGTTTTGTTGCCAATTTTTTATTTGTGATATATTACGTATCATAAAAGTAAAGCGAGTGAATCTATATTAAAATAAATTATTTTTGGTGGATAAAATCTGTGATGCTACAAACATGAAAATTTTTTTTAACTCTGTCGATATGTCTGTTTTTTTTATTTGTTCCGGGTAATATCCGAAACTATCTCCGAACCTATTTGAATATTTTTTTCTTCTTAGAAATGACTACGCTTAACAGCTTCACCGGACTACAAGTAATATTTGAACGGGAATTCTACGGGCAAATAAGTAACTAATTAGCTGTTTTATTTAATATTGTTCGATAATGTGTAGCTTCATAGTTTCATTATTTTCTTATATAGTGTGAGCACTGAGGGTGATATATAGTTTAAAATTCCAGTTATGTGGCTGATCATAATCCCATCCCATTCGATACACTATTAGTATTCACATACATAATGTACACGTTACCTGTTACAGTAGATGATGTGTGTGTGATACAAATATTTTTGAAATAGTATTATTGTATTTATATAATATTTACACTAGATGTGTAATCACAATTTTAAATTTATTTAATATATTAAAAAAAAAACGCGTGCGAAGCCGCGGGTAACAGGTAGTATATATATATATATATATATATACACACACACATTCACATATTATATAGGTATGAAGCAACAATTAGACTTTAATTTTATTCACATTAATATATTTTAATCTCTCTTTATTGTGACTTAAAGTCTGATCACAAAGTGCTATGTCATTCCAATTATCACCAACGTGTAAGGGACCTACTCCATGGCTACATGACAGCCCACGACGTATTGGCGATTTTAAACTCTGAGAAAATCAGTTCTTTTTTTCTCTTATACTGAGGTACTACAATATTTCTCAGATTCATTATATTATACTCTATATATTATAGATTATATTACACTCACATTTAAACCTTTCAATGGTTTTGATTAAAGTTAAGCTAAGGACACTGTGACATATTACTGTACTTTCTTAGAAGTAGTCTTTTATTTCAATTAGCTCTATTTTTTTTCTCTTTAGCTTTATGTGTGTACATAAATAAATAAATGATATAATGTTTAGTAATTTATAGACAAATACAAGAACTAATCATTTACTAAGATAACTTGAGCATAATGACAAAGATATGTTACCTGTTAGCATAGCTCAAGGTGGTTTACTTTGCCCTGCATAGTATTAACATCAATATCAAGTAAAACATTGCTATTCTATAATTAAGTTATGACTTTATAATAATATTTCAACAAGATTTCCTCATTATGATTTATTAGAGAGAGAGATTTATTATGCACTAAATACTTAGCAATTTTTTAAACCTACAAATCTCCTAAGCTTGCTATAAATAAAAACATTATAAAGCACACAAAACACAAGGTATCATAAAATCTAGGTATAAAGAAACAACTTCCATACTAATCATCCAACACTTATGTTGCTGGGTACCTTTACAAATATAATTTAAAAAGCATAATGGTTCTATGTCAGAACACTAGCTTGTGGATCAATGACTGTATATGGGCTTCATCCTCAGGAAATTTAAAAGGTATACAAAGCTATTCTTTTATAAGAGACCTATGACTTTAATAAGAAAAATATATGAAATCACAGGTAGTCTGCACAATTAGTAAAAGTACTTACCCATTATTAATTGCAGTTGTAATCTCTTTTTCTCTTTTAATTAAGTTCTCTCGAACTATATCACATTCTAGTACACTTTGCAATGCTAGTGTGTCGTCGCCAACAACCTCCTGTTCCACATGCAATATAGATATATGTGAGGGTATCTTGAGTTGTTTACATGAGATCATTCTAAGTAGGGTTGTCTTTCCAAGACCATTTCGCCCAACCAAACCATAACGTCGACCGAATGCCAATATTAAATCAGCTCCTTGTAACAGTACTCTAAAATTTTTAAAATAAAAAAATATTAAACCTCAAAAAGTTGTTAATTCCTTAATAGTGTAATTAGATGAAAGTTTTGGAAGAAAAGAATCTAAAACACCCTCATTTGCTTTGTGCTTATACAAATGTACATATTTAGTACAAATTATTAATTAAATCCAGAGAGACTTGATCCAAGATATTGTATTAGTAATGTAATAGTTTTTCAGTGGCAGTTACAGACACATAAACATTATTTATAGTGACAGATATATAAAACATTCATTTTATCTTTATCATATTACATATACATAAATTAAGCCATTATTATTATTATTATATGCTATCCTTTAATACACCTATACTAAATAAAAAAATAGATATACATAATACATCACAAGTATTTTATCTATTAATATGATCATATCATCTTAACCTTTTGTTTCATATCTAGCTAAACCACTAACCAAAGAAAAGGTAAAAAAGATGTAGCTTGCAGCTGTAGTAATGTGTAATTAATTCAAATTGAAATTAAGTATATGAGTTGTTTTTAATTAAGTAAATCAGAGGCCAACAAAAATATACTAACTACTAACCTTTATTCCCAATTTCCACATCCAAAAAGTTTTCTTATACCCAATGTATACCATAGTGTAACATTCAAAGAAATTTACTGATGGATTAGAGTTTGAGAATTTAGAAGGATCACAGCCAATAAATTATCACAAACAGAACTAAGCAGGACATATCAAGGGCACTGGGTATATAATCTATAAACTGGTTACTAACTAAAAATAAGATAATGGAATATGAATGAATGATATTTACCGGTCACCATAAGCAATGTCGAAATTTTCTATCCTGATATCCTGAGCTCTATTTGTTCCCTTTGCTTCCAATTTGCTATCCTTTTTAGAAGTTACTTGTGATGCTGTTGCAGTTTGGAGAACTGGTACCACAACAGGAATCTTAGCATCCTTATGCTTTTGCTGTTTCTGTTGTAACTTTGCTTCAGCCTTTTCTAACTTTCTAGCATCAACTTTCTATAAAAAATATTACAATAATTTTTTTTATTTAATTACATCATTATCATTAAAATTTATATTGTAATATATTTCACAATATGGTTATAATAACTTTAAACATTTAACATTATTGCACAATATTAAAAAGTCAATTTTATTTAATACATTTGTAATTACGAAGCTCAATTTTTAACATTTCTATTCTATTTCATGTTTTTTCTTTCGAACTGACTAAGCTATTGGCCTTGCAATGCCTTTGTAGCTTCACCAGACTACACTATTTCATGTTTTTGATCTACATGGACTGTGTATTGGTTTAAGTGGTACCTTTCTGGGTGTGTGGGTGTGAATCAACACAGGACAATTGTTTGTAGGGTCCACTAATGGTTATTCTTTGTATGTGCCTGTTAATTGTGTGTTTCTAAAATCTCCAGTGTTGTAGGTCTTACCAATGGTAGCTGACTTTAAAAGAAGGAAAAATCGGTAACCAATTCTAAAGTGATTTAGTTACTTACCAAACTATCATCTCTAGTCTGCAACCATATACTTTTTAAATCTTCTGTTTCGTGTGGAGCTGTAGACATCGAAGCTAAATGTATTGGTGCATCTAAAACTTTTCTGGGTCCATTACTACTACAAGTTTTTTCCGGTTGTAGCATATGCAGGAGCTTTTCACATATACTTCTATAGATGGAGATATAATTTAATTGTCAAATTAAAATATTTAATCTGGCCACTTGTGTTAATAATTTATAAAAAGTTAAAGCCGCGCTATTATATATTCTGTTTACACGAATTGTAAAATATAGAAGAAAATTAAACCTTATATCTTTCTCCGATTTTTCTGAAATTCCTTGCAACACCTCACCAACAGCCTCGTACACTTCTTCTGTATCTTCGAATTCCCCAGCACTGTTGTCCAAAATATCTGAAAACACCTCGTTAAATAATAACTCGTCTTTCAAAGTAAAATATATTCTTTTGGCAAAATAAAATAGCGACAGATGTATAACCTTTACAAAAACGTACCTTCAACATATTTTTTTAGTTCTTCGTCAATTAATGGAAATTGACTTTTTAAAAAGTCACCACAACTAGCCATTTTTGACCAAAAACCGATTTAGCTTAGTTCTTTATAGCATTTATTATAAAAAAAAATGAGACTAACGTAGCACAAAATGTAGTACACAATAGACAGCCATAGACGATTATAGATCGACTTATGTCAAATATGACAACACGCAATGTTGCCTGTATTAAAACTACAGATAAGAATCAACGAAAATTCTAAGAATCAAAAGCAAGAATATCTTATAAAATTAACGATATACAAATTTACTGATGTCATAAATATCTATTGAACAACAATTGTATTGTCAGTGCCGTAATGACATAATAATCGTATGTTTAGTATTAAGACTGTTTATGTGAACCTAAGATCTCAGTTTTAAATCATACACAGAAATGCTGCGACATATTGATTAAAACTTCGAAATGTATTTACATATCGTTAAAAGCTTATATTCCCTTACTAACTATTCTACTAAGAAATAGAAATCAAATAAGTATATAATAACATCATAGGACTTCCATTCTTATGGTTCTCTATATTTCTTACATAAATCTTTCATGTATAAAATTTTATTAACATTTTTATATTGTAATCTATTTGTTTGCAGTGATATTACGTGCACGCACTTTGCCACTTTAACTACCATAATTGAATAATTATACATGTAAGCAATACTATACAAATTTGGGAAGTATATAATTTTATTATATATATAAGTTACAAAATGTATATATATAGTCATTGCAGGGTAAATGTGTAAAAATATCAGAAAGTTGGAGTGAGTGGTATTTATATAAAATGACATGGCTGATTGTGGGAAATCACCGAATTAGTCGCAAATCAATCGGCATTGAACAAACTATTATTAATTGACGCTCACACGGTGAAGTTCTCATTTTTTGTTTAATTTTTTTTTTTTCTCTCGAACTGACTACGCTATTGACCTGACAAGGTCTTTACAGCTTCACCGGACTACTATTGTTTAATGTTGTTATTTTAGTCTATTAATAAGGCACACATATTACCACAACGTATTTTATAAAATCTTCTGATTGTTGTCATCAAATAACCAATAATTTCACCGAAGACACTTTTTCTTTACCTCAGCGCAAGATCGATATATTGTTTAAAATTTATCACTTCTGTATATCAATTTTATATAATTTAATATATTGGTAGTAAAAACATCAATGATCGAGAAATTGAATAAATGGAAGAAAGAGCGTTACCAACATTCCAGATTGTCCGCTAAACGTTTCGTCCCAGTGCGGAGATATTACTTCTAGGAAGATGGTGGTCATGGAAGTGATCAACAGTATTCTGTTTCAATTAATGAAAACGTTATAACTAAGTCATCATGGTTATCAAATATATTTCTGCACAATTTAAAGATTATTTATTTTCACAGAGTAGGCAGTGCTATATTTGACTAAGTAAAAAAAACGTATATTGAAATTTCAAAACTCGTAAACAACATAGAGTACTCTTACTGCTAAAAATATTCAGCAGAGGATTTCAATAAACAGTATACTATGAGTATAGTATACATAAGCGGTAGGTCTTGATTGTTATCATTTCATATCAGGCAGGGTTTTTCCATCTACATTTCTACAAAAGACAGTTTACTATACAATAACGGTTCCGTTGACCTAACAACAATTAGTAGCGGACCTATTGATTTAGTGCTTATTAATATACTATGTTGTTGCACAATATGTGTTAATAAAGGACACTGTTTTATAAATATAATCATTATTTTATGTTGAAGTTATTAAAAATATATTAGTGGAAATTTTAGAGGTTGTAAGAGTAGTGCAACTTTTAGTATAATCCGCGCCAAACTTTTTGACCATCCTGAATTTAACTGCATAGATAACCAATTTACGTAATTATAGGTAATTTTGACAACTTTGACAAATTGAGGATAAATAAATGCCAATTTAGATTTCTATAATACTAATCTTCTTTGTTTTTTATTAAACTCTTAATGATATTATGCGCACGCCCGTACCTACGGTCGAATTCAGAGCGGCCAAAAAAATTTAGCGCGGACTATACGTGGTTTTCGTTATTAAATCTAGTAGAGAGTCAGTTTCAAATTGGCAACACTGGCTGTATACTTATAGAGCTGTGACTTCTATAAAGTATGGATGATCGATATTAGAATAATATTGAATTAACATCGATATGAAACTATCGATGTACAGAAATAGTGACAGCAAAACATGGACATTTTCGGTAGCAAAGACAACTATCCATTCTATTTCACAATATAAATCTGTTGATTGTTATTGAAGATACAATACAAAAAAAAGACATTCCCCATATTCTTAGGCACACCTTGTTAGAAAACTGTGTTTCCTGTTTTTCAGTTTCGTTACTGGAACGGGAGTTGGCTGTTGGATAGCTTTCTAAAAAAACTTTTATGAACTAGTCTCTTTCCCTTTGGAAATGAAATAACTATACATACGGCTTACTTTGATTACGATGATTAGTGTCATCTAGTGTAAAATATTTAAATTTGATAATTCTTGATAGTACCTAGCCAGTACATACAACAATAGATGACTCTACTATTTACAATTCGATATTTAATTTTTATAACATCGATGTGTCGATGCTATCACATTGAAAACAACAATGTGTTCCCCTAAATATCGTTTACATATCGTGTCGGGTCGTATACATGTGACGTGTTTATTCACAATTATGATTACCGAGCATCCCTACTATAAAATAAGGTTATAAAATGTTATATAAAGTTATAATATATGGTTGTTAGGGACACTAGGGATAGTCTATATTAGAAAAATATCGATGTTGACATAGATTTTAAAATTGAATTAAAAGTATCGATGTACGAAACATATAGATAACGAAACATCGATGTCTAAAAACATACATGTTTTAGTTAGCAAATAGAACTGTCTGTAAAAAAACTAACTTTATCGGGTGTGCTCCATATTGTCTATTCCGTTGCTGGTACAGGAGTCAATGTGTTCGTTCTACGTGATTTTTTAAATTTGTTGTATCACTATAAGTTTTTTATTATTCTTTGAAAAGTACACGCATATTGTTGTGGTATTTTCATTTTTCGTTATAAAGTACTTAAGCACGCCGCTTTAAGTTGTTTTCCGGTTAGTGGAAACATTTATTTCTTACTAATGACTATATTATTTCTTTCTTAGCTTGTAAATAATAATGAACTAACTTCGAGTTTTTTCCATGCTTCGCATAAATTGCGCTGTTCATAAAAATCGCTTTAAACGTGTAATTTATGTACGCGATTTATTAAAAATCGATTTAAAAAATTTATACAAATCGATTTAAAAAAAAATATAATCGATTTAATTAAAATCTATTATTTATTAACATCCCTCAGCGTTCCGCTGGAAGTAATATTATTTTGTGGGTGTTATCGTCGTAGATAAGATACTATATACGAGAGTTATCGTAATGGCAGCTCACAAATAAAATAAACGCATCTTTGGAAAAATCTATATTATATTATGGAAACAAATGCTTCAACCTAATACATTTAAGTTCATTTCGTTATAACTTCTGAATGGTCATTGTATCACAGCTAAAACTGAAATGGATCAAAATATTGATAACAATGTTGCAGTGTTGGCTATATTGGATAATCAGTGTAAGTAAACAATAACAAACAACAAGGCTTTCATTAAAAATCATAATTAATGAAACTAATTTTCTTTATCATTAATACTTTACAATCGAAAACTTTAACTATTTTTTTAGCAACAGCATACAAGCCAAATAATATGGCTATAACAACATACAGTCACACTCACAATATGAACCATGAAGAAATGGATACAATTGAAAATAATAAACAAAGTAAGCTCAATTCGTTTTATATTAATGTAGAAAACTCCTTTGTAAAATAACTCAGCAATGTTTTTTTTTTTCAGATATAATTTGGACAAAAAATGCAACTTTAATGCTGTTAAGTTTATATGAAACTAAAATTCACATGCTGGACAATCCTAAAAAGAAATCTAAAATGTGGTTGTCAATAGCTGAAGAGTTGAAAACTTTGAATATAGAGGTATTTGTAATTTATGTGCAACTAGTGGCCCAGTGGATATTGTCTTGCACCGATAATCTGTATTAATAATACAAAGATGTAAAGTTTGTGACGTCGTGAGCTTGTAATTTGTAGGAGATAATCTCGGGAACTACTGATCTGATTTGAAAAATTCTTTCAATGTCATATAGCTTATTTATAGAGGATGGTTATAGGCTATATATCATCACTCTAAGACCAATAGGAGCGGAATATCTATGAATAATGTTTAAAATCGGGGTTTTTTCCTCTTGAGAGCTCCTGCTACATGTTAGTGTTAGCCCAAAGAAACTATTCCATGTGAACAAAGTCATAGGTAGAGCTTAGTTAACAAAATCTGGATAAATATTAATACCTAAATCTTCCTCATCAATCAGTTATATTTACTGATGAAAACCATATGAAATTACATTCAATCGTTTTTGAGTTTATTGTGAACAGACAGATGGGTGCGTCAGAAGACTTTGTTGTATACTATGTAATTATATACTCAAGTGTATATATTGTTTCATAAAATTCAACAATGTACTCCGGACACTTAATATACCTACTAAAATACTTGCTTAGAATACAAAAACTATTTAAATTATTCCAGGTAACTGCAGACCAAGTAAGATGGAAAATAAATGCACTAACAAAAAAATACAAAGACTGTATAGATAACGGCCAAGGTGTCATGTCCTTTAAATATTTTAATGAAATGCACCAGATTTTGGGGAGATATAGTGAAAACAGTGATAACTATAGATTATCATCTGGTGTTGTGCAAACTCAAGATGAACTTGAAAAGGACAAAAATAAAAGAAACATATCCCATAAAAATTCTACTCCTTTCAGAAAGTTAAGAGCGGAAAGAAGAGCTAAAGTAGAATTAGATAAACAATGGATTGAGTATATAAAAAGACAAGAGGAACAGAAACATATAAGAGATGAAAGATATGAAAGAAGTTTACGATTGAGGGAAGAAGATTTGCAATTGAGAAAAAAGGAATTGGAAATAAAACAGTCTTTAGCACTTAAGAAATTACAGTTGAAAGAGAAGAAACAAGAAGAAATTTTGAAGATTGAAAGAGAGAAATGTGCTCTATTAAAAAAATTAATAGCTGATAATGAAATAATGAGGCAATAACTATAAAATAAAATATGGACCAAGAGATAAATGTCTAATAATATAATCCTTTCTATAATTTATTTACTCATTTAAATTTATAATATATAAAATACTTTTGACCATTTTTAAGGATCTAAACCAGTGGTAGAACTTATTAATAAACAGGTCTCAAACATATGTCAGTCATGGTCTCGTGGGCTGCAATCTACAAATATTTAGGTATTAAATAAAAGAAAAACATAATTTGAAAAATGGTTGTCCAATATAAAAAGAATAATCGGGTGGGCTAACTACAAAGATCCAGAGACAGGCCGAAGGTTGAGTATAGCTGCTCTAAGCGTTAGTTGAATACAGTAGTTCTCAACCTTTTTTTCTTCCCAGAGCAATTAATTCATTTATGATCACTACCTGGATAACTCCATACCTTCTCCTTAAAATACGACTTGTTTTTCATAGGTCTATCTATTGTCAATCTTAACTTTGAAATATACCTAGTACTGTCACTAGACTTGTGATCAATAGAGAATTACTATAAAAGTATGTTTATCTACATTTAAAAAATTATATTATTGTAATGAAACTTCTTATGGCATTTGCATTATATACAGTGAATTCCGGTTATAACAATGACTGAAGGAACTTTAATGTCGTCGCTATATCCGGAGGTCGCTATGTCCGAAATAATAAAGTCATGTACATATGTATTTACTTAACATTTATATAATTATGGCATACACGGGTGTTATTGAAAAACGTGTTATAATGCACTGTTTTGTGATTTAGTTTTTTCTGTATGCTGTAAGGTGTATTCCATTTTGATAATTCCTTCTACATCTAAATTATTTTGACCTTCACCAAATAAACGGTACTTTTTGAGCGTTGTTATAGCACATAATGCATCTCTAGTTGTTGGAATTTCATTTAGATTGCAATCTTCTTCCACTTCCACATCCTGCTTTTCTTGTGTTTGAAGCATCGACTCAATAATTTCATTATCAGTCAAGTTATCAATAGTGATAACTTGATCGTCAATATTCACAAAAGTTTCCCAATCCGTAACTGTTACTTCCGCCGATGATAACCTCGTCAACGGCAAATTGTCCAATTCTTCATCAGAATTGTCATCAGTTGTATTTAAAGTCGAAAATTTACCAAAACCCTGCAAGTGAAAAACATTCTTTTATTGTGTATGGAGTAACTCGTGCTCATGCTATTGTTATCATTTCAATGGTATCCAGAAGATTGTTCAATGTCGTTTACCATTTTCTCTACTGGATGCTTTCGATAATGACTTTTAAGAGTCTTAATTATACCTTGATCAATAGGCTCAATAACTGACGTGGTGTTTGGTGGCAACGATGCCAGTTTGATGTTAGTCAAATTTTTAGTTTGTGGGTGAGCTGGTCAATAAATAAAATGATATTTTTGTTTCTTCTTAGCTGATAGTCCCATTTCCGTAAAACTTTTTCAAAAATCTCCGATGTCATCCACGCTTTTTTGTTGGCTCCGTAATCAACTGGCAAGGCTTTTACACTTTTGAAATACCTTCGTTTTTTCGCCTTTCCTATAACCAGCCATTTTCGTTTTTCGCCTGCCATACTTGAAGCAACAAGCACAGTTATTCTATCTTTTGATAGTTTGCCGCCAACACACTTTTCTCCTTTGAATTTTAGTGTTCTATCTGGATTCATCAATTTAAAAAATAATCCTGTCTCATCAGCGTTCCATATTTGACTGTCGGTATACCCTTCAATTAATTTTGGTATAACTGTTCTCAACCAATTGTCACAGTCATTTTGCGAAACAATGGCGCCTCCACAAACTTTACCGACCACTATATCATAACGTTGTCTAAATCTATATATCCAGGCTTTCTGAACATTCAAAGTTTGTTTTCCCAAGCTGTCTGGCAAAATAATTAGCTTTCTCTTGCAAAAGAGGACCGCTTATGGGTACATTTTGGCTTCTCTGAGCTTTAAACGACACTAGGAGAGCATTTTCAATATCTTGATGAATCTGATTACGATTTTCCTTTATTTTCAGGAACTTAGATTCAAAACACTCCAGAATTTTAGCGCGATTTTTCCATATCGTTGATATTGTAGAATGTAAAACTCTAAATTCTTTACTCGGCTTGGGCTGTCGCCTGTTTTGTGCAAAAATCGCGACCTAAGCAAATCTATCTAGATATACGTATATGAGTTATTGAAACATGTATGTGTACCAACCGTGCGTGCCTCAACAACTCCTATATGTATTTTGTGTCGAAAAACTAAACTATATAGGATAGGGAAAATTAGGGTAGAACTCTTTGTCGTTTATTTCTCTAAAAAATAAAAATAGCGTGTAAACGTGTAGGCGTGCACGTGTGTATAGATGATGTTGTAGCAGTGATGTAAGGTTTTGTGTCACTGTATCGTGTGAGCAGCACACTCAAGAGCTCCACACCAAGGGAACGGACCTAGACTTGAGCCGCTACCGATGCGGGCCTAATCTGGTGTGCGGGAGAGAAATTTACCCCCAGACCACGGCGGCGTGATCTGTGGTTACACGAGCGTGGGCGTGAACACGCTCTGTTTGAAGAGACAGGCTGGTACTGATCATTCGCTGACGTGATTGAATCAGGAGGGTCGGTAAAAATGTCTCGCGGTAGTCTTCTATACTGCGCAGTGTTGGGTACGGGTTCATAGTTCGTGGCGGATACCACTAACCAACTGGGATGATTCGCGGCTTTTTCGAAATAACTACTGCGAGTGATTTTATATACGCCCAGACTGAAGGCATCTCCAGGTCCCTGTGGAGATCCTTATTTCGGACGTACATGGAGCACCGGTGATTTTACGTAGGGCTCGGTTCTGGAAAACCTGCAACTTATGAATACGATTTTGCGCGTGTGAAAAGACCGGACAACTGTACGTCATAATCTGACAGATGCAAGTTTTATATAAAGTTTGTTTATGTCTGAGGGACATTTTACTCTTACTATATCTTTTCTCGAACTGACTATGCTATTGACCCAGCAAGGTTTTAACAGCTTCACCGGACTACGTATGTAATTTCTTAGGGTCTAGCAATATACCAATATTAGTAAATGTATAGATAGTATATATGCTATTAGATTTCATACATTTTATGAGCATTTTTATATAATTTAATACATATTAGTCAAAAAAGTTTCATTTCCTCCGCAAATACACACGGAGACCCACACTTTTTTTTATCACTTTATTATTTTTATTTATTGTAATATAATACAGTATAATGGTGTTTATATAAATAAATAGCTTGTTTAGCTTCTCAGTAATCTGCCACTATCAATATAGTTTTCACATATCCTAATGGGATGTTACAAGTACCAGTTTGGGAATACCTGACCTAATATAGAGCTCTTTTATCTTTCAGGAAATATGTACTGGACAGGTTGATTAGTTAATTTATATTGAATCTCTTATGAGACAAAATAATAATTATAACTGAATTATTCTTGTTCATCAAGATGATCATTTTCATTCAAGCAATAATTGTGAAGAATGCATGCAGCAACAATTGTGTCTGTTATAAAAGCTATATTTCTATACACAGTAAATAACTTAATACGTCGAAATCTTCCTTTTAAAAGGCCAAATACTTTGTCACTGAGTTTTCTGGTGGTTGTATGTAAAGAATTGAACTCTCTTTGTTGTGGGGTTAACCTTTTGTTTTCTCTGAAAGGTGGAACAAGCCATGGTAATGACGGATATCCAGAGTGACCCACAAGGAAAGTGTTTTGTGGAAATAATGCATTTCTGTTCTGTACTGCAGTATTGTATAATGGAGATTTCTTTAACACTCGTGTACAGTTTGTAGAGCCTGGTTCCCCACAAAAAATATTGGTAAACCTCATATTCGTATCAAAGGTAGCTTGTAAGATTACTGAAAAATAACCCTTAGGATTACAATATTCTCTCGCATTTTTAGGTTTTTCAATTCTTATATGTGTGCAATCAACGACTCCCAATATATTTGCAATGCCCGTTTTTTCATGGAATGTGTCACAAATAAATTTAATCTCATTATAATCTTGAGGCCATTTAACTGCATCATTCAGTTTAGTCAATATCCAAGCAACCACACGCCGAATCACACGAAATGTCGAAGATATGGATATATCAAATCGAGTTGCAATAGGTGTTAATGGTTCAGTATTAGCGATAAACGACAGGAATATATAGAAACATAATTTTGGCTCCAACGGTTTCAGTCCAAATTTATGAGATGCAATGAAACCAGATTTTTCTAATTCATCTGAAAGAGATAAAGTTACTAACAGTGATATAATAGGTATTTCATTCATATATTAAATAGGTATTACCGATCAGACGAAAAGCTGTTTTTCTCGACAACCTTAAGCGATTTTTGAACTCCGGATCTGTCCATGAGTCTATGATATGCAAATAGTCATCTACACGCTTTCTTCTAAGCCGGATTAAATATTGCATAAGAGGAAAAAATAGTCTATCCTCCTCATCTTCATATTCATCTGAAGATTCATACTTATTACTACATACATCACTCCAACTACTTGTATTACTATCGTCACTACTAATAGTGGTAGTTTCAGCAAGCCACGATATAACTTGAGAATTGTTCATCTTTCAGGTTCATGTAGTAACTCAATAATATCATAGTAAAATCAAATAACAGTATATTTTTTTGATCCTTTTCTTATAACATAAAGTACTCTGAAATTCCTCCCTATTTGCACATTTTCAAATATGTAAACACAAATTGTAAAATGTTACTTTAACTTTTTTTAATGGCGTCTTCCACATACTCATTCCGCCAGTGTCAAGTCAGTTCTGCATTTCATGGAATGATATTACAACTGTAGCGTGTTGGCCATAAAAATGTATCTGCCTTTTTTTTTAAATAAATGACTTTCGATGTCATATTTTTTTTTTCTCGAAACCAAAAAGTGAATATTAAAAGTTTCGGTTGCAAAATCAGTGTTTTTTTCATCGCACATTTTATGTTCAACAGGCCCTAAGCAACTATTATATAGATTTCATCCCGTCTACTCTATTTGGGTCTCTGTACGTTCAATCCTGTTTTGCGTTACAAACAATGTACAAAGGTATTACTTGAATTTTGATAAAGCGCTCGGTGATAACGTATTGGTATGAACAAAATACATATACAACTTTGCTCATAAAACAAATAGACTTTTGATTGTTACATCAGTGTTTTACAATAAAATGAAAGATAATATGTAAATGTAAAAAAAGAAAAATAATATTTATTTCGCGAAACAAAATCGAAACCAATAATTTTATCAACTTTGTATCTAGGTTCCTTCCTTGAGTAAAGATTGCTCCAGCTTCTAAAATTAACAGCTGAAAGCAAATATATTTTCACCAGTTCATGAAACCCTGGAAATTAACTTTTCACGTGATCCCACGTTTCTAATGCGCCTACTAGTGTGGAATTTATTAGTGACGTTACAATCATATAAAATTCTAAAGCTCGATCCAAACTATGATGCCGTTAACGGACCGGTTTCGATCCCGTCTCCGATTAAATCTTGTTGTTTTTACACTACTAGTTCTACAATCAGTGTGTCTCGATACAAGCTTATCTATGATCCAAGGTCGATATAGTACGTTTCTCGAAATAATGCGACATATTTCTAGTGAAATATAAAATATTTATTGAAACTGCAAACAGTCAACTATTCTTTTAAAATGTTCGTGAATTTCAAATACCTGTAATTTTAAATTAATTTCTGCAACAGTTTAGAGTTTCATTATATACCATGCTTATTTTATATGTAAATAATATTAAGCATTAATATCTAGTACTTTAAATTTGTTGAAGATATAATGTATAAAAAACTAATATTTAAAATATATGCAAGTGGCAACTTGTCTCTTTATGCGGGGCGATGTAATTACGAAAACTCACACTGGTTATCATTATTTGTATTTCTCGCTGAAAAAACTAGTGTTAATCAGTCTTTAGCTAGAAGTGGCAGCATAACTACCATATTTCTAATGTTAGAAGGTTGGAAATAAACAAAATATCTGACTACGATTGTGTAGACTAGTAAACGCTTGGGCAACTGTTCTACAAATCCTTGTTTATTGATTGTGCAGACAAATTTAAATAAGATACGAAATAGAGGATGTGCAAACGTTACATATTAAAATATGTAGGCATCTAAAATACAAACAATAGCAGTTATAAAGTAAAATTAAATGTAGAGAAAGTAACAAGAACGTCTGGGCAATAAAATGATATTTTGGGATATTAGCAATAATTCGCTGCATTACGTGTAATTTTTGTAGGTGAGATTAGGATTACACCCAAGAAGCATGTGGTAGCCTTCTGTGTGGGGAATCTTTAATAGTCGCACTTTGAATTTGACTGAAAAATTTAATTTTAATTACTGTCTATAACACAATTGAAGCCACTGTTTACAATTTCCTCAAATCTAATCGACTGCTTGATTTCTAGAAGTAAAACGGTAAGTCTATAGTAACAACATTAAGTAAACGTTGATTTCGATATATCTTGTAACATACAATGATGTTTTATATCGATATTAAATGTTACGATATACATAGATAAGCATCATTGTTTCGTCTAAATTGGTATACATATGTAATAAGTTGTTTTGAACAACACTATTATCTTAATCTTACTGACAAGTGACAGTTGACACTAGTGATCAATGTGAATTCTGATCATTTCTTCAATCTTCAGTATACTATTCTTATCTATGGTGATCATCACACAGAGTACCTTATATAAAGATCATCACACTGATCATTGAATGGCTTGGCTGTAGATGAAAGTCTAGCACACAGAATAATATTACTCCTAGCGGAGGTCTAGCAATAGAGTGAAAGGAAGATATCTACTACGACTGTTCATGAGTAGTTGAAGAATTGAGCGGGCGAAGAATACAATAATTCTACACTTCGATGTTTATGTACAATACATCAATGTTTTAAAACATCTTTTTTATCTCTAATAGCATACGACAAAATAGAAATGAATATTTCTGCAAACAATGAAATCATACCTAATTTAGAGGATGGTAATAAGTTGAAAGTTTAATGAATATTTTTTCTCTAAGTTACAAATACTTTATATGTTTAGATATCCCACCATTTACTAACAACGGTTAATACAATATCATTACATGGTATAAAACAAAGTCCCCTACCACGTCTTTCTGTCTGTCTGCTCGTGATAAAATCAAAACCTATTAAACGGTTTTCACCAGTAGATAAACTGAGTCACGAGGAACGTTTAGGTATATAATTTGTCAAGATTTCTTTCATTATCAGGGCGGGACAACATCCATTGGGCTCGCTAAACTTATGTAGGTGAAACACTATAAACCAGTTGTTTTTTAATTTAAAAATAAGTCTGGTTATAATTTTAGGCTAGATTATAATATATATTGTTACTTATGTTTTAAAACTATTGCAACTAAGTAAAAGTATATATAAACTAGTAAAAAATATATGTAATAATAAAACAGCAGTGTGCAGTAAAAATATGTTGTCATCAATAAAGTATTAGTATCATATATTATATTACGTTTTGATGCAAATGGTATTACAGGTGATCACAATGCTGTCGAGTCATCTTGCATCAACATGTCACATCCTCATGCAGTGCAGCTAGATGATGAATCTAATACAACAGACAATGCAGAAAAGCATGGTATGTATATGAACTAAATTTAGTTATAGTTAGTAAATTGTAGTGTTTTTCATATGGTCAATACGGAGTTGTTAAAGCGTTTTGAACTTTAATGTTTTATTTACATGCCAGTATTAATCAACATGCATTTAATGAACTTCTTGTCTTTTTGAATTACCTTGTATTTTTTTATTAGCAGGTTTAATTTTTTTCATAGGTGCAATTTGGACACCAGATTCAACATCAATACTATTAAAATTATATGAGTCTAAGCTGGAAATGTTAGAAACACCGAAAAAGAAAACCGGTATTTGGCAAGCTATATCTGAAAATTTAAAAGTGTTTAATATTGATGTATGTATCTTCTCTTCTTTATTCTTTTTAAGAAATATTTTAATACATATCTTTTGGTTTCAATAAAGCATACAATATAAGAAAATGTGTAATATAATAGGCAGCAAAGAGGTTATAAGCAATGATAATTTAGTTTTAATATAATTTGGTTATCATTAATTAAGTTTAATTACGATTACAGATGTCTCCAAACCAAGTGAGGTGGAAGATAAATGCACTTACAAAGAAATACAAACAATGTTTAGACTGCGGACATTATGAAAAATTTAAATACTTCCAGGAGATGGACAATATTTATGCACATTACAATGTTGATTGTGATTCTCACACAATCACAGAATTGTTACATAAAAAGAAAATTATAAATAAAAGTGATGAAGCTGAAAATATATGTTTATCAAAATCAACTGAGAGTAAAGCAATGATTGAATTAAGAAAGATTAGGTTAGCAAACAGAATAGAATCAGATAAAAATCAAGGTAAATTACATTTAGAGAAACAGTGGCTTGAGTTTCTAAAAAGAAAGGAGGAAGAGCAGCAATGTTCTGAGGATCTATTTGAAAGGACTTTAAAATTGCAAGAGGAAAAATTGGAACTAAGAAAAAGAAAATTAGAATTAAAAGAATCATTAGAATATAAAAAAATTCAATTAATGGAAAAAGATTATGAAGACACGTTACATGTTTCAAAACAAAAGCATGCATTATTGAAACAGTTACTTCAGTTAGGTCATTCAACATAAAAGTTGTTGCCATTGAGAGGAATAGAAAAAAAAAACTTTTTTTACTTATAGTTTATTCTCTAAATCTCTAATAATTTCAATTATTTTAAATGATTATCTACCACATCAAAATTACAATATAGTCGTTATACACATTAAAATACAATACAATTCTTCTAATACTAAGTGTATATTTAATTGCAGAAATTGTATATTGTTTCTGGTTCTTTGTTACTTGTGACCGAATTTATGTAGAATGTAGTTTATTCCACATTATCTACGAAGATATCCAAAGTTACTGAATAAATACGTAATTTTAAACATTTTCAAATGGGCTGTTTTAGGTTTAATTTTGTTAATGTTGGTAAATAATTTTAAAGTAAAGCATATTAGTTGAAAGAAAACTTGTATTGAAAAGTGTTTTTTTATTATGCCATCTTATGCATTCATGCATTAAAAATTATTCCTTAAAACAAAAATTAGGAAATAAATAATATGGAGGGCAGAGGTAAGGAAACTGCCATAGGGGTGCCCCTTAATAAATATCCAGCTATAAACACTTAATAACAGATCTGAAACTCCAAAATGGCGCTGAAATAGGCAAAGGATAGGCCAAAATAATCTTGTAAGTAAAAATCTAAAAATTAATGCGGTAAGAAACTTTTGTAGAATTTTTGTGAAGTTTAAATAATACATTTAGTCATTTTTGAATGTTTAAAACTTACTTCCTTTTAAAACTTGTTAAAATAATCAAACAATAATGAATCCTGTTGCTTCTGTAGTGTCACCCTTTTTTATCGTGGGAAAATCTCTTATGGACACCTACCATCCTGGAGAAGAGGATGGGTTATGTCCGACTCTCACGGACTAAAACCCCAGTGTACATCCGACTCTATTGTTGAGGCGGCAAGGGATTGAACTGATATAGTCCCCTTATATAGCCACCCCAAGGTCCGTCCGGCGGAAGGTGACCGCCGGGCTCCAACCTATAGAGGGGCACACTAAGTACACAGCTGCTGCCCCCTTATTTTGGCGGACCTGTGCAATGAGAACATGGGCACCGGCCCATTCCCTCAGGTCCAGCTACGGTGTCGGGAAGAGTTGGAAAAAGCGCTGCCTCCTCCCGCTGGTCCTCCGTTGACGGACAGGTCCAATAAAAGTATTTACCTCGCGTGCCCTCTCCGCGGCCTCCTTCTGCGAGAGGACCTCTTCGTGGAAGGAGGCCATAGTTTGTTGCCGAGCATGGGCGAAACCACAATCGACAGCGATAAATTCCACGTCCCTACCGCCGCAACCTGACTGCGACACTGCCCCTCTCATGCAGCAGACTTAGTGTTTTCTTTATAAGAGTCAAAGGAACAAATGGGTCTCCTGATGTTAAAAGATCACCGCCGTCCATAGACATTAGCAACACCAAGGGAGTCTTAAGTGTGTTGCCAGCTTGTGTTTTGGGGTAAGGAAGAAGAGAAAGAGGGAGGGGGAGGGAGACATGGACCTCTGGCGCTGTCACTGACCGAACGAAACAACAATTACTTTACGTCGGTTTTCTGTGAGAAGTGGTACTACTCGAGCGAGCCGACCCATTTATGCTGGAACCAGTAATAGCTTCAGCGTGACTCTACCACTACTACTGCGCGGTCTCCTCCTCAGTGCCGCATTCATAACATCCGGCGGTCGGCTCCCTGCGTGCGATATGGTGCAGGTACCACCCGAAGCAGCTAAGCCCGGTGAGTATCTGCACCATCCTAAGCGTCAGGGAGCCACTCTCCAGATTCATCCGCACCCTTATTTAACGCAATATGACGGACACTTTTCATACACAAAGATGGTTCTCCTGACCACTACACTGCATAAAGATTAGAGTCATTGTAATATTCCTTATTAATCTGTGGTCATTGTGATATTCCTTATTAATCTGTGGTCATTGTGTTATCCTTTGTTAATCTGTAGTGCTTGAAATATCGTGTAGTCTGTGCCAAATTGGTTTCGTTAGGTTGGTATGCTTCGCCGCGCGACGCAGATTTTTTCTTAAATTTTGACCTGCAAATTTAATTTTTATTAAAAATGACTGATCCAAAGTACAAAAGATATGAAAAGTCATTGGGTTTACTCACTACCAAATTCGTTTCATTGTTGCAGGAAGCGAAAGATGGAGTTTTAGATTTAAAAGTTGTAAGTAGTACCTTGTTTTGTCTTTCGTTCACAATGGGTTGAGTATCAAAATAAATAACATATTTTAAACCATGTATGTAATGTTTCTAGGCCACAAATTTATTAGCAGTTCGACAGAAAAGGAGGATATACGATATAACAAACGTTTTAGAGGGAATTGGTTTAATAGAAAAAAGGAGCAAAAATAGCATACAATGGAGGTGAGTGCACTTCATGTGATACTTTTTTATAGGACTATAAATCTGGAGTTGTTAGTTAGTTACAACGTTACTTTTTGCTCATAAAGCAATTTCCTTTGATTGTAATATGCCATATCTCTGTATATACATTAATTTCATTAACAGAGACACTGAATCATTCAACAACAGCAAAATTGTAATTGATTCAAATTAACATGAATAATTTTGAAATTTGTTGGAATTATCTATTCTGTTTAATATATAAGAAACTTTATTAAAAAAGCTTACCTCTGTATTACAAATATATTATTCGCCTTGGATTGGATAGAGGACTCTTTTTGCATACTTTTCCCCTCATTATATTTTGGCCATTTTAATCGATATATTTTATATAAAAAGATTAAGTTTATTATTACCTATTTGTGATTAATGCATTATATTATGTGCTATCTGTGTATAAAATATTGTTTTAATTATAATCTTTAGAAATTAACTGATTAAGCAGTATGTGAGAACTATGAGAGATCTTATAAAATACTAAAAGATGTGATGAGACCAAAAGGTATCCGCTTGATAATTCTGAAATGGGTTGAACAGTGATATGAGGAAAAACAATTACTATATGCTTATAACAAATTTATAATTTTTACAGAGGGGCTGGACCAGATTACAACACAAATGCAATCGGTGAAAGAGTTCTTTTACTACGGCAACAAATCAGTTGCCTGGATGAACATGAAAGATTAATTGACAAGTATTAACTATTTCTTTCTTGTAAAAATTTCTTTATTAAACAAAAAAAAATCTCGATTTCGACATACATTAAAAGTTGATATGTTGTTAAGAATATACAAAGTATAATTTATGGCTCCTAAATCCACAGTAGTTGTTATTGACATTGTATATTTCATATATATATTATGGTTTGAATAAACATTGGGAACTCCAATTAAGATTTGCTATTTGAGGTAAATAACATAAGAGAAAATATCATTGGTGTTTATTCAATACAAATATATTCTTTTATCCTTGAAAGTGGAACTAGAGAAAGCATTCTTATATCATACAATTTATATCTATAACTGGGATATTTGCATGTTTTTATTTCTTTCATAAATGAAACATTATATGACCCTTAAAGATTTCCCAATTATATCACCATTTTTAGACAATCAGCAAACACATTCTGACAAATATAATAAACAAAGACATAGAAACAACCACATTTCTTCTATTTTAATTTTGGAAAAAGAATTACAATCTTTTCACTTTTAAAGGGAGGTACTATGAAATTATGAATTTATATAGGTATAATCAATAAGTCCAAGCTGCAGTTGTTCTTCTTGCACTCTATTTGGTAGTTCAGGCAGAGTGTGACTGCAAGATTCCAGTTTCTTTGCAGACTTTTTCACTTAAAAGTATAAAATGTTGTTATTTGGAAATAATATATTTACAATGAATAATGTATAGAGATCCCAAGCCGAGGTGTGCCGTGCACCCTTGAGCCAGTTTTCAAATAAAATTGTCTGAGTGCCTTAAGCACTTGCCTTAGTAATCCGGTGAAGCTGTTAAGACCTTGCTGGATCAATAGCATAATCAGATCGAAAAAAAATATGTATAGATGATGTCATGATTGTTATATTTTACAGAAGATTACACTGGATCAAGCAAAGTATCAAAAATGTTCTGGATGACACTGATAATCAAGATTGGTGTTTTGTTACGGATACGGATATTGAAAAATGTTTTGAAAACAATCAAGTGTTAGTACTGGAAGCACCATTGGGTGCTAACTTTTCCATTGGGACAACCCTCCCAAAGAAGGTATTTAATATTATTATTATTTATATTCATAAGTCAATGGTGAATGCCATATATTTGCAAGAGCTAAATGTTTATTTACTTACTATTATTTACACACATGTTATACCGAGCGCTATTAAGTAAAGTGCTGACGCAGAGCACGTGGACGACGCGTGCGCATCGTCACATAGAAACAGCCAGGTGGGGGAAAGTGCTGACTCCAACCACGCGGCTCTAGGAACGTGGTTACGCGACCGCGCACCGGCACTCCGATATACACATCGATCGGGTCACTACATTTAATTTTAACATTATAATATTTTAAGTCATTTTATGTAATTCTTTTAAATAATAAATATCTTATTATAATTCGGTTTTTTTTGAGTCCTCCGGTTGCAGCTTACGTAATTGGCGCAGTCGGTAGGATTCCCGGGTCGTATTGCGATAATTCGGTAATCGCATCGCGTTTGCTATCGATAGACTTTCAACGTCGTACCGGGAGATCCTGAACCACGAGGCCGCACCGAAGATCCAGACTTCGATACCGCTCAAGGAAAATCGACATGTTCATGTAAGTACACTGAATTTTTTTTAGTGATTGCTTACCTACCTTATCTTTAAATATCTATAGTTCGTTAGTTATAAAACTTCCAAGATTTTTCATCCACGACAATCGAGGAAACCTAGGTTAGGTAGTAATAGAGAAAATATTATAGATTCTAGACGTAATATTAACTCAGATTTACATTATAATATGGCTGACTTAGATAATATCTTAAAGGCGCTACGTTTAGTTCCGGACTTCGACGGAAACTCTAACGTTCTCACACGATTTATAAAATTATGCGACCATTTAGTGGAACAGTATGGTGAAGGGCAACCGGAAATAAATCAAATAGCTCTTTTAAACGGGATTTTAAATAAAGTCACATGGCCCGCCGCCCGCCTTATTAATACTAATGGCATACCTAGCGACTGGAAGGGTATACGTAGTGCTCTTATAAATAATTTCGCTGACCAGAGAGACGAGACCGCTCTCTATAACGATCTGGCTCTTATTACACAAGGCTCCAGCACTCCACAAGAATTTTACGAACGCTGTCAAAATCTTTTTAGTGTAGTAATGACATATGTTACTTTGCATGACACCGAAGAAGCAGTCGTGAAGGCTAAGCGTGATTTATATCGTAATTTAACACTGAAATCGTATCTCCGGGGTTTAAAGGACCCCTTAAGGTCACGAATTAGATGTATGCGCCCGGAAACTATTGAGAAGGCGCTTGAGTTTGTACATGAGAAGATAAACACCATGTACATGCAGAGTAGGAATGACAGTCTATCTGATAGGAAGCCCGCAGTGCAATCGTTGCCAAATCGACAGGAGCACATTTATAACTTTAAGATACCTAGCCAACCTACTAATATGCATGCACCGCCATTTGCACCTAACTTGGCTTATAATATGCCAGGCCCCTCTAAGCCACAATTTATGTCGCGCCCTACGCCAACACAGCATCAACTTGGGATGCCTATGCAACCACGTGGTCCCACACGCACACAACAGATGTTTAGTGCGCCACCACCGGGTTACAACCAGGGTGGTCCCGCATTTAGAATACCCCACAGGAACACTCAACCACAACCCACGTATAATAGCCCTAAGCCTATGAGTGGCGTTAGCCACTTTGTGTCTCGTCCATTAGGACCGGGACCCGGATAGAATTGGGCGAAGCAAGGAAATCCACCACCCTCTAACTATTTTAAAACGCGTGATGTTAATATAAACGAATATTCTAGTTACGACGAAATCCCAGATACCTATGACTATTATTACTCAGAACCTTACTATTATGATGACTATAATGCTGACTATTACAACTACACATATACCTACCCTTACGACTATGAGACCTCAGAACCGACTAAATCAATACAAGATATAAGCGCTACATCTACTGATGACCAGCCACAGACTTCCGTCTCCAATAGCCAGGATTTTCCCAAAGGATCGAGTTCAAGCAAACTAGGATAGAACTAAATATCCAAACACAAAGACAACTCCCGTATATTCACATTCACAACCCTCCACTCAATCTACTAATTGATACAGGCGCGAACCAATCTTTTATTAGCCCGGAAGCAATCCAGAGTTATTTCGCAAAAATGCCTCTTAATTACGATCCATTCGAAGTCACTAATGTTCACGCCACGAGCAGGAACGATTATTCTATCAACTTACCCTGCTTCCCTGAATTCGGAGATTCAGAGGAAATAAAATTATTCGTATATAAATTCCACGATCATTTCGACGGACTGATCGGCATGGATTTACTCACGAAATGGGAAGCCAAGTTAGATCTTAAGAAACTTACATTAATTACTAAATTCGCGACGAACCCAATACAAATTTATAATTCACGAAACTTGAATCTATACGAAGAGATTATACCAGCTAACAGTTCTAAACTATTAAGATTACCTATTAACGCCCCGGATGGCGAAGTGTTAGTTCAAGAACAGTTAATTTGTAACTGTATATTAATCGAATGCATTACTACTGTAAAAAACAGCCGTGGCATAGTAGAAGTCGTAAACCCAACGAAAAATGACATAATATTTTCAGTAAATGATGCCCCGCAAGCGTCTATATTCAATGTTGAGTGCATAAGCATCGAACATACATCACCGCGCGCTAAAGAGGTTATACCGCGTCTTCGTACCGATCACCTTAACGAGGAAGAAAAGGCTAACTTAGTATCACTATGTTCTAATTATGCCGACGTATTTTATATAGAAGGCGAGGCGTTAACTTTTACAAATAAAATAAAACATAATATAAGAATAACCGATGAAGTTCCAGTTTATACAAAAAGCTATCGTTATCCATTCATACATCGCAAGTTAGTGCAAGTTAGTGACCAAATAAGTAAAATGTTAGACCAAGGGATTATTAGACCCTCTGAATCTGCTTGGAGCTCACCTATTTGGGTCGTTCCTAAAAAGGTCGATGCCTCCGGGAAGCAAAAGGCGTCTGGTCGTTGATTTTCGTAAACTTAATGAAAAAACTATCGACGATAAATATCCTATACCTAATATAACAGACGTTCTCGACAAATTAGGCAAGTGTCGATACTTCACCACCCTCGATCTAGCATCTGGTTTCTACCAAGTAGAGATGAATCCTAGTGATATTCCTAAAACTGCATTCAATGTCGAGCACGGACACTTTGAATTCCTGAGAATGTCCATGGGACTTAAGAACTCTCCGTCCACTTTCCAACGAGTAATGGACAATGTACTAAAAGGACTTCAAAACGTCATCTGTCTAGTCTATCTTGATGACATAATAGTGTTTAGTACCTCCCTCCAGGAGCATATAACCAACCTAGAAAAAGTTTTCCAAAGATTGCGTGAATCTAACTTTAAAGTGCAACTAGATAAGTCTGAGTTCTTAAAACTCGAAACCGCATACCTAGGACATATAATAAGCTCAGAAGGTATTAAACCAAATCCAGATAAGATCTCAGCTATACAGAAATATCCCATACCAAAGTCTCCTAAAGAAATAAAACAGTTTCTCGGACTTCTCGGTTACTATCGAAAGTTTATCCCTGACTTTGCACGAATCACTAAGCCTATGAAACAATGTTTAAAGAAAGGAAAGAAAATAACCTTTGACCCTGAATACACGCACTGTTTTGAAAAATGTAAGACTCTACTGACAAACGACCCCATCCTATGTTACCCCGACTTTGAAAAAGACTTTATTTTAACGACAGACGCGTCTAACTTTGCAATCGGTGCAGTTCTCTCACAAGGCACTATTGGGTCAGACAAACCAATAGTGTACGCTTCACGTACACTATACGAGAGTGAAATTAACTACAGCACGATTGAAAAGGAGCTCTTAGCAATTGTCTGGGCAACTAAGTATTTTCGGCCGTATCTTTTGGTCGAAAGTTTAAAATCGCTACAGATCATAAACCATTAGAGTGGATAATGAGTCTTAAAGAACCAAATTCGCGACTGACGAGATGGCGTTTAAAGTTGAGCGAGTACGACTATAAAGTTATCTATAAAAAAGGTAAAAATAACACCAATGCCGATGCTCTATCGCGTGTTGAGATCTGTAACGAGGAAGTTAGTTCGATGATTGCAAACGCGACTGACAAAGCACAATCATTAGGAAATTCAGACACCTTGACAGCACATACAGCTAATGAAAACCCAATTCTTGAAGTTCCTATTACCGACGACCCACTGAATAAATTCCATCGACAACTATGTTTGACCGTGGTAGGCGATATCAAAAAGCGTACCACAGCGACGAAACCATTCGATACACATACCCGAACATTCGTTCAGTTATCTGAGTCCAACTTAGAGGAAGATTTAATCAACACGATAAAAGAGTATGTTAACCCAAAAATTAAAACAGCTATTCTTATAAATCCGCCTCTTGCCCTGTACAGTATAGTTCCTATAATTCAGAGATATTTTAAAAGTTCATCAATGAGCTTAGTTATAGCTAAAAAAGAACTCGAGAACGTAAAGGAACACCTTAGACAGCAAGAAATCATTCGACACTACCACGAAGGTAAAACTAACCATCGTGGCATTAACGAGTGCTATTTAGCCCTAGCCGCAAGATACTACTGGCCCAAGATGAAAGATCAAATAGCTAAATTCATTAACAATTGCAACATATGCGGTCAAGCTAAGTATGATAGGAACCCTATAAAACCTAAGTTTAACATAGTACCCCCTGCAACTAGGCCTTTTGAAATAATACATATGGATAGTTTTACAGCACAGAACGAAAAATATGTGACGTTTATAGATGCCTTCTCAAAGTATGGGCAGGCGTACTTATTACGAGATGGAACTGCAGTTAGTGTAATACAAGCTTTATTAACTTTCAGCACGCATCACGGCTTACCACTTACCATCATATCCGATCAAGGGACAGAATTCACTAATCAAATGTTTTCAGAATTTTGTAAAGTACATAAAATAATTCATCATCAAACGCTAGCCCATTCACCTAATGCTAACGGAATCATCGAACGGTTTCAATCTACAATATTAGAACACCTTCGTATATTAAAATTAACACACAAAGACGAGCCTGTTGTAAACTTAATGCCCTACGCTATATTAGGGTATAACAGTTCAATTCATTCCTTTACAAAATGCAAGCCATACGATCTTATATTAGGACACACTGACCCACGAGATCCAACTGACATAGACCTGACTGGACACCTATTACAACAATACACGGAAACTCACAGAGCACGTATGCATAAAGTGTATGATCTCATTAACGAGACGTCTCTTGCGAATAGAACAGCTATTATGGAACGGCGAAATATAAACCGCGAGTCTGAGGTCGAATACCAGCCTGATCAGCAGGTATTTATTAGTAACCCCTCTGCTAGTAGATCCAAACTCTCCCCTAGATACACGCAAGATACAGTGCTAGCAAACTTACCCATACACATTTACACGTCTAAGAAAAAAGGACCCGTAGCCAAAGCTAGACTAAAGCGTATTCCTAAATCATCGACATTGTTACAGACTACTCCTGACGCTGACTCTTACCCTAGTACGGGCCCAGGAGATCAAACTAGAACGACTTGAAGACGGACCTGGACTTTTACCCTTCAAATTAGGCCCTATGCAGTTAACGACACACTATCACACATTTCTACAGTACATAGAACTTACGGACATTGATGACAATATCAAAGTTGTACGAACCCAGCTGACTAAGGCTATAGACAGACTTGACAATTACACCTACACACTATATGAATTTCAGATAGACAGCTTGAACGCTAAATTAGATAAGGCCTCATCGCAGCTTAAGATCTTGGAACCTACTCGTTTTAAGAGAGGTTTAATAGATGGTCTCGGATCTATAATTAAGAGCATTACGGGAAACCTAGACTACACAGATGCCATAAAGTATGACAATGCCCTTAAGGCCTTAAAAATCAATCAACATCAGACTAATTTAGAGCAAAATCATCATATTAGCCTTAGTAAAGAACTAATGGACGAACATACAAAAATAATTGCGAAACTCGTGTCGAATCAAATTCAATTAAATGCAAGTTTGCACATTTTGCTTGACGTCAATAGTTATAAGAATCACGGGCTCATACGGTTTGCGAAGTTTGCGCAAATACTAGTAATAATAAGCGACAATGTAGATAGCTTACTAAGCGAATTAAGTAGGTTAGAGAATGCACTAGCATTTTGTAATGAAAAGCGTACTCATCATTCTATGCTAGGTCCAAACGTATTACACAATATTTTAATCAAACTCAAAACCATTTATAACAGTAATCAATTATTAGAATTAGAGTTGAGAGAATACTATGAAATAATCAGACCGGCATCATATTATAGCGGTAACCAAATAGTCTTTGCTTTTAGATTTCCAATAATGTCTCCTTACGAATTTTTAATATATCGACTAGTTGTCATACCTAATAAGAATAGGCAAGCTATAATTCCTCCCTTTCCTTTCCTTGCAATCACTGGAAATGTTCATGTGTACATAGAGGCAGAATGCCCGAAGGTCAGTAAGCGGTACATCTGTGAAGAAAAATTTAACCACCAGATAAGATCTCACCCAGACTGCATCTGTGACATCATCGAAAGCCGAACAACGAACAAATCTTGTAACAGGATGACCATTAACCTAATGAACCCAGCCATGGAGAAACTGGACGACCGCTGCTACGCAATCGTGTTCCCGAACCCGACACAAGTCCAACTCACATGTGAACGGGAAGAATCCTTCACGGTATCTGGAAGTTTCCTAGCTACCATCCCACATAACTGTAAGCTGCAAACGAATGAATTCACCATCATCAATATCAATGATCAAATTCGAGGACAACCGATAAAGATAATGAGCATACCCGAGAAAATTATAAAAGAGTCGACGTTACCATCTCTCGAAATCAACTCAATCAACTTGAAGAAACTACACGACATTCAGGACAGAGTAGACATACAGAGGTCAGTTCAAGAAGAGAATTCACTGGTATACAACACGACTATCCCGTTTTATGGTATATTAATCAGTGCAATCGCACTCAGTATCGTAGTAATACTGTACAAACTACGCATTCGCCAACGGAACCAGATAGTAATGCCGAATGACGGAGATCACGCATACGCCGAGCCTGAAAGAACACAGAATCACGGAACGCAATCATCATCTCAAAATCAGAAGCCATCAACAGCGATATTTCATCTTAAAATCTGAAATAGTCGCTGATCTGAGGGGAGAGATGTTATACCGAGCGCTATTAAGTAAAGTGCTGACGCAGAGCACGTGGACGACGCGTGCGCATCGTCACATAGAAACAGCCAGGTGGGGGAAAGTGCTGACTCCAACCACGCGGCTCTAGGAATGTGGTTACGCGACCGCGCACCGGCACTCCGATATACACATCGATCGGGTCACTACATTTAATTTTAACATTATAATATTTTAAGTCATTTTATTTAATTCTTTTAAATAATAAATTTCTTATTATAATTCGGTTTTTTTTGAGTCCTCCGGTTGCAGCTTACGTAATTCACACTTGAAGGGTTTGAGTTAATTTGTGACATCCTCTTTCTAATATCATTCAATAAAAAGTAAGAGAGATGAAAATATGTTGGCTTGCTATTGTATATTATGTATTAAATTGTCGTCAGAATAAGAAAATTGAACATATGTATGAATATATAGGCTGAAAATTTATAACAATATTTATGGGGGACACTCTGCACCCGATTCTCGTTCTAAATCAATTTAAAAAATGGTGCTTAATATTTGTCCTAATTATCTAGAAATATATAAAAATTATACACAATCCTCTACTCGTCTATATTAAAAAAACAGTGTTAATGACCGTCAGTCTGAAGTGAAAGTGAATGTTGGAACGGTGTGAACAAAATAAAAGGGTTTATAATCATTTTATTATCAAAGGTCCCATATATATAACTCCTGGTCGCCATTTGCAGATTTCGGCACCGGCAATTGTATTATTACGTATACAATTGTTTATTACGTTTGTGTTTATAGTTTTTAAAGTCTTAGAAGAAACTTTAACTTAGTTGCTCTTTGTTCTTTATTAGTATTTGTTTTGATATTATTATTTTATATGATAAATGTGACCATGGTCTGTCATCCCTTAGAATATTGTAAGGGACTAACCTCAAACATTGTATTTTTTTATGTATTCAATTAAAGAATCATACAGCGTTACTTGATTGATATCTTAACATGGTCATAAAATGTAAAACAAAATTCTTGATGTAACGTTTTTTTTAACTACTTGAGTTCAAGTCGGTATATTCCCTGTTGACCAATTTTTTAGTACAGAACTTTTTTCTTTCATTTGCAGAGTAGCAGTAGTTACAATACTGGACCATTAGATCTAAAATATTTTTTACATTTAAAATCACCAGAATCAGTAGGAGCCATACTTTTACATAATAAGGAAGAAGATAATCAAAAGGTAAAATTACCTGATTTTAGTTGAAATAGACACTGATCTAAATGATCAGTATATATCATTTATATAATTTATACATGAATTTTTACATACATAGGAATTTTCAAATGGAGGCTCTTAGATATGGATAACACACATACAATATGTAACAGGTTATTATAATGTAATAGCTTTGCTTGTGAACTATGTTGTTACAGGATAGTTACAAAATAGTGCGATGAAAAAAAAATTAAACAGTTAAATATGCTACACTAATTACAATTTATTTCCTATTTGATGATTAATTATTGGAAATGTCACTGTTCTTTTTTTTTCGAGATTAATCATAGTACCTAGACGACCGTGTTTAGCTCTGTTCTTTAAAAAATATTTTGAAATGAAACTGTTAGGTTTGCCTCAACGTTAGCATTTTTTTTACCAAAAAATAAAGTAATTCTTTTGCTGTCACTTGTGTTCGAACTGGGGTTTGACGGATTTCCGAAGCAGCGATATCCATCTGAGCTATTTTTGTTTTGACAGCGGCGGCGAAATTTACCTTTACATTTTAGCTATATTTTTCCATTGCCTGAAAATTCGGTTAAGTTTTTTATGAAATCTAGTTAGATCAATTTATCGCTCGACTACCTACACACTAAGTTTCACGGAAATCGCTAACGATATATATATATTTCCGAGATCCTGAATATATAACAATATCAAAATATACAAGAATTGCACGTATAAAGATATTAAATATCTAATTTCTGAGTAAAACTCGTAGTGAATGGTTGTATAAGTTAATTAAAGTTGTTTTTGTTTTATTTCGAAAATATTATTTTAAAAGAATCCATTATTTTTACTATTTAATACTAATACAACTTTGGAGAGAAATATAGTTTTCATATAACTTTTACAGTATTAAAATAGTAAGAAGTAGTGTTACTAATTGATTTGAAACCTAGACTGCTTCTCAATTGTGCCCTTGTCCTTTAAATTATAGGTATTGAGTGACAATGACATGATGGATGATGAAGAAGTACAGAGTTATACAGAACATTGTGAAGAAAGCTTTGAAACTAGTGGTAAGTTAAACATCTTATAATTTCTAGTTTCATATGTAAATATTTACACGTGGGTATGATGTAATTATTTGTTACAGACTACCTCCTTCGACTAAGTCCACCCGTGACAAAATATGATTTTTCATTTTCTTTACATGGATCGGAAGGATTATGTGAACTGTTTGATATACCTTGTTAATTGTTTATTAAATACCATGTGGGTATTATTAAATTCGCTGAAAATAGGCTGTTCTATTTGGGCTTCAATAATAATTGGAAAAATTATTCAATCAATCAATTAATAAGCCCTTATCAATGTTGATGAATACTGGAGAAACCATGTTGTTTAAAAATTAACTTTTGAAAGACATTTTTATTTTAGTTTTTTTTATATTTTTGATCATGTTGTTGAACTAACTATCTATGAAATCATGTAAATAAAAAATATATGTCATCATTTACAAACAAGGTGTATTTAAAATAAAAATAAGATACTTTGAATAACGTTGTTTAATTTTATCTATTTAGTACTGGACACGAATCTGTCAAGGACCCCGAATGTATGTTGTTTACGCGTTTTTAGTTCTTCAGATGTGTTATTTAATTTATTTGCTTCTTTAAGTTGATCGACATATTCCTGTAAACAAGGTAATAGTATCATAATTATGGTCTTGGTTCAAAATGTGGTATTTATAATATCACATGGGTAATTGAATGGGAGATTTACAGTCTATATTTTTTCGTGGTTGGAAAATAATCAACACATTTTTTTTTCAATGTGATATTAGAAAATTTCGAAATATGATTTTTCAAAGTTTCATACTCTGTAATTTTTTTTAATGACTAACTGCAAAAAAAGTTTCGAACATAAGATGTTTCTATTGCACTTTAATTATGCGTAAGCGTACAAACTAAAAATACTATACCATACCTTGCATTGTTTTTTTTAACAACAATATATTCCTAAATATACATGCAAAATTTTGGAGTGAAGAAATGATAGGTAGGTGGTGCCACGCTAAAGCTATTACTGGGTTCAGTATGAATGTAAAGTACCACACTCTAACAGAAACAGCGACGTGGAACTACAGTGCTCGCATTGTTGCGTTTCGTTCGGTCAGTGAGAGCGCCGAAGACCCACCTCTCCCCAACTTCCACTATACTCTTCTCTTCCTCCCCCCAACCACCAAAACAGGCTGGTAACGCTCTTGCGACTTCCCTGGTGTTGCAAGTGTCTATGGACGGTGGTGATCACTTAACATCAGGTGACCTACCTGTTCGTTTGCCTCCTATGATATAAAAAAAAATTAAACTGTACGTGGTATGAACTTTTTGAATCTATCCCAGCCATTGCTGTGAGCAAGTTAATGCCTTAACTTCGACAGAAGGTAATGGTGTAAAAAATAAGATTACTTATAGAAAGTGATTATTTTATCTTTTAAATGTTCTCCTATGAAATGACCCGTATACATGTTTCATACAGCTCTTACCTTTCTTGCGGCTTCCTTTATAATTTTTTTTCTTGCTATATTTGACATTCCTTTATTTTTTTTTCTCGGTGTTAGATCTACCTTCTTTGGTTTGATATGCTAAAATGTTATATGTTTACATTAATAATATGTGATTAAAATATTTTTATTGTTATTATTATTGATAGAGTATGGTCTTTTATTGTATGGTATGTAAGAGACAGTGACTATTTCTTATATTAGATTCAGTAACCATTATGTCGTCGACTTTATTAAGAATTGCTGGTACAGCAGCAGCTCTCGAGAGGAAAAAACCACAATTTTTAAACATTCCTTAATGGTGCTCCACTACTGTTGATCTTAGCGTGATGATACATAGGCTATAACCACTCTCGATAAGTGAGCTATATAACATTGAAAGAATTTTTCAAATCGGACTAGTAGTTCCTGAGATTACCCCCCTAAAATGTCACAAACTTTACCTTTTTATAATATTAGTATAATTTTAACTAGAAATTTGGAGTTTTTGGCGGGATAGTCTGTCATGTAGTGGATTTTATATTTTATTCATAATCTTGTGTTATTTGACTATATATTGTGTAAATTTGGTGGTGTTTTACGTAATATAGTTAGTTTATTATGCATAAGTGAAGTGAATAGAAAATAATTACACTGAAATTCTGAGATGCCACAAAAACTCCCTGGAAGGTTTTAGCAAGGGATTCACCATCTTGTTAGAATATGGATTCACACGATGCTTAATATTGGAATGCTCACACGAAGCTTGTGATATTATTGACTACGTGACAATGGCAGTAATAATCGGAAAGACTGATTGCCAAAACTAAAGTTAAAAAAAAAACTAGAAATTTAAGATTAAATACATTTTACGTAATTCAGATAATAGTAAGAAAGACAAGATATATAAATTAGCTATTCTCCCATGATATGTTCTGCATTAAATCACCATATAAAACTTGACGTACAGGAAATATTTTGTTATAACAAACTGTCACCTAACAGAGTTATATAAAACAGATAGCGTAAAAAAAAACAGTTGTGACAACCTTAACAATGCTGTCTGGATATTGGTAATACCAACATTTATATTTAAATATATATGTAGATTATCTCATTTTCAACGATCATTTGAAGAGAAAACTACTTACAGAAAGCTTTTTCTTAGATTCCATCATTTCTTTAACTGAAGGCACATCAACTTCGGTAATTTCGAAAGGATTGAGTGTGATAAGCTCATGAGGAATTTTCTCAAGCAATGCTTTAACTTCAGCTTCCTTTCTCTGACTCTTGGTTTGGAATGGATTACTTTCCAGAGCATCAAAGTGAGGCTCTCCGCTTCCTGAAAACAATTGAAAATTTTTCACACAAAATAGACAACACATTTTTAATTTATCCAATTAATCATAAATTTCTTTGAGGTGATACAGTCTATGCCACAAATAAAATAATTATTTCATAATCAAAAATCTTACCTGGAACCATAATACTGGTGAATCCTCGATTTGTACCAATCCCAAGAACATCTTCATATGGACAAAACTTGAAATTACTAATTGTTTTAGGCATTTTGTGCCTAATATAAGGTTTACTTACTGTTTGAGTGCAACAATTACTAAAATAAAAAAGTACAATCTTAAAATGCCTTATACAAAAAACACTAGATATTTTTGTAGATTGAAACAATTTAATTATAATTTGATTTTAAAAAATGCAATAACTTAACAATAGTAAAGGAAATAAATCTATTCACCTGTAAACTTCAACAATATCACCTAGTCCTACAGCGAGCATGTCTTTCTGTGAGAAGTCTAATTCAACAGGAGTAGATCTCAACTTATAGTGTTGTAAGGGACCATCCAGGTTTCTTATATCCCATATTTTCATAGTTCTGTCGACTCCTGAGGTGGCCATATACCTATGAAAAACAAGTAGTGATTACGTAAGTAATGTCCACAGATGATTGGTGTTTATTGGTATTTATCAATTCAGTCAAATAGCATACAAAAACAAAAAATCTGTGTTGTCTATGCCTGTTTTAATCACTAAAGTAAGTGGAATCCATTATAAAAATTAGACTGGTGTATTGGTCAAACACATGAAGACAGCTAGTCAGGTGTGTTCTTTTAAATTTTTTAGAGATCTAAAAAATTGTAATATAAAAGACAATTTCCTGTCAAAATTTGTAATAGGAGAAAGAGTAGATTTTTTTTCGAAATGACTACGCTATTTACCCAGCTAGGTCTTAACAGCTTCACCGGACTACAGAAAGAGCAGAAAGCACTTGTCACACACTAAGGTGATTGTTTAACAGTGTGCAATATATGATTGACTGTCCACATGGGGTTTTAATGAAATTTAATATATGCTTAATTTAACTTTCGCTTGACCACCCTTGATGTGATAAATGCTTGTTTATTAGGATCCTATATGCACATATGGTTTTAAAAAAACGTAGTTTGGATGTCAGAGAAAGGTAATCTATGGAACTACAGATTTGATTACAAGAATTGATCCCTATGCCATAGTATTGTAGGATATTATTGATTTATATATTCTACCACATGCAGTTTTTTTTTTCTTCGAACTGACTACGCAATTGGCATTGCAGGGCCTTTACAGCTTCACCGGACTACTAAGGCGAGCGCTTAAGGCACTCAGCCGATTTTATTCAGGTAACATGCTCATGGGTGCACGGTACATCTCGGCTTGAACTGTTACCGAGGAAAACTCGATCTGACCTAGCGAAACTATTCTAAGCTATATCTAAAGGTCTGTCAAGATTACACTTTTTAAAGCGTACTGTCCGTCATTTTACTCTTGCAGCCTGTGGGTTAACTATACGCAGCGAGTATACAGCGATCTGCGCGTTCAATACAATAATGCGTTCCGGGTGCTGATGGGGCTGCCGCGCTACTGAAGCGCCTCCACGATGTTCGCGGATGCTGCTACTGACGGCTTTGCAGCAATTATGCGCAAACGGTGTGCTTCTATTATGCGTCGCATGCGCGACAGCCCCAACAGCATACTGCGCGCTCTTGCGGACCGGTGGGACTCTCCAATGTTGGCTCGCTGGATACGACTACATGTAGTCGTACAGTGAATTTCCAACATCATCGGGGGTCCACCTGAACCTGCCTACTTTTTATTTTTATTTATTTATAATTTATTATTTTTACTCAATTTAAACTTGTAATTATAACAAAAATATGGATGTAATCGTTTGATGAGTCTGAATTAATTATTATTATTATACATGTATTCATTTGTGAATTATGCAATTAGAAATTGCATGATTCAGAAACACAACATGTGATCGGAAAGAATCAAACTAAACTACTCGATTAAGTTCGAATAAGGGAAAAAAATAACCTTTCACCAGTTTGTGTAAAAGTGCATGTCTGGATATTTGTGTGTGTGTATTATCGATATGGCCAAAGACACTACCGAGATAGCGCGACGTATGTGCGGGTATGAGATGTGAGGGCCCTGCCTCGTGTAGACGACCACGACCACGCAAGTTAATAGAGATCGAATTTAAAGAACCACATGCAGATGAAGTTTATTATTTGGATCATAACAAATTGTATATATATTTGAATCAGTTTGCTTTTTATTAGAGTCATTATACTATATTAATAAATGAAATCATTTTTTTTTGTTATTTATATAAATAATACAAAAAGAATACAACATTACTCACTTTAATAAAAGGCCACTTGGTATGTACAAAATTAACCTGTGTGATAATGACAATAATATTGAACCTTTAAATTAGTATTTTTAGATCATTTGTTTTTAATGAATTTAATAAGAAACAATACTTACATTCCTCTATTATCAACAGCAATTGCAGTTACTGGTGTTATATGACATAATATCTTCGCCAACGGTTCCTTTACTGTAGGGGCCCATAAAGAAACTACACCTTTAGAGTTACCCAAACACAATGTCGCATTGTAAGGATTCTGTTTCATCACGGTTGTTCTACCAAGGCGGTTATTGTAATGTCCAACTATTTCTCCTATAGATATATCCAGCCATGTTAAAAATCCGTATTCACTCTAAAAATTTTATAAAGTACGTATTTATAATCCTCCAGAGATGTACACTTCCTGCTGGACTATGTAGGTGACTTATGTTAACGTTACCAGATTATAATGAGACATGTTAATAAAAAAAAATTACATTTTAGATATATTTGCCAACTCACTGTTTTTTTAATGATGGTAGTTTTTCTTTCGAAATGAAGACGCTGTTGACCTGTTTACAGCTTCACTGAACTATTCAGGCGAGCGCTGAAGGCACTTGGCCGATTTGGGACTGATTACAATTGGATTTAGGTGATTTTGAAATGTAACAACACGATTATTGTAGTTTATTTTATTAAACCATAATTTATTACAATTAATTCTAATGCCTGTTTAAGAATATTGTGTTATTGTTGATTATAATTTTATAAAAATGTAAACAAATAATAATTCATACTTACTACTCCAGCTAATAAAAAGTGATAGGGTAAAAATTCCAATCTTAATATCTTATCAATCTTTTTAACACAGTGCAATTCAGTTCCTACATTGTCATAAATGTAAAGCCATTCTTTCTGTGCGGCCGCTACCATAGTCTCTACATGCAACCAGCTGCAAAGATTAGTTAAAATTACTAATACAATTTATATCTATTTTCTATGTCCGTACACTTATAAATACATGTTTACATTTATACACTAGAACTATTGGCTATAAAAAAGAATACTTCACTACACAACTGAACTTATTATTACATAGTATTATCATTAAATTAGCATTAGAATTTCATAAACAGTTTATTATTTAATATCCTGATTTTTTCACACAGAAATCACATTATTTTAAGGTAAATACTGTAACAGTAAATAGTTAATTCAAAATATAAAAAAAGTTAAGTTAAAGTAATACTAAATAAATAAAAAACACCCAATAGTTGCTCACAGATACGATTTTTCACACAGACAAAAAAAAAACAAAAAAAGGTGCAGATCAAGAGTCTGCAGAACAGAAGAATAAGAAGAAAAAAAGGTAAATACTGTAAAAATCTGTTACCTGATATCATGAATTGATTCCATGACATTTATTTCAAAATGTAGTCTCTTTGTAACCCAATCCAAAGCTGCGAGATGACCTTTTTTGCTACCTAAAAGTAAATGTCTTCCATTCCTTGAATATTTTGCCCTGTATGGACCAAATTCAAGGTCCAGTTCAAATATTTTAGTAGCAGCGGCAATGTCAACATTTTCAGAGATAATCTTCTGAGTTATACCCAATGTGCTACTATCTTGGTCTTCTAATTCAATAGTTCTGTTGGATTATTTGTGTTTGAGTGAAAATCCAAAATCAGATTTTTACAGTACATTTTTTTTGTAGTTAATAATTCTCACTTACCCTTGATTCTCAGTCAACAGTATTTCCGCCCTGGCTGCTTGTTCCTGTGCATAGTTGAACTTACGCTCCTTTTTTTTCAGCTTTAATTTATATAGAGGATGCCTTACACCTGTACCTTCAAAACCTTCACCACGAGAATAGTTTTGCAATCTCTTTGGGTCGATGGGAGCTTTACCCGGATACTTTCGTTTTTTTGTCCTTTCATTACCATATGACTTACTGTGAAAATTGCGACTTTGGTCCTGAAAATAATAATTAATTTAATATCAGCATTCATCTTCAGCATGAAAATTTGTATGCATTGAGATACTGTATATAAAACTGGAACATTGTATACCATTAAAAAGTCATGTTTAAAATTTTAATTTATGTAATGTGCCTTATTTTTGAACATTACAAGCATAAGCATAATATGAATAGTGACCATAACCGAAGATGAGAGTAGTGACCCCTGTATATTCTGTAGATTAAATAATGCCTTATTCATTTGCTTTGTGACCATGTATCTATATGAGTGTTCAAAAAAAAAAAAAACATTAAATAATGTACATACCTTAAATTTTTGTTTTTTAAGCAGCTTTGGAGTAACTTTAACATTAAATACTTGAACTTCATCATTTTTCGCTTCAGATTTTAGTGTATTACTTTTCTCAGTGGTATCAAAGTAACGTTTCACAATTTTCTGTAAGATAGTAACTTTATATTACCATGTTTTGAAACCTGCAAGAATATTTTGTTATTAACTTACCTTTTTTTTATTCTGTGATATCTGTGTAGAACTTTCTTTATTACTATTAAACTTACTATCTTTCATTTTCTGTAATCATAAAAAATAATAAACTACTAATTTTCTCAGGATAAACGAAAACAGTATATATAAGGTAGTTTATTCTAAATGCATAACCAACATACCCCTTTATTTTTCATTATTAGTTATAATGTAGGAACGAAGTTATAAACACGGTTAGCCAACAACGTGTTTCTGTTTATAGTTTGCAATAACGTCAACAGTCAAGTCAAACTCAAGTGTCAAACCGATGTTGCTAGACACAATCTTTCTTTATATGCAGTGTTGCCCTTTAAGATAAAGTAAATTTACAAAAAAAAGAATTCTTGTTTTATTAAATTTACTTTATTTTCCATTTTTAGTGTACATAAATATATTTTACTAAAACATGCGGGTCACCTAATGGTAAGTGATCACCGCCGCCTATGGACACCTGCGACACGAGAGGAATCACAAATGCGTTGCCGTTAAGAAAGGAGTAGGCTTTATGGCGTTTCGCCCTTTCTTAATATTAATTGTAAATGTTGTGTGTATAAGCTGTTAGCTTAATTTTAATATTAGTTATTAATGCTTACCACATAAGACCGGCAACACTGAAATAAAAATGTGTAAACCCACGCGTCACTATGACAACTTCACTAGGCTTTTCACCCGGCACGCGTAGAGACGCTAGTAGGACTGTTGATATTTTTAAAAATATCGGATTATCGATATATCGATATTTATGAAAATATCAATATCGGAACTCGATATATTGGAAAAAATATCGATATTTCGATATATCGGCTATGTTAAAAAAAATGTAATTCAGCTTAACATTGATTTACAGTTTTTAATCCAGTATATTTGTACAGTTTATACCATATATGTTTTAAAATATAACAGTACAGTTCTAAGAGCCACTTGCACAAACGTCATTCAATCATATTGATAATCGTCATCATTATTGTTTTATCTAAATAAGATAATTATGTGTACCAATATTTTTCAGTCCATCAGTTACCAAGTTTTTTAAATAGTGGTAGTTTACTAGTTTCACTAGTAGAATAACATTTCGATGTCTGCTGTATCGAACCCCGGTGTGTAATAATGAATTTTACAAAATTCGCGTACACTTACTAATTTAAATTGGTAACAGTATCGTCTGACGGTCAAAGAAAACCCCGTGAGAAAACCTGAGCCTGAGAAATGTTCTGGTAGTATTACTATATGTGAGAAAACGTACAATTGTGGTTTTCTCAGAGTTTGAAATTGCCAATACGCCATGGGCTAGTGTGGTGATTATGTCCGTACCTTCTTTCAGGAAAAGGTCTGTAGCCCTGCAGTGGCTCTCTTACAGGCTGATGGTAATGAATATTTTTCGGCAAAAGATTTTTTAAATACTATTTACTTCATAGGTTCAGCTGTTTCACTAGGTACTACAATTACTACTAGCCTGCTTCATATTCATTAATCCAAAACGTGGCAGCGTAGACAATAACGGAAGGAATAGGATAAATGCAGGATGCACGAAATGGAGAAAGATGTTCAGGTTATGCGATCCACGAATGCCCTTGTAACTCACGGGGAAGGTGTATAAAATGGTTATGTTACAAAAGAAACGGATGGGAAAAAACTGTACGCGGCAGAGCTGCAATTGTTTAGATGTATGGTGTAACTAGAATTGATAGAATAAAAACGTATCAGATAAAGTTTGAAAACATCACCAGTGACTGAGAAGTTGAGAAATAATGGTTAGCATGATACCAGCATGTCATAAAGAGAGATGAAAGACTTATAACTAGAATAGTTTTAAGTATGAAAGTGAATAGATATAAAAGTAGAGGAAACCGAAAAAAGTATGGATAAAGTATGTAAAAATAAAATATGTTATCGGTGTGAATTCTGAGATTATATCTGACTGAGGAGACTGGAAAAGAAAAACATAATGTATCGATTCAACCTAGATGGAATAAAGCTAAGAAAATGATTATGAATAAAAAAAATATCGACCGCCGATATCCAAATTATAATATCAAAATATCGATATATCGCCCAAAAAATATTACTAAAAAATATCGATATTTTAAGATTAAAATATCGATATTTCGATATATCGATATTTTATCAACAGTCCTAGACGCTAGTATAAGACTATATTTATGTATCGAGTATTTTATCCTTATTGTGTGCATTATAACTTGTACAACACGTACATTAAAGGAACAGTCTATATCGTATCCACGGCATTTTATTTAACTCCACCGGCAACAAGAAACGACACAAACCCTCGAGGCTACCAAACGCCAAAGCTTGTTTCTTGAAAATTGGTTTACTTTGTCACGGATCCCATATTCAGAACCTAACCAAACTCTCATCAAACTACCCTTGAAGTACATCCTTTCCAATAAAAAATGAATCATAGAAATCGGTTGGCGTGATATACTTAATGCAAATTTAACACTTATACGGTTTTGCACTGGATGCCGTTGGATGATTTAATGGATGGTTGGTTGAATTAAAACTGGAGCACATGGGAAACACCAACTTTCAATTAAAAAAGAATTATTAAAATCGGTCGACCCAGTCCAAAGTTATGAGGTAACAAACATTAAAAAAAAAACAGACGAATTGAGAACCTCCTCCTTTTTTGAAGTTGTTTAATAATAAAAATGTATCCAGAGGTCAATTAAAAAGTCGCTAGATTTTGAAAAATACATGATTAAAGAAGTAGCTAAGTATTTCATTATAAAAAATATGGTGAAGTACAATATTGCGAATATTTCACTGTGATAAAACGAGCAAAAAGCTTTAGTTGGATCAGTTATAACCAGTTTTAGCGCCATTATAACTCTTCTTATTGTTTCCATTGTAGTCTATATTTTTTATTTTACTTTTGAGCATAGGTCTTCTTTTTTAAAGGGATTTCTATTCCCACAAATATATTTTAATATCAATGTCTACAATTTAACAAAAAACTAAGAAGGACAGGTTTGTTTTACGAAAAACATAGTAACTGTTTTTTTTTATTTCTCTTGGCGGTGGTAGTGAAATGAAAGTGAAAGACAAAACTATATCTGATGTATTATTTCATATAGTGAGTGGCACCCAATCGATTAAACCCCCGATATCGAACATCATTCACAATTAGGGGGATTCCAAAAAAAAAAACACAGCGATTCATGTTTTTACCTGTAATTACACTTAAATTAGTACCAAAATATCTATGTATTTTCAATATTCAGATAGTCGCTAGAATCCATAAATTTTTTAAAGTCGCTAGATTGAAAAAAAAGTTAAACATAATCACAATCCGCTAGATCTAGCGACTAAACACGGCAACTATGTTTATATGTCATAAAAATGCTAGTTATTTCGGTATCTACTGTAAACTGAGTTGAAAATAAATTACAGGGATAAACAAAAAAAATCCGAAAAGGGCATAGCCGGTTAAATATGGGAAATCTGCCCCCATGGCTTT
>JACEII010000022.1:698708-804927 GCA_014332785.1 Antheraea mylitta | reverse complement strand
AAAAGCCATGGGGGCAGATTTCCCATATTTAACCGGCTATGCCCTTTGATAATGTTGTTTGTAAGTCTGTGATTGCTGCATGTGTTTAAATCATACTATTTTGGTATTGGAATAATCTTTCTATATTTTTGTTAGTCGAGATTAATCGGAACTCCTGAAAACTTTCTTGTAGCAAAGTTCATTGTTTGGAATTTTTGGCAGGATTTTAGTCTGTCATGTAGTGGATTTTATATTTTATTCATAATCTTGTGTTATTTGACTCTATATTTCGTAAATTTGGTGGTGTTTTACGTAATACAGTTAGTATATTGTGCATAAGTGGAGTGAATGAAAAATAATACCACGGAGCATGAAATTCTGAGATGCCAAAAAAATCCCCTGGAAGGTTCTAACAAGGGATTCACCATCTTGTTAGAATATTGATTCACACGACGTTTGTAATATTATTGACTACTTGACAATGGCAGTAATAATCTGAAAGATTGATTGCCAAAAATAAGGTAAAAAAAAGATCGTTGTTGTTTTCTTGATGTAAATTAAGTTTTATAGAAAACTCAGTTCTTTCATATATTAATGGTAAAAAGTTGAGTGCAATTTTCAATAGGTTTGTTCTTTTTTAACCAACATTAAAATTAATTGGAACTTTTTCCTAAATACACGATTAAAATACACGATTAAAATACACGAAAAAATATTTAAAAAATGCCAAGGTGTAAATAGGTATGAAAAAATAGGTGATAGATACGAGTAAGGGTTTTAATAGTAATTGAGAGAGGGGTTTATAGACACACCAATGTTAGTTTTGTCAAAAATGTCTGCATTGCTTATTTCTTTAGTCTTAAAATTGACTCCACTCTGTGCATCTACTAAAAACGATCGTATGATGTATGGGAAATATACTTATATGTTAAAAAGGTGTATGTACCCGATTTCGTTTCTTACCGTTTCTTCTCGATGACTGGGATGTTTTTCAAACCGGTGGTAGTTTTGACGTTCATTAGTGCCTTATTAGGGCCTAAACTGAATAAGGTATTGTTGATTTCATTTGATCTTCACAATGTTATGTACTTTTAATACAATTTATAATAGTGAGGAAAGCCTCGAGTCGGCAATACAATTCAGTTTTTACTATCATATAAAAAGCAATCATTTGTCTGTTCTGCAAGAAATTGTATTATGAAACCCTTTATGATTTGATATATTATTAAGACCTCTTCTATGTTCAAAATTACTACGAGTATAATGTTGAATTGTAAACAATAAGTTTATTATTATATTTTAATTAAAAATACAGAGTGCGTTGAAGTCTTGAGATTTTTTCATGAATATAAATCAATATTTAAAACTTTATATCTATCAGTCTTTTAGTTTCACAAATAATAGTGCTCATTGAAATCTATGCAATATTCTTATTTCTATACGTTACTATGTTTACTGAATTTGTAGACTGAATTTGTTTACATATACAAAAATATAGGAGTATCAATTATATTTATTCTAGAAGTCTAGTACAGCACATGCCTCAAGGACATATTTAGCTTGAATAACATATTTTTGTTAAATCTCTCGTGAACAATGCGCGGATAACAGTTAGTTTAAAATAACCTTTAGTTTAAAATAGCCTTTTTATAGTTTGTCCTTATAACTCCAAATATCTGCCAGTGACACTATGGAAATAGATCCAATCGTTTTGGATATTCAACGCAGACGAAATCCCAAGTAATAGCTAGTATCAAAAATAAAATAAGCCATGTTACTCTTTATAAGGTCAGCTATGTGCCAGTAAAAGTTCCTTGAAAACCAGTTCAAACATTTTGGAGATAACACTGCGGATGAAGTCGCGGGTAACGGCTAGTCAAAAATAAAATAGTCTATGTTACCCGCTTTAATTTCAGTAATCTGCTAGTGAAATATCCGAAAAAATCGGTCTACGCGTTTCGGAGATTGACTATATATATGTATATTTTGATTGATTGAATATAATCTATAAAAGCTTTTAAAGAGATAGGATTTCTCCAGAATTTCAGCTCATGGTAAATAGAATAGCGTGAAATGTCGTCAAAATATAGAAAATTAAAAAAGAAAAACATTACGTGTTAATTAAATGGGATAGTTTCAAATTCATTTAGCGAGAGTTAAAAATTAAAATTAGGAGCTAGTCTATTCTTTTTGTAAGTTTTGAGTAATATTTCGTCGATGGAACGAGAAAAAAATCCCCTGAAACAAAACACCCTAATTTATATATAACTAGCCCCTGCCCGCGACTTCGTTCGAGTAGTAAAAGTTACTTTGGGCCAACACTAACACGCAGCGGAAGCTCTCAAGAGGAAAAATAATCCTGATTTTAAAATTTTCATTGGTGCTCCGCACCTATTGGTCTTAGCGTGATGATATATAACCTTTGTCGATAAATGAGCTATATAATACAACGCCACAAACTCACAAACCTACCATTACCTCTTTATGATATTAGTATAGATTACCAAAATAAAAAGTAGCCTGAAGTACTCAGAGTTAATACACCTTTCTACCATTGAAAGAATTTTCAAAATCGTATCAATAGTATTTTAGATGACCCCGATTTTTTTTCATATTATATTATTCATATGGGTCTGTAATGTGCAAAAAATCCATACGGTGACTCATCGCAACAAATCTGTATTAATTCTCAGGTTTTCAATATGGTGCGTATTTTTACCCGCAGTGCGCGCACTTCTAGTAATTCTATAGACCACAGGTTTACAAAAAAAAAATCATATGAAAACAAAACCCCGCTGACATGTTAGAACTTAATGCGGGTTATCAATTTACAAGTATTGCGTATTAATAAGTAATATGAATACAGGTTTAGATTAATCGAAGCTCTCTATTTGACCGAGTTCTTCTACTTAGTTGACCTGGAAAGGTCTTTACAGCTTCACCGAAATATCGAGGCGAGCGCTGAAAGCAAACAGCCGATTTGGGATGTTTGGGTGACTAACTGGGGTGCATGGTGCACGGCACACCTTGACTTGGGCTGTCATCCTAAGCTTGACCCGCTACCGAGGGGGGCCTAATCTGGTGTGCAGGAAATAAATTTACCCCCAGACCACGGCGGCGTGATCTGTGGTTACGCGGGCGTGTCTTATACTTAGTTGCTTAATGCTTAATTAGGCGAAACAATTTCCTAATACGTTTTAAGAAGGAAAACAAACTATTGAAATAATCCATGTTTTTTATTATTTTTATTCTCTTTAACAACACATACTCAATATTTTACAGAAATGTATATGAGAATCAGAGTAGTAACATAGTAATAGGATTTAATATTTAAATGCGAATAAGTACCTACATGATTCCTGTATACCATTTAATCTCACAAAAGTGAAACGTTTTTTTTAGGTTATTATTCGTATAACAAAAACTTTGTGTAATTGTTTTATGAGTTAATGTTAAAATAAAATTGCACATATTTATTTATGAAGCGCGTCAATGAAAAAGTCAGCAAATAAACATCAACATGAATCAATTAACCTATCACATCCATTAAGTTAACAATAAATAAGTTATAACATGTAACATAATCACAGCAAGTGAACATTGGCTAACAAAGAAATTAATTCCTTTATCCCTATTATAATCGATTATCAATTAATGACTGAATTATTAACTTACACGATCTAGTGAGATCTCGATATTTTCTAATACAAATAAAAACGTCTCTATGACGTGACAACTAACATTATTCACATTTTTTTATTTATTTACAAAACTGACTAGATTGTCCTCTAAGGAGTCGCCATTTTGTTTACATTATTATATTTATATCTCAATAATTTAGTCTTAAAACATCAGCGGTCGGGAGTTGCTGTGATTTAACAGCATTTGGCACAATCCCAGTATAATGATTTTCTAAGACAATAAGTTTTTCTTATCAACTATTATGTATTTTTTTTTGTTCCATAGAAAATTGAATCTGCTCATGTAAAGTCATGTATGAGTTAATTTACTAAGATATTATTCAGCTGTTCTGTAAGATAATCTAATGAATAAATTAGAAAATAATCTATGAACAAATTTATTCTTGAAAAGACTGCACTTCTGATCTAAACTAACTTTAGGTTGTAAATGAGTGTTGATTGTGTATTATTTTTTTTCTAGCAGATCTTTAGAAAGATTTAATTTATCTTCATAATATCCAGAACATTCGTATTTTATTTAATTAATTCCCACATTTATCGATTATTTTAATTAAGTAGAGTTGTAGTTACAATATATACATAAATCGATACCTCAATGTGACTAAAATCGCTTACACATAAATTCCTTCCTAATAATGAGTTACTTTATTTATAAGCATATGATTATTAACAGTGTTAAATTTTTTATTCAATACGAGTCCAGCTTACTGATTAAACGTCGAACGTAATGTATATTTTGAGTGTTAACATGATGCCTTAAAGAAGTCACTCATCGTATACAATAGTTTACAAAACATGCATCGTTACCTAATAATAGAACACAAAAAGACCCGTCTGTATGATACACGAGTAGGGATGATAGATATTAGAAAAACATCGATGTTAACATCGGTTTAAAAGTATCGATGTACGATAAACATCAATAGCAAAACATCGATATATTGTTAGCAATTAAAACTCTGTAAAAAAAACTAACTTTATCGGGCTTTCCATATTGTCAGTTCCGTTGCTGGTACAGGAGTTGGCCAGCGTTGAAAAAAAGATCATGTAAAGAAATAACTATTCGTACGGCTTACTTCGATAACGTTGATTATTATCATCTAATGTAAATTTCGATATTTTATTCTCATAACATCGATGTTATCGAAATCAAAGCATCGATGTGTCGATATTATCGACATCAAAACATCGATGTTTCTACAATATCGATGAATATCGATCATCCCTATACACGAGACAAAACGCGCTTCACGAAACCGTGACGTGGTTACACCGAGTTCAAGCGTTTCTTTCGATTCACTCCGAACACTGTCCGATTAAATCTTTGGTATGGATTACATTTAGTCGGAACAACGTATATATTGCACTAAGTCCAGTAAAAGTCTTTTTTATACACAATCAAGCTCCGCCGAACGTCTAGAATCGTGTTATTTTTAACTGTCTATTCACTTCACTGTCGTTCCGATTCGGCGGCGCTCTGTGAACCTTAAATGGGAGTCGGGAGCACTGTGAAGTCCTGGAGAGCGTTTTTCACCGTCTCATATATCGGCCGGTTCTCATCCGGACAGTAGCCGTCGGGAGAGCAGAGGGTCTGGAGTTTCGTTAGATACGAGTCGAAGTTATCGTGAGCCGGTTTCTCACCGGGTCCGGGTGCCGGCGGCGCTCCCGGTGTTCCCGCCGGTGTGACGGGAGCCGTTCCACCGCCGGGAATCCTCACGTGTTCGAGCAACGTGATCACGTTATTACGAAGACTCTCGTAATACTCGTTCAGGTTATTGTTCCGGTGCGATATCGACTGGGTCTCCTGTAAGGAATAAAAACATATTGACATTAAAATCAAACTCAATCCGTATGTTTTTTTTTTATGAACAATTAGTAGAACCGAGTCTTTACATTTCAAAATTAGCTAAATCTAATCTTATACCCGTTCATAATATTTTACGTTATTTTCCAATATAATAAAATTTTGTACATCTATTCTAATATTATAAAGAGGTAAAGTTTGTGAGTTTGTGACGTTGTAGGGGGTAATCACAGGAACTACTAGTCCGATTTGTAAAATTATTTAGGTGTTGTATAGCTCATTTATCGAGGAAGGTAATGGATTATATCTTCACGCTAAGATCAATAAGGAACGGAGCACAAATGAAGAATGTTTCAAAATCGAGTTTTTTTATCCTGTTGAGAGCTTCCGCTGCGTGTTAACGTTAACTTAAAGTATCTATTCCACGCAAACGAAGTCGCGGGCAAGAGACTAGTATTATATATCTACACTAATATTATAAAGAGGTAAAGTATATAAGATTGTAGGTGGTAATATCAGGATCTACTAAACCGATTTAGAAAATTCTATTACCAATAGAAAGCCACGTTATTTGTGAGTGTCATATGCTATATATTAACCCGAAAAATGAAAAGACTTTTTGTGGTAGTCGGATTTGCAAAGTAAGTCGGAGAAAGAACTGTCGAACGTAAACGTTTCTCGCGAACGCTGCCTCAACGATGTGAGATATATGATTGAGTTCTAGAGAAAAGTTGTAGAGCTTAATAATGCCTACAAAAAAGTCATCGACAGCATATGTCTAACTTTTATTTTTAGGCCACAAAACGTAGTTTTTTATATATAAAAAGATTGTTAAATGATGTTTATTAGTCATATTATCGACAACAATTACGAATTCCTATCAAAATATAATAGCACTCAGCGCCCAACGAAGATCATAAAAAAAACTGAAATGGTAAATTTTGAACTTAGTTATCGGTGTATAAAAACAGAAAATCTATAAAAAGAGAACATGTTACACGAACGATTAATATTGGATTTGGCTAATTTTGAAATGTTACGACACAATTATAGATATGGCGTGGTAACGTAGAAAATAATGCATTAGTTAGTAGGTACTCACAAAACGTGTGACGGTTTAGTAGCACTCAAAGTTGGATGTTTGGAGCCATGACAGTACCATCTACGTTACCAGACAAAAATATCAAATTACAATCGTTAATTCTCGAAAGGAGTATCTTTTAGTTCTTATGTGAACGAACATAAAAGTTAAAAGTATAGTGCGCGCCAAACTTTTTGACCGCTCTGAATATAGCTATGCAGAACACAAATTTAGTTATAAATACGTATTAACTTATGTGTATAACATCGAAACAACTTAACGATAAATGAATTCCAGTTTTAGATTCCAATAATAATATGTTATCTTTGTTTTGTATTCAACATTCGACGATATTATGCGTTATCTCTACCTTATAGCTATATTCAGAGCGGCCAAAAAGATTGACGCTGATTATAAATATGTTTTTTTTTGTCATAGGAGGCAAACGAACAGGTCGGTCACCTGATGTTAAGTGATCACCACCGTCCATAGACACCAGCAACACAAGAGGGGAGGGGAAAGGGGAAGGGTGGGAGGTGGGCCTCCGGCGCTCTCACTGACCGAACGAAATGCAACAATGCAAGCACTGTTATTTCACGTCGGTTTTTTGTGAGAGGGTGGTACTACCCTGGACGAGCCGACCCATTCGCGCTGAAACCAGTCGCTCTAACACCTACAAATACGAGATATGACAACGACTTACCCTTTCTCCGTGGGTGAGTTGAGTCTCCATTGCGTTGATATCACACTTTAGTCTCATCATCTGTGATTCGACGCGTGCGTTCTCCCGCTGCAGTTCTGTTATCTCTTGTTCTAGTGTCATGAGATCCTCTCCGTTTCCCGTCTGCATGTTCATATCCATGCCTGAATATAAAATAATAAAATAAAAAATTGAAAATAATAAACAAATAGCACAAGTTTATACATACTGTTTACACGACGTCGATATATGATAATATCGTTCTGGATGACGTAATTTGTGTATAAGAATCTTTAATGAGTTAACGTCAACAGAAAATAATGAAAATCTAAATATATAAAAATTCGGTGTCGTGATGTTTGTTCACGATAAACTCCGTAACTACTTAACCGATTTTCATGAAAATTGGCATTTATGTAAAATTTATATTTAAATTAATGTCCTCAATATATTTGTAACTACCAATAAAATTATTGTAAATGTTGATTATTGTGATTCATTGTAGGTTCTAGCAGTCTTGAACAGATGGCGCTTTAAATTACTTTGTTGACAGAAACATGTAGGACCGACTGTTATAGATATCTTATAGATGGCACCACTTTTAAAATATGAATTTCTTTTTAAATAACCGAGCCGCAGTAACGCATGACGTGTCAGCTAGTGTTAATATAAAATCTCTCACCTGAATAAGGTTTCGGATATAGCGGTGTGATATCGTCTGGGTATTTCGGTTTCTTCGGCTGTGGCGTAGGAGTGCCGGCGCCGGCCACGGGACACCCGGATAATGAACGGTGCGTCAGAAACGATCCGTTTATATGACCGGATCCGTCACAGCCCGGCGTGGGGCAGTTGACGCCGTCAAACTTGATAGCGGACGCGGCAGCCGCGACGGCCGCTTTGTGTTGCTCCACGGTCCCGCCGCTTTCCAGCACTCGCATCTTGTTTCTATTCGCGATTGGACATCCGGAGGCACTATTAAACGTAACATTCTATGTGAATAATCACGCGATAAAACGTAATTACGTTCACTATTGCGTTTGTTAATATATAACATTGTAAAACTATCTACTTTACAAACATCTACTTTGCACATCGATGCGAGTCTTACCTTCGATGCGATAAGAATTTCCCTGTAGCGTGTCCAGATCCGTCACAGCCCGGTATTGGGCATCTAAGCGGCGTGCAAATCAAGAAACTCATTGTAAACGTTTTTTTTTATAGGATAACTGTTCTGCGGTCACGTATTTATAGAATAAATAATACTATGTTTTCCTAAGCTTACTTCGTATAGAGGACGTAGACTGTTATGTAAAGAGACGTGAGTCTATTGTGAAAATTCTAGAATTTCAATGTCGCATATAAATTACGTCGAACAATTAACAATACTTAGAGGTGATGTTTTGTCCTTTACATATATTTTTTAGTGTGTTTATTAGTAGTAAAATATGCTTTGACAATTAATGTAATGGAAAATCGTGGTGATTCAGTGGTTTAATGGAGTTTAATGAAGTTAAGTGGAATGTCAACATGATATCCTCAGGTTCGAACCCTGATTTCCCCATGGAAAAAAAAAAAAAAAAAAAAAAAAAGGTTCGAACCCTGGCATTGGTCACGCTATCTGACGGTGAAGAAAAACATCGTGAAGAAACCTGAACCTGAGAAGAAGTCTCCGGTAAAAGTAATATGATTCTGTGGTTCTTTTAGTACCGCTGTATATAGTAAAACTGCGAATTTCTCTGGGCTGGCGTGATGGTTATGCCTATACCTTCCTCCTATAAACCTCCAGTGGGTCTCTTACAGGTTGACGATCATGATAATAATATAATTATGTGAATTTCTTTTCGTAAGAATCTTTTAGAGAGATTTTGGCGGGATTTTAGTCTGTCGTGACTGATCTGACTCTATATTTTGTAAATGTGGTGGTGTTTTACGTAATACAGTTAGTTTATTGTGCATAAGTGAAGTGAATGGAAAATAATACCACAGAGCACGAAATTCTGAGATGTCACAAAAATTCCCTGGATGGTTTTAACAAGGAAGCCACCATCTTTGTTAGAATATTGAAATATTCAAACGACGCTTGTAACTATTAACTACACGACAATGGCAGTAATAATCTGAAAGATTGGGTGCCAAAATTAAAATAAAAAAAATAATTATAGAATGTCATTATATAGCTCGATAAAAACAAACACCTCACCTCAATGGCTCGGAGTCTTGCCCGTCTCTCGGCTTACTCTTGGGCTTGTTGGCCCTTGGGCAGCCAGATAAAGACCGATGTGAGGAGTAATTGCCGGTGACGTGACCGGAGCCGTCACAACCAGGTGTGGGGCACTTGAGCTCCTGCGAGTGCGGCTGGAGTTGCGAGCGGTCGGCGCGCGGGCACCCGGACAAGCTGCACATATACAGACTGCTTACAATGCCGTGGCGTGGTTGCCAGTTGTAATTCTGGACAGATTTATATTGTTGTGTATTAATTGTATGATCCGAGATAAAATGCATGATCAGCTATGTGTCATCTTATCTTTAAGTGTTCGGTAGGTACGACAACGTGTAGTACCTACTTACGATGTAAAATCTTGCAGCACGAGCACCCGGATTGGCTGTACTTATGCAGACTGCTTACAACGCCGTGCCTTGGTTGCCAGTTGTAATTCTGAGCTCATTTATACTCTTGTGTATTAATTGTATAATTCGGGATAAAATGTATCATCAGCTATTGTCGTCTTATCTTAAAGTGCCCGGTAGATTAGGTACACGATAATGTGAAGTACCTACTTACATTGTAATCTTACAATAGATTACATTTTAATTATTTGACATATTTACATACGCTGCGTCATTTTTATGTTATATCACGTTTCAGTAATGTCGCTGTGGTAATTCCATTTATATATATGTATACATTACGAAATAAATATAGTATAATTTATGGTACGTTTGTCATGGTTTGTAAGTAAGCGAGTCTTAACGACAGAGCTAGAGTTCAACATTAATTAGCAGAACGAGTTTTATAAATGTAAATACATAAAAACATAATATAATGTATAGGACATACTTGTAGAGTTATTTAATATGCAGTTATGAATTTATACTATAAAATACAATATTAGCCAAACAAAATATCAACGCACAACGTACAATTTTGCTACAATTAAATATATGTATAGTTAGAAACATTGCTTTTGTTGTCTCTTAACAATTTACTTTTGTTCGTAATATATATTTGCCATTCAGTTATTTTTTTCTTCGAGTGACTCTATATAAAATGTACATATATATAATATCTATATATGTGTAGTGATATAGTACCTCTCACTAAAAACTCGGTATGTAGGCTTCAAGAGACAAAATTTGCTACGATTGTTAACGGTAACACTAGCCCTCGTAGGTAGTTGCACATTATACACTACCTACTACCGTCTATTCACAGTTTTGCACTCATTTTTAAAGCAGTAATTATTTACGGATTGTTATTTCATTTCTTGTTACTAAAATATGGTAATTGTTGTTGCCTATAAATTTGAAAATAACTTATTACCTATGTACAAATTTTTAGGAAAATTGGTTATTATTATTGTTTGAAAAGTAGACATATTTTTAAATTTTACAAAATCAAAACTTAATATTGATAATATTTTTGTTGTATCGTTTTTTTTTTCAATTTAAATAATGCATACTTCCCTTGTAAATTTCACCAAAAATAATTAAAAACCCAAAATTTTTAAAGAACATTTTTGACTAACCTAGTACTCTTTTAATTAAAGAACGATGTAGGCTTTCATTGTACAAAATGTTATATGTAAAGATCATACAGTCTCTATTCTAAATTAAAATTAATACTCACAATTTTTTTTATGCAATATTCGTGATGTGATTCGTGATTCGCATTTATAACAGAGATATATAAATAAATGTGGAAAAAATGTTTACTCAAAATAGATTTTCTTCTTTTTTGTTTACTAGCTTTTTACGAGCTTCATTCTTATGAATAGAAACATTATAACAGCTTGTTCTTTTTTACACCAATATGATGAGTCAAAATATTTATAGCCATTAAATCGTTACAATTATAAATTATATTATAGCTCAACTAGTAAGACTCCTGCTGCCCCAGTCCGTTAGTGGTATCCGCCGCAAACTATGAACCCCTATCTAACGCTGCGCGTTATAAAAGACGTCCGCGACATATTTTTATCGACCCTCCTGATTCAATCACGTCAGCGAACGATCAGAACCAGTCTGTCCCTCGAAACAGCGCGTGTTCAGGCCCACGCCCGCGTAATCACAGATCACGCCACCATGGTCTGGGGGTTAATTTCGCTCCCACACACCCGATTCGGCCTCCTACGGCAGCGGCTAAAGTCTAGGTTTAATCCCTCGGTAGGGAGGCTCTTGAGTGCGTTGCTTGCGCGATACGGTGACACACAAATATACATCACTGCTACAACACTACACGATCACCCCCACACACGTGCACGGCTACACGCTTACACATGCTTTACCTCATTATAATATTAGTATAGATATATATGATACTTAGAATATATTACATACATGTCAGAAACGTTTTTAATGGATGCACAGAGATGAGTCAATTACTAGCTGATTCCCGCCTTCTCACGCATTAAGAAAACGGCAAAGAGTCAATCGAATCCGAAAAATAATTATACCATCACCTATAACCATTTACGAGAAAATCCGCATCGAATGATTATAGTTCTATATATACGTTCAATAGTATTGACGTGATTGGCCAAAAGCATTCTATTTTCCTTTTATATATTTAGGTGCTTATATTAACGTAATGAACATTTTCCCTTGTGAATTACTTAATGATTGGAATTAATTATAGTATAGCTATAGCATCTTTGATCACACTGTATATCTTGAGTCTGCTTAAACTTTAAAAACGGTGATGTGAACTGTCTACGTACAATTCATATAAGTCAACTACCAAACTAAATTGAATGGAATATTCAAGTACAAATGAAAAAGTGAATTGGCAAATGTGTTTTTTTTTTTCAAGGACTTCTATAGTATAGAAAATCTTAGTCCCTATTACCTATCACATATACATTTTTACCCAATTGCACACAGGGATTGTTTAACGGACATTGTTTAACGAGTACATGTATGCGCCTCATTTATTCAAGTTTTCAAAACCCATCATTAATTGTTGCTGAGATATCGATGGTCAAGTATAAAATAATTCCTTTTCATTTTAAGTCCGATATGCAGCGACAAGTGGACGTATTAAGTATTAAAAACTGTAAATTAAAACTAACTTAATAAGTTGTCTGGTCTATATTGTGAAAATATCAGAAAAAGTTTGTGTAAGTCCATGGACCACAAAACAAAAAACTTAAAAAAAATCACTCATTTCATTAGTATAAATGTAATTAAATTCGCAAAAAGTTTTGGAATTATTGATTCTTTAATTTTTTTCACAAGAAGATATTGTGATTTTTCACAATTAAATTGTATAGTAAATGTACAGTATATTATAACGAAATAATAAAAATATAACTTCATTAAAATTTGTTTAATAAAATTACGACAAATGTTTAGTTTTCCTAAACGAAGTTGCAATGAGCAGTGTAGTATTTTTTTACATCACTGAATCTTATTATTACTATATTGTTTGGTATAAAAACTTGTAACGTTTTTTTTATAGATACTTTCACACTGTTAATCTCGAGGACTAGGTTAGAACATCTCGCATGCTAGTACGTGTTGCTGGTCACATTCTAGGAATCGCAATACACCTGTGCAAGCATGCTTCTTTACGATGAAAATAGAGGTATTGAACACATTCATACCGATTCGACCATTCTTAATCTAGTCGGTAATTAAAATCCGACAAAATCTTTATATATAAATTTCTTCTGTACGTGTGTATGTCACTGAACTCCTCCTAAACGGCTGGACCTATTTTGATGAAATTTTGTGTGCGTGTTCCAGTGGATCAAATTGGATTCGGTATGTGGCGTTGCGGTTGGTTTTTAGTTTTTTTTTTAATTATCAAAGCAGGACAACGCCAGCAGGGACCGCTAGTCTTATATAAATTTCATTGTATTGGTGTTGAAGTAAGGAACCATATGAAATTAAACTCTATGAATTAATTGACACAAACAAGAAAGCTGTTTTTTTATCCGTATTTGTAACATTTTTACTCATTACGAATTGTTGATTTGAGGAAAGCGTCTTTTCAAACTTATTGTTAGATATTTTTGTTTACTCACAGGTAGCGAACGGAATTCAATCGTCAAAACAAATTAAATGCACATAGGTTTGCCACTCGATGGAGCAGTAGTTACTTGATTTGATCTTATAAGTAAAGCCTAGTTTCTAGCCTTTGTTGTGGTTCTTAAGAATAAAAACGACTGTTCGATTTCTGACCAATATGCCTTGGTGACATTTAACGTTTGGAATTGGTACATTAATCGTATACCTACATACAAAACCGTTTCAAAATAAATTATGGTTTTTAAGAATTTGTAGGCACATTACAAAATACTTCCCGTTTTTAATGTAGAAAACGATATAATTAAATGAAAAAAAGATTTTTGCGCAAATAAATGCAAAACAAATTTAAGATCCAGTAAAGGTTGAAATCGGAATAATTCGGATGCGACCAAAGTGTGAGTTTCGGAACCTATGTTCCTAGATGGTACAATAAGTCTCTATATTGGCGATCAATACGTCAATCTCGACGAAACGGTTTTTTTTTTCTGTTCTATCCAAGACATGTAAAATGTCTTGGATAGTTTTTAATTAACACTCTGGTAAGGTCCTGTGTTTCAGAATTCGCGCATTCGTACTGCCTTTAATATTACGTTTTACGTGTATTACGAGAGTTTCATTTTTCATTGCATATTACTAACAGCTACATATCAGCCTTTATATAGCGACCTGTATTTATCCCAGGATATCCTCGTGTTCTTATGTTTAAACCCGGGGCCTTAATATTTGAGAATAGTAAATTTAATTTAGCTACACAAAAGCAACCTCGAAAAATAATTCGACAGGCGAAATTAAGATGGTAAAGTCGAAGGTTCTTAAAGAAAAAAAGTATTAATTTGTATGATTTTACTTTTATAGGTATAACTGGCTACTAGGTTAAATGCCCGAGGAAACGTACAGAAGTTTCTAATGCATAATAGGACTATAATATCGCCGATGCACGGAACAATACAATTATAAGTGTAGTTTAAGAGACACTGAATTAAACGATGTACTAATTAACTATATCGGTAATTTTGCTTATAAATAATTCTTTATCTATACTAATATTATAAAGAGGTAAAGTTTGTGAGTTTGTGACGTTGTGATGTTGTGGCGTTGTAGGGGGTAATCTCAAGAACTACTGGTCCGATTTGAATAATTCTTTCAATGTTATATAGCTCCTTCATCGAGAATGGCTATAGGCTATATATCATCGCGCTAAAATCAATAGGAGCGGAACACAGATGAAAAATGTTTCAAAATCGGGATGTTTTTCCTTTTGAGAACAGCTGAGTGTTAGTGTATCTATTCCACGCGAACGAAGTCGCGGGCAGAGGCTAGTTTAATATAACTTAATACTAGACTCTCTTAAGTTTTCAATTGTCTTCAAGCGACAAGGTGCAGAAGAAAAAAAAAAATTGAGGCTTCACGGGACGCCTGGGACATGTGAGACATTGAAATTGTTTTGTATAAGTTATATGCCTAAAATAACAGAATACGACAGGAATCAATTATAGCATAAAAAGATAAAGCATATTTTTTCCCATAAAATAATGAGTGTTTATTTTATTATATAAATATTCATGTTTATTAAATAAAAAAATTCAACTAGGCGTAGACGCGCGGTGTGTTTGGCGCCATTTATCAAAGGGCGCTAGGTCGCCGACGCATGCCGCGTAACACTAGTGGAACGAGTGGCCAACAAAACAGTTTGAATTTTATGTATATACACATAGGGTTGCAAATGTTTTTGAATGTCTCGTTAATTAGGCAAAGTCCGTCTTTGCGTCGCCACGCTAATAATTAGGTTTACCCTCCGCCTACAGATGTTTCACAAGAACAATCTCATATTTACCAAGGACTAAGGAAAATATCGTATGTAGAAAAGTAAGTACATATAAAGTGTACATTTAATACACCGATTAGTATTATTTATAAAACTATTGGGTAGTTAATTTATTGGTCGCTTTATACAAAAACCAAATTCAATATTTTTCAGACTCATTTCTGCTTTTTTTCCTAATGAATGCATCTTTATGTGCGTATAATTAGTTATAACGTTTTAATGTATTATCACTGTTCAAACACAAACATTCTGATTGTAATAATCAAATCACAAACAAGTAAGTATCCACGCGTAAAAAGTATGTTACGTTAGAAATACAAGGTTGAAACGTATAAAGAGAAAAGGTTACGGTGTTACGATATCGCGTAACCAATATGGAGAGGTAAAGCGGAGACACAAAGGCATGCGGTTAGTTTGCATTAAAATCTCGTGGGACGCCGCCAATTGGCGCGGAAATGCGCAAATTACCGTTCAGGGGCGCAACTGTCACCGCTGCTGAACGGCTGTGCAAATGTAAAACGTATTGAGATACATTTTTCTTATTAACCATATGTGATGATTTTGAGTTTCATGAAAACGTTTTAACAATTTAACGCAGTCGACTAGAGAATATAACGAAAAGAATAATTTCATATAATTACTGTATCTATGGAACGTTAATGAAACCGGTTACGAGATACATAAAACAAATGGAAAACAAAAGCGGAATAAGACCATTGTTAATACGGGATTTTATTAAATCATTAAAAAAAAAGTGACGAGTTCGTTTTAAAATTGCACAGTCGTGTTTTCGCGCGTAATTATTATTGTGCATATGCACGTTCGCAGTGCCCGAATGAAGCCCGCTTGCCTGCGGTGTGAAGCGAAGATGCCCGAAACGTGTCCCGTCCCGTCGCAGCTCTCCACCGGGCACTGGAGAAGTTCCCTCGATTCTCGTATCCGGTAACTCAGTTTGCCATAAAAGTCGTCACGATGATAACTAGCGTAAACACATATAAAGGACGTAATAGTAAAGAAAAAAAAAACTCTTAAACAAATACATATATATAAAAAAAGAAGTTTGTTTAAACAGATTGTTATTAGTATGAAAGTAAAAGATAGTATAGTGATCCTAAACTAAGTCCATTTGAGTTAATTATGTATGCCATTAACCTATGCTTCTATTTATAAAGCGTTAATTAAAATTAACGCTACCTTAGTTTTAACGTTATCTACGTAAAGCGAAGTTATTATAAATGTTTACAAAGTTTTGCTATTATTATATCGACTCATCGTGTGTTTATGTTTCGAACGATTAATGCACGATTGAAAACTTTTCAAAACAATTGTAAAACTTTTTTCTCACCTGTTACGACGCATATCTGTGTCCTTGTGAGTGTTTAACACACGAATTTATCACCTACAATAATTTAATAAGTGTATCTTATCGTTTATGTGTGTTTATCTGACATGATTGTGAGCCGCACGGCACAGTGCGCGGCTGCGCGAGCGCTGGTATATTTAGACTGATCCACCGAGTGCGACTACAGACTTGTGATACGTTCGAAAACTCTGAGTAAACTACTTCTAACCTAAAATAGATCTGCGCGCGCGCTTCCATGTCCATTGTAAAAAACAACCACGTGCTACACTCGAAAATAAAGTTTAAATTTTACATAATACATTGTTTTAATACATCTGCGGCTTGTGTAATAAAACTAGTTAAATCATCTAGTGTTTATCGGATACCAATGTTATTGTTATATGGTGATTCATTAAATATATACATTTTTTATTATTTTGTACCTTTCAAAATACGCTTAAAATTAGAATATATCAAGTAACTTTGTATAACTTTGAAATTATATATCTTTTTAAATGTTGAAGAACATGGAATACGGGAAACGGTTCATTGTCATACAATTAAAATTATATAAGTATATACTATATATACATTTGAAAGAAAATAAATTAACGTTACAATTACATAACAAAGTACTTAAGATGTAAATTCGTTTGTTAACAATGTAAAATATTACATCTGAGAATGTAAATTGATTTTCAGATTGTGAACGTAAAATTTTTAATTTGTTTCATATTTATAGGAACACCTAATAAAATTATTTGATGATTCAAATTAAAAATAATGTGTGTTTTATTAATTGTGTATATTTTAGATGGATTCTAAGTTTCGCTAAAAATTTTCACAAAACTGATTATTGTTGTAGTGTATAACTAAAGTAATATTTCACGATCATAACAATTTATTTTATTAAGCCATACTTTGTTATAATGCAATATTTGATTACTGTTGCTTATTTATAACCATCTATTAGAAAATATATATATGTACATTATATATTCTATGTTCCATTTAATTAATAGTGTTGATATTTACCAATCGATAAGAAGACTTATGCATACAACTTTATATTAATACGTTAAGGAAAAAACTACACCTCTAATTAAATTGTAATGAATGTTCATTATAGATTCGGAAGGAAAAAAAAGTTTAGAGATTAATTATTCAGAGTATTCATAATCTGTCGTAATCTTATAAAAAAATATACGTATTTTAGGAGTTCAAATCAAATAGGTACGTTTCACATAAGTGGCTAATAATTGGCGCGAAATGTTCTAATTATCATATAATTTTATTCATATGTACCTGTTAACTTATAAGTATTACATAAACACAAATTAAGTAAAAAATATTTTTGAATATAATTGCATAACTAGATACTGTAGTAAATAAATAGCAATAATTTCATTATGCAGGATATATTAAAGAAACTATTCAGAAATGTTAGGCGCAAGTCATTTTTGCAAATTTAATAACATTTGACAACTTAAATCACGCTCTGTTAATCACAAACCTCTAACAGTACAAATGATTCTTAATGGTATAAAAGTGATACCGCTGAATGGAGAAAATATAAATCGTTTAAATTTTGACCATTTTCATTTGAAATTAGTAAAAAATACTTTTTATTAAAGATTATCATAGCTGTTATAAAATAAATAAATCTAAGTACACGATGACGCCATTGTTAGAATGTTACAAACAGCTTTTGTAATATCTCAAAATTCATGTTCCCTGTTGTTATTTCTAACCCTCTTCACTTGTGCGTAATGACTAAACTATATCATATTATGTAAAATAACACGAATATGACTCAATATTAGGTCAAACATAAAACATATTACAGACTAAGATTTAGTAAAAAACGGCATCCATCGAAATCGCGTAGTAAGTTGTAAACGTATATCAATTTTTCATAACTAAAATTATGGTATATACTTCATAAAACAAATTATTTTCGTTTCCGTGCTAGTTACCGAACTGAATGGGCTAGCAGACTTCTTAAGTTAGAACGTAAGTAAACGTATTATAACTTGGAGAATACTAGTTGGAGTAATACAATATTGATAGAGGTGACTCAAGGAAGTTTTTCAAGTGGTGCGATGTATCACTGTGTTATCGTATTCTTCGCATATCAACCGTTTTTGTGCTTTTCCTAGCAATAACAATAGAAAAATTGAAGATAGGTGAATCTCTTGCAGCAGATCTTCTAAAAGGCTAGACTTTGGGCACTCGGCGTAACGTTCTCCCTCAGAGTCGTAAGGTCGTTCCTGAGTATTAATTGAGATATTGTTAGTATATTCACCTGCTATCTTTAGGTTTGTCGTGGGGCGCGTGCGGCGGCGGCATATAGCAGGGCGGTGAGTAGGGAGGTGCGTGAGGCGGGTAAGTCGGCGGCGGTGGGTACGCGCCGCACTGGTACTGGTAGCCTCCGTAGCCGGCAGCCGCAGCGGCCGCCGCGTAATCCGGTTGACCCAGTCCGTAACCAGCGACCGGGTGAGGACTGACGCCACCGTAGCCTGATTAGATATAGACGATTGCCTTATATATATACACAAAAAAGGGTGTGTGCTTGTGACCACACGGTAGAAGTGAAAACTTACAAGAAAATATTATACTATCTAAAAACGTAGTCATTGACACGATGCGCTTGTGAGATTGTAAACGTGGCTGATGACGACTCGAGCCGAGTATACACAATTCAGTGCGTCACCGAGCCGAGAGTGACAGTTCAGTTTTCTTTGCAGTTCATCGCGTCTAAAGAAGTTTCCACTAAAAACCATATAATCAACATACACCGATAATTTGGCTTTATATTAGTGAAAATATATTCAGTAACTGGTGAGTAGTTGCGGATTTACAAATCTAAATACACAATGTTGACCTATTTAGTATTTTAGTTTACATTACTAAAACAATCAATTATTGCGAAATAAAAACAGATTTGTACTACGGTATTGTTCAACATTTGGTACTAGCCGATGCCCGTTTCTGTGAAAATTGTTTTACTATTTTATATAAGTCTGTATTCATCTTTGTGTTTTTTAAATTTTTATTGTAATTTTGTCACCACAAATTAAATAAATATATAATTAAAAAAATATATAGTCTATTTATAGTCTTAAGAATATTCGGAAAATTATTTTATCTACTAGTAAAAGCCCGGCAAAATAGGTTCAGCCATTTCAGAGATTTTCCCGGATAAACGAGTATCTCGAAGAGGTATAAGTTTTAATTCGGTGCAACTACCTTACCTGTTTTGTACCTAAACAAAAATAGATGAAAACACACCAAAAGGATAAAGTATTGACCAATCACAGTCGATTACATTTGATAAAAGATTGGGAATAACTTCAAATTGTGAGTTCAAATAAATTCAGTATGGAAAGTTTTTTTTTTTCATTCAAGTAGGTAAGTCTATTGAATTTATGAAACAAGTTTAATTGTTGTAACAGTTGTTCTGTTTTTGGGAATTAACCTGGAGATATAGCTAATGCGAAATTGTTCGACGTAATTTCAAAGTTTACACTTATATGTTTTAATTAAAGCTCGAGTACACACTAATCCACAAAAACCGACGCGTATATTGGAGTGGTTACCGCAACATTTGGGAACCACTGTTGCTGTAGCAAGAACTCTCGCTTGTCGGGATTAGCGGCGTCGTACCACAATACAAACACGAAAACAGATGATTCGCTACTATATGCTTCTACAAAACTTTTGTAGGAACTCGTGTGTTTATTAATTCAATCTAATCAAATATCTATACTACTACTACATAATAATATTAAGTAATACTACATTAATACAGCCTATCTATCGAAATGTACAATTTCTTAAAGTGGTTATTGTAATTGTCAATTTATTGCTGTGTTCGTTTAAATTGATCTCAAGTTTATCCTCACTAATATTATATATGCAAACGTGTTTGTTTGTTTGTTACTCTTTCACTTATTCTCTCGTATTCTTTCGTTAATTACGAAATTTTGCATACACGTCAGAAGTACGGAAAAGGACATAATGACAGGAATACGAAAGGACAGGAATCAAGGACATAACGACAGGAGGACAAAAGGACAGAAATCTTAATCCAGCAAAAATGAACCATTCGCCAGAGATACATCAAATGCACATTAACGCGAACGAAGTAGTAGCAAAAGTTAGTCAATAATAATTTGAACACCTTGTATTTTTTCGAACGTAGGGTTACAAGTACCATAACAAATTACATAAATGGTGCATGAATATTGTTAAAATATTATATCTGAATTAATTTCGTGATTCTTGTAAGTAAATAAATACATACAATAACATGATTGTAATGCATAGATAATATTGTCCAGAAAAAACTGATATGAACAACTTATAAAATATTGGTAGGACTTCATCGCGAGTGAGAATCTTATGCGCTTCCTCCCGAATTTTGAACTCGGTGTGAGTTATCTGGATGCATTTATTCTATGGTAAATTTAGCGACTTGTGACACGACACAGATCGCACGGGCGTTTCAGCAGGGAGTGATTATCGCGGCCACGTTTTAATTTGTACAACGAATTTTACGAGAGTGTAGCGTATATGTGTAGAGTCATAGTCCCCTTTACATGAAGACAAAATACGGGTACGAAACGGCTCATCTTCCAAATTATAATTCCCAGAAGAATTAGTAAAGAAAGTTGTTCGTATGTTTTAATTACTTACGAGGAGTAATTTAATCATTTTAGCTTATGATCAATTTTAATAAAGAACATTCACTTATTTTTCGTTAATTTTCGTACAGTATTTAATTGAATTGAATTCTCATTAAGTAAGTTATCTAATGAATTTAAATGGTAAAATATTGATTACGTATAGAATTTTCGATATTTTTTATAAAGAATAAAAATCTGTACTGTAGATAATATGAGACACTTTCAATTACATGACACACTAGCATCATCAGGCGATGATGATGATAGCTAGCACATTTAAATGTAACGTCCTCGTCAATCTTTTTAGCTGTTTAGAATAAAAACCCTTTGGGCTTGTGCGTAATTATAGTTAAAAATTTAAAACAAAAAGTTAAAATGTCATCATAGGTATCTAAAATTCGTATTTGTTTATTCTTAAGTTGTTCTGATGCTATATAAATATGTAAGTATCAGTGTCATGCTTGTCCCCGATGAACTCTGTAACTACTCAACCGATCTTTATGAAAGCTGGAATTTCTGTATAATGAAGTCCAACTTGAGATATACAATTTTTTTTTTCATCAACGGTCTCAATATTTTTTAATTACAAATTAAATTATTGTCAATGTTGATTATTTTTACTGATTGTAATTTCCATCTATCTCGAATAGATGGCGCTTTGAATCAGTTTGTTAACAGAAAACTGTAGGACCGTCTGTTACATATACCTTATAGGTGACGCCATGTTGTAATTTTGAATTTCTGTACACTATCATAATTTTTTTTTTCGATTTTACTACGCTATTGACGTAGCAGGGTCTTAACAGCTTCACCGGACTACTGAGGCGAGCGATTAAGGCACTCGGCCGATTTTATTTGACAACTAGCTTAAGGATGCACGGCACACCTCGGTTTGGGCTGTTGCCTGATACGTGCAATTCGCGACCTATCTGAGCTAACCTAAGCTAACTATTCATACATATATGAGTTGTTGAAACATATATGTGTACCAAGCATACGTACCTCAAAAACTCTTATATATATTTCGTATCGCATAATTTTCTAAACTATTTCAGTTCGATAAGGGAAAAAAATGAAACCATTCCACTTTCATGTGTAAGCGTATATGCGTGCACGTGTGTGGAGGTGATATGTGTAATATAGTAATGTTATCGCAGTGGTGTAAGATTTTGTGTCACTGTATCGCGCGAGCAGCGTACTCAAGGGCTCCACGCCGAGGGAACGGAACTAGGCTTGAGCCGCTACTAAGAGGGGGGGGGGCTAATCTGGTAAATCTGATGCATAATTTTAATGCAACATGTAATAACTGAACCATAGTAGCGCATAGTTGAATCAGTGAGTATACAGGTTGAAAGTTTAGACAGTACCAATATTTATGGAGACTAGTGTGCACTCGATTATCGTCCTAAATCAATTAAAAAAATAGATAATATTTGATCTAATTATCTTGAAAGTACAAAAATTATACGCAATTCTCTACGCTTCTATGTAAAAGCACTATATCAATAACCGTCGGTTAATTTAACTTTCATTTGAAAATGAACGTGGGAACGGTATGAACAAAACAAAAGGATTTATTGTTCGTTTTATTATAGAAGGCTATTAATATAGGTCATTGCCCCCTAGGTTTATTACGATTGTGTTTATACTTTTGAAAGTTAAACATTAACTTAGGTTTCCTTGCTATTTATTTATATTTCTTTTGATATTATTGGTTTTGAAAATGGTTGGTTGTGGACTGTATTTGTATTCTCAAAGAATACTTACCAGCAGTGTCTCTATGATAGGCTTCGAGGTATGGATGGCTTCCACCGCTATCGGGTGTCGATTCTCGACTGTACGAAACGGCGCCGGGAAAGCCGCGACTGTAAACATGTTAAATACACGTTAAAAAAAAGAAAATTTAATAAACTATGCTTTTAAATTTGCTATAACTGCCTCACCTATGTGGTAAACGGGACACGCTAAGGTCGAGAGTTTGGCCCTGTGGACTTGGCACTTGAGGGCTGGCTGTCAGCTGGGGCGAAGCTCCCGGCTGAGGACTGCCGCGGGCTCCGCCCCCGCCGCCACCGCCGGCGCTCGTGTACACCGGCGATGCATATGGACCCTGTTATATAGAAATATATTTAATTTTTTTCAATGGTAAGAAAGAATTAGGTACTTTAACGGACATAAAAATTTTTTTCTTGTAAAACGAATTATATTGTAAATCGCCCACAACTTCGTATATGTTAATCATAAGTAATGTTATAATAAGGTATAAAAAAGTTTTTTTGTTTTAAAATTAACATATGAAAGTACCAATCGCGATTGACAAATTATTTTTTGGCTTTTTATATTATATCTGTTGAGGAAAAGTATACGTCTAATATGATGCTATGGACGTTAGGAGCGGGGCAAATACAAGTTGTGGGTCAGAAAGTAACGGAAGCGAAAACTAAGCCATAGTTGGCAAGGCAGAGTAGCGCGGCGCTCGGTTGGACCGTTGGAGCCAAGGGCGGAAAAATGAAATGCGAGTGTAAACGTTGGTAACAGTTTGTTACGATATTAGATTTAATAACAATAAGGCATAAGACTCGAGAATATTATAACTTTTTATTCGCGAAAGAATTTTGATAATTGATTCTGGAGAATACATCTAGCATTCATGAGTTATATTTATTTATTTTATTTTTATAAATAGTAAAAATAAGTAATAAAAGACGACTACATATTTTCAGAACGAATATTACTTTTATGGGTCCGAATATAGGCATGTTAAGTTAGCGTCAGTTGTCCAGTGGTAATAGTCTTGTTTCTCACCTGTGGGCTACCACTGGAACTGGACAGATCTATGGCGGGACGAGGATCTCTTGGATCCCGGGGTGTGGGGCTCCTGGGCCGTTGTGCCTGCGCCGCCGCGATCTTCACGGATAAGTTGATCGCGGAGAAGCCGGGCGGTACGCCAGGTCCCATCGCAGTGACAGCACCCACCCCGCTACCGGTTTCGTAGTGGTACATTGGTCTAGAGAGAGAGGTCATCCATTGCAGACCAAATGATATAAAGGACCAAGACTTTGTTTACAAAAGAGGTTTCAAGGTATAAGATTATTGGAATGAATCAAGTAAGTTTACCTAGTTTTTGTCTTTTTAATAAACTAAATGGATAGTTGCCGGAACTTCTACGCGATTTAACAAAAAATAAGTTCATTATAGAAAAGAAATGTTAGGTAAAATAAAATTTAAATTCAATCTGTATATACAGTGAATCGAAAATAAGTGGAAATAAATACTATATTTAGAGGTAATTTAGGGAACAATGTCACGTTTACCACATAAGTATTTAGGCGAGTTAAATGATTGTTACCTAGGATAAATAGGTCCCGCGGTGGTTTCTTGCTCGGACTGGTCGGTTTTCATTGGCGTTGGTAAATGGGGGTCATGGTATCTCTCCTCGTCCCAGGTGTAGGGCCGCTGTGGGCACTGGGGGTCGTAGCGCTCAAAGGCAGGGGCGCCTTCGTAGCACCGAGACTCGTAACCGTACCGAGCCTCATTCATTTGGCTAAAGAAAATATACTATCAAGTATTTTCTATACATAATTTGTGGCGTTTCGTTATCTTTATTTGCCAATGGGAACCGGGTATCTAATATTTTACAAACTATGGTTGTTTTGTTTAGAGAACAACCATAGTTCCATGTTGTAAATATATATGTTATTGTGTAAGTTTTTCTCAGTTTTCGTTAAATATCATTTTAATGTTGAGTTAATCAAATTGCAAATTTACATGTATGACATTTAAATACATGAGAGATGACATGCATACGGGTAGAGAGAGTGCAGAGTTTATATTATAAATCAATATCTTATTATTTTAATTTCTAATTATCGACATGAATTAGATACCTATCGAAATGAATTACATGCTATATTGACATTTTACTCACTGTACAAGGGCTCTATACTTGTATTATAAAGCTGAAGAGTTTGTTTGGTTGAATGCGCTAATCGCATGAACTACTGATCCGATTTGAAAAATTCTTTCGGTGTTAGATAACTCATTTATCGAGGAAAGCTTTTTTTTATATCAAAGGAGACAAACGAACTGGTGGGTCACGTGATATTAAGTGATCACCACCGTACATAGACACTAGCGACATCAGGGACGTCTCAAGTACGTTGCCAGCCTGTATATGGGAGAAGGGGGAGGGGAAGGAGAGGGAAAGCAGGAAAGAGGAAGGGACGTGGGCTTCCGGCTCTCTCTGAGACCGAACGAAACACAACAATGCAAGCACTGTTATTTCACGTCGGTTATCTGTGAGAGGGGTGGTACTACACCGGAGGAGCTGACCCATTCATGCTGAAACCAAAAATAGCTTCAGCGGGGCTCTACCACCTACATAGCTATAGGCTATATATCATCATGCTAAGACCAATAGAAACGGAGCATCAAAGAAAATTGTATTTTTTTTCTTTTGAGAATTTTCGCTACGCGTTAACGTTAGTCCAAAGTAACTATTCGATGCGGACGAAATCGCGGATAGAAGCTAGTTCTATAATAAGGTGGTTACCTATATGAGCGCACATGATCGTCTGGGGGTCGCTCGTAAGGTGATCGCTGGTCTGGCGGCGCGCCGTAGCCGGCGTGGCGCGTCTCCATCCCGGCGGGGGAGTCGCGCTCGGCCTCGGCCGCCTCTCTCTTTGGCACGAGCAGCTCGGGAGCCTCTCGCTTCACGGCGGGAGTGCGCGGCGAGGCCGCTTGCTCACGCTCCAGTGATACGCTTCTCACGCTCGTCACGCTCTCGCTCGTCGCAGTGATCGTCGTTGACGGTGGCACTATGTCGTGAAGAAACCTCCAATGATTTACAATTCTTACATACTCTTCCAGTGATTGTACACAGCGTTTTAATTCATTCATGATTTTTGACGTGATGATGTCTTATAAATCGATGAACGCCGGCTGTATGCACGAAAAAGCATGACTCATTGTCACGTTCCGCTTGAGCCAAGCGTGTAAGCGAGAGCGCAGAACAATCGATAGAGAGACGCGGTCGGCCTAAGCGTTCGGCTTGTGACGCATGTTATTTATTATCGGTATAATTTAAGTGAAAAAATATTTGAAATAACGAGGGTAATTTGAGAGTCATCTATGGAAAAATTGGAATTTTCAATTATTTCCTTCTTTATATTATACAAAATAATGATAATTCAGTGATAAAATTCAATTCACTTCATAAAGGTATGCAATTTTTCATCAATGTTTTCTTATGCCGTTATCATTCTTTTTTTATATTGACATCTGATCTTCCAGATTACAACTGCCATTGTCGAGTAGGTAATAATAATATAAGAGTAGAGAGAAGAGAGTAAGAGAAGAGAGATTTAGTAGTTCGGTGAAGCTGTTAAGACCTTGCTAGGTCAATAGCGTAGTCAGTTCGAGAAAAAAAAAATAATATAAGAGTCTTGCAATAATTCATATGTTCTAAAAAAATAGTAACGCCCTTGTTAGAACTTTCTGTGGAGTGTTTGCGGCATCTCAGAATTCATGGTTTTTCCAGAACTAGATTGAGTTGATATGACTGTTAAATTACGTATATATATATACTTTTAAAATTAACCTAAAGGTCTAGTACGTTGCGACCTCGCGGCCGCCTTACGCGCCGCAGCTGTGGGGCAGCCGGAGAGCGACCGGTGCGTGCTGCGGTTCGAACTGACGTGACCTCGCCCGTTGCACCCCGGAGTGGGGCACTTCAAGATCGTCTCGTGCAAAGCCAATACTATAAAATATCAATATATTAATTAGGTATACTTTATATCTGAGCGCAATTACAGAGAGACAGACACACTTTTTAATATTAAATCTATAATATAGTAATTAATAATAATAGTAATAAAAAGAGGTAAACTTTGTGAGTTTGTGATTTGGTAGTGGTAGAACCAAGTTGGTAGTGGTAGAGTCAAGCTGAAGCTATTATGGTTTTCAGCACGAATGGGTCAGCTCGTCCGGGGAAGCAGCACCCTCTCACAGAAAACCGACGTGAAATAACAGTGCTTGCATTGTTGCGTTTTGTTCGGTCAGTGAGAGCCGCAGACCCACGTCCCTTCCTCTTTCCTTCTTTCCCTTTCCTTCCCCTCACCCTCCTCCCAAATACAGGTTGGCAATGCACTTGCGACTCCCCTGGTGTTGCAAGTATCTATGGACGGTGGTGATCACTTAACATCAGGTGACCCATCTGTTCGTTTGCCTCCTATGATATATAAAAAAAAATAAAAAATCTTGGGAACTACTGGTCTGATTTCAATAATTCTTTCAATGTCATATAGCTTATTTATCGAGGAAGGTTATATGGTTATACGGCTATATGTCATCACGCTAAGACCAATGAAAAATGTTTTAAAATTGTTTTTTTTTTCCTCTTGAGAGCTTCCGCTGCGTGTTAGCCTTAGCCGAAAATAACTATTCGACGCGGACGAAGTCGCGGGTACAGGCTAGTCACTAATAAAAACAGTCGCATTGTTTATTTTAAGAGGCGAGACTATGTGAGTTGCAGGTGTTATGAGGATATACTAAAGTGTGACATGCAGTTTCTGATTTGTATCGAGGGTAGGAATATTTTTGCCAGAAATTAATGCCCCATTCACTGTATGGCAAAGTATTTGCAATTTCTGAAACTAGGTTTTTTTATAATTTCTCATTTCATCTAATTCAATTGATATGAACGTACACAATTTGAAGAACTAAAAAAAATTATGTACTAATACTGGTGATTCGGTCGACTTGAGACTTGAGAGCATTGGAAAATAAAGATGCAATAAATTTATCTTAAGTTAATATATTCCAGACTCGTTATTACAATCGAAAATATTTAAATGATTACTGGATACCTTCTCTAATTCATATGTTAGATATGATCGCGCTTCATAGCTGATTTAAAAAAACACAAGCGAGTAATTATTTCAAAAATGTTGTTTTAGTCAAATTCAACATAAGCAACTATTGTAATAGATAAATAGTTTACACATGTTAATCTAATATTTAAACGTATTTTTCTACATGTTCTAAGGTACTCAAATAGTACATAGTCACTGTGGTGCAGAAATATAATTTTTTTGCAATAATTTCGTAAAATAATTATTAAGAAATAATTTAAGAAATGGCTCTAAAACGTTGCAAAAATCATATGATGAAAGCTATAAATAAAAAATACACGTATAATCTACGTAAAATGGATTGGAATAATGGATTTGAAAAAAATAAATGCGCAAATTATATAACATTTCGTAGTATTGTTTTACTTACTCTCCGGTGTGACTTTATCCTTTCTTGGGCATCCTGATAGACTGAGGGAACAAATGATTGCGACGTCAATATAATGATACTATTTTGAAATAATCAAGGTTAATATACAGTTAAAAAGAATTTCTTAAGTAGTAGTTACGCTTTTCGCCTTTAAATTAAACTACCTTCATATTATACGTAGAAAATTATATAAATATTTTCAAGGTATAATTAATCTTCTGTAGAAGGGATATATAGTATTTTTCTATCCTTAAAAGGACGTTGTCGCTGATTTTTTTTTTATTATTAGGTACTTGTTATGCTATAGATGTCTCCATGTCCATGTCCAGTCAAGCTTTCAAGACTTTGCTACGTCAATAGCGTAGTCAGTTCGAAAAAAAAACGGTATATACCAGAAACACTGCGTTGCTTGTGCAATCTGAAAGGCATGAAGAATCATCATAACTCACCTCCTGTGGTGTGTGTAAAGTCCGGTGACGTGGCCCTGCCCATTGCACCCGGGTGTCGGACACTTGTTGCCTTCTGCGAACAAATCGACCGGTGCACAAAATTAGTGTTATCCTAATCAGTGTGTGGGGCGTGCGCGAGCGATCGATAACGCCGGGCGTGCCCCGGTCGGGGCGTACCTGCGCGGCCCCGCCTCGCGCCCGGCCCCACCCCACGTACCACTTCAAAGAAAAAATAAAGAACGCCAAGCGGCTGCGCGCCCACTCGCTATTTTTCTTTCAGGAGTTGTGGGACGGCGTCCCTGTGCCCCGCCCTCTTCCTGCATGACCCGTTTTTATTGCTCCACTATTTTACGTAAAAAGCAACTATCATTAGGTATTTTCTATTCTATGTATTACCCTGTTATATAAAGAGACTTGGAGCGTTAATATAAACTCTACATATCGAATTTACTATCAAGTCAATTGGTTCTCGTTAAACCAGACTATAATTAAAAACATACTACAAAAGTTAATATAGGTATTATAAAATGCTTTATTGATTCACATGAAGTAGCAATAATAGTAGACGAGTTTTCAGTTCATAATAAACACGGTAGCGTTGTTGTGAAGTATAACGGCCGACCTTGAAACAAACTTTGACTTAGTTCATAACGGAGTTCTACGTTATAGCCAGGTCGTTAAGAAAGTTTGAGTATCGTTGTTTGAGGTGAATGTGGTACCTCTGAGGACAGGCGGGGAGTGCGTGGCGAGAGGTCTCGAGTCGCGAGCCGGCTGCGCGGTAGGAACCGTTCGGGCTTCTTGTAGCGCCGTCGCTGCCCGAGACCCCGCTCCCGCCGGTTGCAACACCGTGTACTGCTTCGAACCCTTATTCACTGCACTTTTATCGTGATCATTCGAATAACCGCCGAACGGCTCGCTCGGAAGTGTTGACGGGTTGATCCTATGTTTCACCTCAGCCGGCGGTTTGAACGCAGACTGTGTCGAATACGGGAGTGCGGCCGTTGCAGCTTTATAAGCGTTATATAGAGATTGCTTGTTCACTGTGGCGATTTCGCTTCTGTTATGTTTTGTGTCTATTTCGATTTCATATTTGTCGTCGCATCGATCCGACATATCTATTTCTAGCTCATTCGATGAAGAATCGACGAGTTCGTCAAAATTCGGTCCATCGTAATGAATCGAATGTTTGCTTTGTCTATCGTAGTCATCGCTTCTCTCTCTGGTTGTGTTTCCTTTGTCTTCGTGTTCGCTGGTACCATTGGTGTTTTGTTCTTCGGCTTGATAATGTAACAAAAAACTCCTCTGTGACGTATCAGCGCTCTCTGAGGATTGGGATGGTGAGGAAGGTAACATTTTATCAGATCTTTTGTCGTCGAAGAGGTTTTCGAAATCATTGGTGTCTTCGTTTTCATCGCCATTTTGCGTTGATACTTGTTCATGAGGCCAACTGCCAGAGAGCGTTTTCAACGCTGCCTGAGTTTCTTTGATGAGTTTCTCTTCATCTTCATCGGGTTGTCTGACAAGATGAGGTCTGTGTGTGGGAAGAGCACGTCGGCGCGGGTCAAGTTCCTCTCGTCGTTCATCGTCGAGTAATCTTCGTCTTCGTTTGCTGATGATCTCTTCTTCATCCATCGAGCCGTCGCTGAGAGTCCGTTCCACTCGTCTGTCATTGACTCTGAACGTTTCTACGTCGATACCATACTCAAGTCTTCGTTTGTTTATTTGTGCGAGATTCGAAGGAGGAGTTAGCGGCACCGTCCTGTAAAAAATGACACAGTAAAAGACTTTGAAATACTGAAAGAACATAACAAACAACACAATTATTTTATAGTAAAAATATAAATATTTATGTACTTGCGATTTTCCATCCACAAACAGAATATTTTTACGCGGAAATGATTCTCGGCGTTTCCAATCGACGTTAACACATTGAAGCACTTAGTTGTAATGTTTAATTGCACAAAAATCGTTCCCACGTAAAAACCATTTCACTCATGAGCTTTCAGACCAATTTTGGAATCACAAATAAAAGATTAAATCCGCTATTAGGTGTACTGGAGAATATTTGTAATAGAATAAGTATCATAGAGTATTGAAGTTATCATTCAGATTTGTAAATTAGATTTTTATATGGATAAGCACGTTTTAAAGTAGTCTTTGTTTCAAATATTATATTAGTCAAAATTTTTACGAAATGCTTGCAATAAAAAAACAAAATTCTATTTAAATATTGTTTACCATGCACTTTAACAGTAATCACAGCTCCACGCATTTTTAATACAATACTTTCATGACTTGTAACCGCTAAAAAATTTCAAGAAAACTTTGTTAAGAAAAAACTATTCACAAAAGTTTTTTGAAGTGTGTCATTGTTATTATCGTTTTTGTAATTTTTTAATAGCGTTCAACAAAGAGTTAGAAGATGTTAGTTTCGCACAATTTAAAGTATACGATATGTAAATAATTATACATCGACAAAAATGGTTTTTTTAAAGTACAATTTATAATTTTATATGACGGGTAAGCAATAAATTTACATATTGACAATTTATGAGATTTTTTTAGTGAACGTAAATTCTCAGGGATATTGATTTGATGATTGATTTTTTATATATTTGTATAAAAATAGCAAAATATTATGATAATCCAAATAAAGTATTTCTGTGAATCGTAATTATAAAGTTAAAATATATAACTTTGAAAAATCCGATCTTGTTTTTCATTTCAAGTGTACAATTAGTTATAAAATATTGTATTTACTCTTTTTCAAGAGTTTAGCAAATATAAGTCTGTAATTCGGTAAAGCGATTGTACTCTGTCTATCTGTAATTTATTGATCGGTAATAGTCTCTTGTGCAATATGCGGCCGGCTTGAGATAGTAATCGATAGTGCTTGATGTCGGCGTCGGTACTTTGCGGGAAGAGCCCACCGGAAGGCCGCATTGCCGATAGTACGACGCCCGGCAAACATTTAGAAACGTGAAGGACTAACTCATTCGATACCGAACTAAACCGAAAACGTGAACCGTTTCCAAACGATCGTAACGGGTCGAAACGTGCACGACCACGTTCGTGTATAACTTGTGTGTTGGCGTAGGGTAATTAGATAAACCCTCCGGGCGGTGGATGCTTAACCGGTTTAAACTAGTGCTCGTGGTGGACCTTTATCAGTGGGTGGCGAGTGGCGGGTTATCTCGGGGTCGCGTTAATTGTAATGCTCGGAGATTAGGGCGCGATATAAGCACATCCAGTGCGCGAGCGTCAGTCGCATCGGGATTACGGAAAGACGCTATGAGAGGACGTGACTCGAAAATCTTGGTTAAACGTATCTTAATATTAGCACAGGATGATTAGTAAAAGCGCAGGATATTTTAGTACTGCATCTTTATCCGTTTGTACTTTTAATGGTTACTAAATAATCATGTTTATTAAAGAGTGACCAGAAAAAAAACCAAAGGTAAATAAGAGACAACCAAATGAATGCAAATAATAATCAGTTATATTTAAAATAAGTACCTAATAAGTCGATATTAAAGTGATGTTTTGATTTCTAAAACTATATTTACGATATAGATATAAATGTGATATGCCATTAAAATAATAATTTATTGAAAAAAAGTCAAACAATTATTATTTCGTATTAAAAAAATTGGTAAATTCAGTAAAGAACTGGTTTTTTACATGCCAAGGTTATAATTATTAGTTCAAAAAATGTATTCGGTTTTTACAAGAGTGTGTTTGTGTCTGCGTTAGTGTTAATTTCCTAGATAATTCCTTTTTACGATATCTAAAAACCGGAATAATTGTATAATTCGAAAACAACAAAGGACTTTTAGTCAATCAGTGTAGGTACAGGCTTTTGAAATGTCTCAAAACGAAGAGAGACGAATTTCTATTAACATTAGACACTCGGCTTGCAAATATTATATTAAATTCAAATTTATTTCAAAATTCACGTTAAAAGCCTCTCGGCATTGTTCTTGATTTCACTATCCGGCAAATCGGTAATGTGTTTTGAGATTTTGTTATAAAACCTAACACTATTACCTAAAAAACTGTTTTTGAACTTAGTGAGCCTGAAGCATGGAGTATCTATTCAGTTTTTGTGGATATTAAAATTAATATAATTAACTTTATATGCCGAGACTTATTCTAAAACATAACATCTAGAGATATTGTTTAAATTCTTTCAAGTAGTATTCCAGGTGAAGAAAAATACGTATATTTTAAAAACATCTCGCTTCACATATGGAATCAAGTAACTATGCTATTTGCATTTAATTTGTACCGAAAAAGCGTTCACTGAGTAATTTATCTATTCTCCTAAACAATATTATTTGTTGATAATCCAAATGTGGACTAATCTATCTAAATTATTCTATAATACATTCATATAATTTCTAAGCAGTCCCGCGTAATTATTCTACAATAGCTTTTTTCGCACTCTTGTGTTTTAATATAGAATTCATCTATCCCTCAGGAGCTGTCCTTTTTTTATAGATAAAATGTATCTTATGTCCTTTTCTGTACCTCTAACAATGCAAAATGTTATGATGATCGTTTTAGTAGATAAAGTGTGAAAGCTTGATAAACAAAACCTCATTCCCATTTGTAGTATTAGTAAGGACACACAACCAGCACTATAATTATGCCCTTAGAATTTATAAAAGAGTTTTGATCCCAGGCTACTGGTTTAGTGAAACTATGGAAGTCCTTTCTACGGTGACCAGTAAAAGAGTGGAATTTTCCTTATATATCTTTGCTATTCTTTAAGTAAGATATAATTTTGCTTTACATGATTTGGTAACAGTATGTCACAGGTTTTTTTTTAATATATGAATATATAATCAATTAATCACCTGGGTAGTTGCATGTTACAAATATGTAGACAGAAAAATCTGAATTGAACAACGAGAATTCTAGACATTTGTTTGTAATATAATTAAAATATTACTTAAAAGGAAATATTCCTTAGAAAGGATTGAATCATTTTTTTAAATTTTCAAATTATCAACTGATACAGGAAGACTATAAATAAAAATGATGATTTCCTATAGGTACATATTCTGGAAGGAATTAAAATTGAACTGTGAGACCTCGGATATTTTCTCAAAATACGGACTAGAACGATAACAAACATGCATCGGGCACCCTCAGACTTGGACGCTTCTAAATTCAAATTGCACCTTAAAATTCTTAATTATTGAAATCGTAAATCAAAACGTGCCGTCTGGGCGGGCGACCATAAAATCGCGAGGGGGTACGAACGAGCAAACTCGAGTGTGGTAGGATTAAGACATTATCACTTTTCTTTCAAGCAGTCGCGCCCTCCTTGGCCCGGCCCGGCTATAAATCAGCGAGTAAATCCTCTGGATTAGATTCATAGAGTTACCGCGGCCTGTGGATCGGGAACCGGCGATAATGGCGTCGTGTGCTCGCGTGATTTTGCTTTTAAATTGACTACCCGGCAAAGATAAATACTCCTCCAATTTGGCTCCAAGCTCGGATCGAGTTACCAGTTTAAATGGTTTTAACGGGAAACTTGATTTAAGCTTATGACGAAGAACGGCTGAGAATGACTGATAACTGGACTGGAGTTTTGACGGAACGCGATGGAAAAGTTAATTTGTTGTTTAATGGGGAATTACCTGTTATGATATTTATTTTCTATGAATTGACGGAAATATGTTTGTGATAATTATGCTATATAAAATTGGCAGTGGGAAAACAGTTAAGAAAATCTCCCTCTGTTTCTCAGTCGATTTTCTTCATTCCTTTTTTCGCTAAGGTTGAAGTTCAATCACTGGACGAGTAATTGTTGTGTTTTAAATTAGTCATTTAAAATGGGTAAATAACACTTTCAGTACTCTATCTCTATACTATTACGATGAAGAGTTAAATTCTGTGTATTGTTTGTAATCACCGCTACTACTCATCCATTTCTAAACGCTTTCTCTTACGTTTTCCCTGATTTATATATGTATATTTTTATTAATTTTAAATTAAACATTTAAATAATAAATGTTTTGTATTTAATTAATTAGGATTGAACTTTGGCTTTCGAAGACTCAAAATCAAATAGGAAATGTGATTGAAATATTGAATCGATGGTGGCTTAATTGATAGCGTGTTCGTACACTGCATCGATGGACGTAGGTTAAAATCCAAGCAACGGAGTCGAGCTTTCAGTGAAGGGAAACATAGTGACGCTATAGCACCGTGGTAGGGCTTCTTCTAAGTCCACCTGGCTAGCTTGGTACCCCTCAAGTAGTAAATCTGTCTCCAAGCACCTATTCATGTGTTCTGGGAATTGTACTTGAGAGCCAGTCTCCCTTTACCATATCGTGACATAATATCAGGTAAGATTGTGTTTAAACGTTAAAAACTAAAAAAGGGTAAGATCAAAGACAAGGTGGAACACCTAAAATAGGCAAAGCGCTTCTGGTAAATATTCCGTAAGTATTTTTTAAGTCGACTCTATATATATAACCGGCAGACGTTGTCCCGGCCTGATTATAAAAATATAATTGACAAACCCTTGCCCATTAATTACTTTATCCACTGGTGAAAACCGCATGAAAATCCGTTCAATAGTTTTTGAGTTTATCGCGAACAACACAGACAAACGCGGTTGGGGATTTTATACTACGTTATGATAATAACATGATTTTATAATTTCTACAGACGAATAGAGTATTAATTGAGGCGACATAATAAATACTAAAAAAAAAATATACGGCTTTGGTTAAATAATTGGTGTCACAAATGATATGTAAGCATGATCGTTTGTTAGAAGGTATTTTGAAAATTTACTATTATATTTTCCGTCATAAATGATCAACATGATACAAATGAATGTTAATGATGAATATATGCATTTTGAATCAAAATTTAGTATTTTTACAGGAACATATTAGACACTAGCCTCTGCCTGTGACGTCGTCCGCGTAGTAATAGGTACTCTGGGCTAACGCTAACACGCAGTGGAACTCTCAAGAGGAAAAAAATCCCGAGTTTGAAATATTTTTTATTGGTGCTCCGCTCATATTGGTCTTAGCGTGATGATATATAATCTTCCTCGATAAATGAGCTATATAACACTGAATTTATCAAATCGGACCAGTAGTTCCTGAGATTACCCCCTACACCGTTACAAACTCACAAACTATACCACTTTATAATATTAAAATACATATTTATATTACTGGAAGTATTTATTATAGATTTTTTAACGAAAATGTTCCGTGGTTGTTTTATTTAGTCGTGGTGGTCGAACGGTTTAACCGGTGGAATATCAATTTGATCTTCGCAGATTCGAATCTCGATACGTGCTAATTAATTTTTAGGGATTGGCGTATATTTACTAATCTAAATTGTTAAGTTAACAGATTTTTAACTTGAAGGTGACAGTTATGGTTTTATTACCATTTTTTCTTAACCGAAAATTCGCAAGGATTCTCTTTTTTTTTTCGAACTGAATACGTTATTGACCTAGCAAGGTCTTAAACAGCTTCACCAGACTACTAAGGCGAGCGTTTAAGGCACTCCGCCGATTCTATTTGGGCAACTAGCTCAAGGGTGCACGACGCACCTCGGCTTGGGCTGTTCCCTGATTCATGCAATTCGCGACCTATCTGAGCTAACCTAAGCGAAGCTACATATTCATACTTATATGAGCTATTGAAACATATATGTGTACCAAGCACACTACCTCAACAGCTCTTATATGTATTTTGTGTCAGATAATCTTTCAGTTTGATAAGGGAAAAAATAAATCCCTTCCACTTTCATGTGTAAGCATGTATGCGTGCACGTGTGTGGAGGTGAATGTGTAATGTTGTTACAGTGTTGTAAAATTTTGTGTCATTGTATCGCGCGAGCAGCGTACTTAAGGTCTGCACACCGAGGGATCGGACCTAGGCTTGAGCCGCTGCCGAGGGGGGCCTAATCTGGTCGCAAAGATTCGAAGCCGTTGATTGTTTATCGATGCAGTGTCCAAAAACATTAACAACAGAGTTACTGCTGCTTCAGATATGAACCCTCAATCAACCTCAACCCTCATAATATTTATTAAAAATTATCAGTCAAAATAACGTTGGAGATTAAACCAAAATAAAACGTTTAATTTATCAGTAACTATCGAAAGTAAATGTAAATTACTTATTAATAATAAAATAAAAAATGTAAATTAGTCGATATGTTTTTGTATTAAAGTAAAATAGTTATTTTGTTCAGTTAAAAAAAAAAAAAGCGTTTTGAATACTTTTTATATATTACAATATAGATTACAAAATGGTCTCAATTTTATTGATGAACTTAGTTTTATTATGAAATATTGTTAATCGTAACATAAAATACATACTAGAATTAGTATCACTAATTGTGTGTATGATTTTTGTATCGAGCAAAATTTCATAAATTGATTTAAAAAAGGAACAAAGAACATATGATTTGTAAAAATCAATAACGCAATAGTTTAACAGAGTTTAAATAAGTGGGGTACTGGTAACGTACGCGGTGCATTGTGAATGCGAGCTCTGCGCCCTAACCCCTGCAACTAAACGGTAGGGCTGTCAGAGCGTACATCAATATAATCTTTACCTATGTACGCATATTTTAATATTTTGAACACTATGCAAAAGCCATGGAAACAAAGAACATTAAGTACTGTATATAATAATAACTTTTATATATCAATATTAGATTACGCTATTTCATATTAGCTGCGTTATAAATTGTTGTTAATTATCCTGCTGTAGGATGATTTCTGCTTCGTAGCGTATTACAGTTTATTGCACTAATATTAGCTGTTCGTAGCATGGCTGAGTGTAAGCATCGTGAGGTACTCTTTTCCTTTGATGTGTATTGATACACATGCATAAAGTTTACTTCCTGAGACTTTGTTATAACACAGGCCGACCATGCCATTGCAGGACCTGGCGGACGCGCGCTTCGGGATGTACACCGTCGACGCCGTCCGCCCGGTCCTGCGGGAGTGGATTGGGAGGAGATGGGGCTCTCTGTTGTTGAGGCTGTTGCAGATGCTGACCGGACACGGTTGTTTCGGCTGGTACCTGCACCGGATCGCTCGCAGGGAGCCGACTGCTGCCTGCCATGAGTGCGACGCTGAGAAGGATACCGCGCAGCACACTCTCTCTGAGTGTGTTGCGTGGGAATTAGAGCGCCTCACTCTGGCGGGGGTGGTAGGAGAGTATTTGTCGCTGCCGAGCGTGGTTTCGTCCATGCTCGGTAGCGAGCAGGCGTGGTGAGTAATGGCCTCCTTTTGCGAGGAAGTCATCTCGCAAAAGGAGGCGGCGGAGAGGGCCCGCGAGGCGGACCCCCTCAGTGGCCGTCTTCGCCAACAGAGGACCGGCAGGAGGAGGCGGCGCTTCGCCCAACTCCTCCTGCCACCGTAGCCGGACCTGAGGGGATGTAGTCTGGGGGCTCATCCCGTCATTGCACAGGTCTGGCCGACGAGCTGGTGTGTACCCAGCTGCATCTCTATAGGTAGGAGCCCGGCGGCCACCTTCCGCCGGGCGGACGGTGGGGCGACTATCTAAAGGGAATAACTTAGAACGATCCCTTGCCTCCCCAACACTACGGTCGGTCGATACACCGTGGAGTTTTAGTCCGTGCGAGTCGGACATAACCCACCTTCTCCCCCGGGAGAGTGGGTATCCATAAGGGATTTATTTTAAAATAATTGTTGTTACAAAATGTTATCAGTTATTCGGCTGTTGGTTAATTTGTTGCCCTGTATCGTATTGCGATTTATAACAGTAACTATTCATATGACAATAATGATATGAATATTCATCGTTCTTATGGTGACATTAAATGTGAGCAACGTAAAATATATCCTTATATATCCTTTCATACATATAGGTTAACTGTATAATTCTTACTTACTCAGATGACCTATTGCAGCGATCGCCAGCTGCAGTTATGAATAATTGTCTATTGCCAATCCTACCACCATAAACTAATATCCCAATATTAAGTATGTCAACGGATTTCAATGGATAAAATGTATAACCCCAAGTAGGAATCAAATTTTTAAATTACTTATGAGCTTTCCTAAGTATGTTTAAAATGGATAAATTATATCTCTCTTATATTTTTTATCAGCTTCAATTTTAGTTTAAATAGCAGTTGTTAATTTAAATTGATAAGATTATTAATGATATAATATAATAATTTTATATTTATAAAACTTCATTAAAAATAAATTGGTCAACCCTGAGATTCGATATCGTAGGGAGGGTTATCGTGTAGCGGATCTAGCCCTCGCGTCGTGATACACGCGGACCCGTTAAAATTGTGTGTTTTACTTGCACGAATTTAGTTCTCTGTAAAATATTTCTTGGAGAATCTCTATTTAATATTTATTAATTTTAATACTTCATTCGATTATGTAGTCACATGTATAAATAAACATTATTCGTGTTTCGGGGAAAAAAATAAAAATGTAATTTTTAAATTTCAGTATTAACTTTAAGAAATTAAAGGAGAAAAAAAACAAATTATAAAAGAACTTTGTTCATTTTAGGCTCATAGTAGGCGCTTAAGAACTTTAAAATTTCCACCGTCGGTTGGAAAACAACCCGATCATCGAGAAGAATCGGGAATAAACTCTGATTTACCTTTTTATTCCATATATTTTTATCAGGTGTATCGAGAGGGGTGTCATTTTCAAACATTAGTGATGGTTTGACCTTTGTTTAAATACACTATCCAACAAATCGGGAATGTGTTTTAGTACTTTGTTTTAGTAACTAACAATATTAGATAGAAAATGATTATTGGTTTAATTGAGCCCGAAATATGGGATGATTAATATGTGATCTTTTCTAGTATAAAAATCATGCCAGTTTTTTTAGTTATTCGTTAGTATGCCAACATTTAAAACTATTAGAATTTATCTGGGATTTGATTAGATTTCCTTTGTTTTGTTTCGATATTTACGAGAGTTTAAGGAAATGCAAATATGTATTAAAATGTAACAAAAAATGTTCTAAATATAGTTTTAAAATGTATAACACACAGATGCAATAAATACGCATTAAATATCTGGAAAAAACAGTGGTATACATTTAATACAACGTAGAAAATTTGTGGTATAAAACGTGTAGAAATTATTATTACACAAAGTATCTGTTTTATTATTCTTTTCTTCACACGTTTTCTTAAATTGTACTAAATTAACATTTACAATTTTAATATATTTTTATTTTAGATATTAAGCAATATTCCATTAGATTACCAAGGAGTGTAATAATTATTGTCTGAGTATTGTACGAATATTGTGGACGCAAGGACCGTGAAGTATGACAATAATATATTTACAAACAAGGCCTTAACTCATTAATGTTATTAGGAAATACTGTTTTTACATTACTTTATTCATAACGCTAATGTTCATGAAGCTATGAAATAAAAAAAGGAAATATCGGACGAAAAATCTTAAGAGGAAAAGGTTCTGAATTAATTTATCTTAATCTGTTTTTATGTAGATAATCTGTGAATCACAGAGTATGTAATTTGCTGAACTAATATTGTTAATCTACAATTATTTATAATACACAATTTCCTAAATGACGTGGGAGATCCAGTAGCTATGCGGCTAAAATAATTTATAAGCTTATTTACTTCATTTTTAAATGTATCATGTTACCCTATGAGGCTGGCATAGTCATCCAAGGATGTACACAGAAGTCTTTTTAAAATAAAGATAAATACAGGTATAATGAATTTGACAGATTGACATACAGTAAATATTTTTATCTAACATTCTAATACAAAAGTGTGTACAAATTGAAAACAAGCCTCAATTAAGGCATTCGCACCCATCAGATAAGTTGAACGGCGTGAGTAGAAACAATTTTATAACGTTATCTAGATGGGCGAGCAGCCCGCGGAGGCGTGACGCGTGAAAATTGTTTGTACTCTGTCTACCTGAATTAAACGTTTACGTAAATGGAGAGTTAACTGCAGCTACGATATATCATGTTAATTCATTGGCTTCTATGCTTATTACACACTAATTTTAAGGGTCAGACACTTTGCAAAATAAATAGATGAAAAATATACCATATCCATACTTTATAATTAATTTTTTTCAGTAACATATAAGAATGTGTATAATATTGAATATATCTTGTGCCCAACTGCAGGGTTCATTGTAATTATTACTTCAATCCTTTACCTTTTTTATAATTAATGTTAACGTTCTTTTGCAAAATTTATATCGATGAAAACTAAAAGGAGATAGTAGGATGATCGATACCCACTATAATTCTTACCAAATAAACTTGTAAAATATTTTTTAGTAGCTATGATTTACATCTGCTTTTAATAGAAATAAGAGAAAATCATGACATATTTACCTAAAAAAATATTATTACGAGAGTTTCATTGTAACTTCAACCACACAAATCTAAATGAACGATAAATTAATTTAGACAAAGTAACAAAATCCAATTATTTAATTGATAAAACTTGGTATGCTTGAATTGGGGTTATTGAGATACTTAGTCAGCTTAATAGTTCGTGTCCATATTACAGTTAAGTTAGTTATGATTCGGATTTGAATATTACAATTATCATTCTAATTAGTTGGCTTTTCTACAAAAAATAAGGTTGTTATTATAAAATATTTGTAGAATATAAGGCCATTACTATTTGAATCTGTTTGTTGGATTGCAACTACATTTTTATGTAGACTCCTACAGACGATTTTTTTTATTCTAATCAAAAGAGATTTCGCTTATTATTAATAATATAAATATACAACTTCTCAGTTTTATTATACTTTTTCCATATATGCTACCATAACTGAATAAGATCTATGTGTTTATATCAAATGTTGGATCGAGATTCATACACTTTGTATTAAAAAAGTACATTCTATAGTGAATTTTATTCATTGTATTGAATAATTAATTCAGTAAGTGCCGTTTTTTTCCTATTTGTATATAAAGTACAGTATTTTTATATCTTACATAATACATAATAATAATATTCTGATGATGACTTTCTGGGTTAATTAAATATCAACAAATAATAATGATATAAACTTAAGCTTGGACCTTAAAAGAAGGTTAAAACTTTTATCGTGAACTTCAGGGCACTTATGTTTATCTATTTTATTTCGTATGACGTCCTTTGTGTAATATGATATTCAGGAAGTTTTCCCGACCCTTTTGAAAATAGACATACACGCACAAGCATTTGACATAACATCGTTGATTTAAAAAGTTTTTTTTTTAATTACTGTAATAACGTTGTCAATATTTATTGAAGGTCTATTTTATGTTCATAATTCGATATAATTAATTATTTTTGTAACCGTTGTATAGTTTCAGATGATTGAACACAATTCCTTGTAGATATATTTAATAAACGGCTAATATACGAATATTGTCTTTACGTATTTCGTCCGCGATGTAATATCGTGGCCCTAAGCAGATTTCTCGATATAATTACCATATAATGTTAAATTATACATTATATAATATTACTATGTAGGTCTAATCGATAGTTACTTGATTTAAAAAAAGATTCATTCAAAAATGCCTATAACATAAAACACCCGTTAAAAACATTTGAAAGCATTTCGTGAAATGGTTTTAAGAGCGTGGGATTTGTGCGTGAACGATTTTTTTTTGTTATTCTTGTAATCATCTTGATTGTTTCACAGACGTTGAATTCACCGCTGAAATAAGATACCGGTAATTTAAAAAAATAACGTTTAAACTGTAACGTTAAGCACTGTTCAACTATTCAAACATAAATAGTCGACGGATTTGGAATTTAAAAAAAATCAAAATTCTCAACGACTTACCAAACAGGTCTGACTAAAGTGGACATCGCTATAAAATGTTTGGGCGAGTCCCCATAATGCACTTAAGTTCCTTTATACAATTTAATCCACGATTTCACTGTATAAAAAAAATAATTCACTGCACAAAAACTGCACTCTGGACTAACATCGTAGCATAATTGTAGTTCGTAGGCGAACGTAGCGCGACTACGTCGGAAAAGTTTGTACCGTAGGGCGACGCGGGCGGTGGCGAGCGCTGGAGCTCCGAGCTCAGAGCGGGCGGCTCGCGGGGCGCTATTCGCGGACTATGCGGAGCCCGACGGCAGGCTGAGAGTGCGGGGCGGAGGTCGGCGCGCGGGGGGCGGGGAGGCGAAGTGCGCGCGCACGCCGCCGCCCACGCCGCTCCGCCCCACACACCCGCAACCTATTTATTTCTTGTTACGTAAAATTTACGCGCAATACCCGATACTGCATTTAGCTCATGTTACGACCTTGTTTACTGGTATATAAGAAATTATATAAAAGAGATATATTACTGAGTTCCATTTTATATACGATAATGGATATTATTACATACACGTCATTATATACACATCTTAACATCTGCATGAGAGAGATAATAGCTTGATGCAGCTTCTTGCATCATTATCCATCTTATAATTTGTACCTATTTGAATTAGGATAACTAAATGCTAAGTCCATGGTGAAATTGTTATTTAAAAGGAGCAAATGTGTAACTTATACTCATTCTATCCATCTCTATAACATCAACAATTACAAAATAGATACACTTCGATTTGCAAATTCTGTAACGATTGTAATTATTTAAGCCTTCAAAAATAGGCAACTTCGAACTGTACAAAGTCCTATCAATTTATTGTTTTAATTACTACAGTAAATATAGTGTCCGTCTGGTACAGTCACAATTGATATGCAAATTAAAGTAAAAGTTCGATAAACTGTGTCGTCACAATCAGCTGTTTGCGCCGCGAGCGCACTAGACAATGCGATTAAGATCTACGCAGGACAACTTTCGCTGGAGCGACGCGCCGAGCCGAGCAGTTAGTTGTTATGAAAGAGAGAAATTTGTAAATTGTTCGCGCCCGAGTTCGCGAACTCCGTCGAACCGGAGTTTGTTTTAAGAGTCCAACCTTGAAACAAGAAGAAAAGTAGTCCTGTAAAACAAAGTTTTGCGGCCGCCGTCGCCGGCGCAAGCGGTTCAAGGATTGTACCCGAACTGTCTGTCTGTACAACTTTACCGATTAAAAGCTCAAAAGCTTCCAAAGTCATTTTAAAAGTTTATCTGCACGCGGAGACGCGCGCCTCGGCTCGAGGAGGTGGGTCGTAGGCTTCGTTATTATTCCACCGCAATACGTTAGTTAAAACCTAGTTTAGTTTATAAATCGCCGGTCGACGCCCGTTCTCGCGCCTCCTTCCTGATTTAAACTGTCAAAGTTTCCAAGACCCGGACGGGTTGCCGCCACCGCACCTACCGCGCCTATCGTGCCGCGTAACTGAGGACATGTGTTCGAATAGTTGCCAACGTACACACTAAGTTCCTAGACCCTTCGCTACTTTGTTTTACAGCTGTTCCACTTAGCGAACTATGCCTCGAGTTGAGCGCGAGTTCTTGCATGTGTATCGGCGGCACACACTCGCATCCGAATAGTTTCATAAACATAACCCAACTTAGTTTTCGACGACTTTTCAAAGTCAATGCATACTAACTTTCGATGTTTGGGAGTGCGATATTACGAATGGATCAGTTTTCGGCTGGCTTTAATGCATTCGTTTGTTCGGAACTTTGTTTTATGGGTTCAAACTTCGAGACAAGGTCAAATAGGCATGTCCATTTAGACTTTTTTGAAAGTTGACCGAAGTGAATTTATATGAACTTAATTTTTATTTTCCGTTTTAGTTGTAAACTTTAATTTGATTCTTTGTTCTTTAGTATTAAAGTACCCTTGTTAGTTCTACAACTTTTGAAAATACAGTTTTTTTATATATCTAATAATGAAATGTATAATACTTGCAAACGTTGCATAAATTATTTGTCCTAAAAGAAAGTAATACTTTTATTCAGAATCTGCCTTGATTTGTTTTTAATTTTCTACAAGCAACATGATTACTGCATATTATAAAACAAAGTCATCCGTGAGTCTGTCTGTCTGATCACATTGAACTCAAAAACAACTGAACGGATTTTCATGCGGTTTTGATTAATAGATAAAAAAAGAATGTGGTGTCGTGGGACACCAGGTAGAAACGAAGTTCCTTCGGCTAAAGTAGAATCGACACAATTTGCAAAAAAAAATCGTGCTCAATTTTATGCAATTGTAATATAAATTATCAATTAAAATAACAAAATATGTCTCTGTATTTTTGTTTGACAACATAAAATTACATAGAAATAGAAATATTTACAAAAAAGGAGAAAGAGAAAGGTATTATACACTACTCGCTTGTGTATATGACTGTCGCGCCTGCGCACGTCTCATTTAACGGTTTTATTCCACGCACTTTTCTGTCTCTGTCAATTGTCTGAAACGTAACGATAATTGTTAGAAGTGTCGCAAGAAATCAAGCCGCCTGAGAGTTTTCGTCGAAAGCGCTGTCTAATCCCTTTGAGATACTTATAAGAAAACAATTAAGATAGAAAGAAGAATAAAAGAGACAGATGAAGTTGCGGGTTACTGCTAGTATGAAATATTTTCAAACTATTCTTTAAATTCCGTCGCAAATAAAATGCATTTTAATATTGTTCTTAATTGTCATTAACTTCTCTAGTCCTGAGGGAATGCAAACAACATCGTAGCACGATTCATTTCTATAATCAGCGTAATTACCGAAATCTCTGTCGGAAAGTCACGATCAACAGTCAAGCGCGTAGATAAAGCTGCTACAACCCTCCGAGCGGTTGACACGAAGCCGTCACAACATGAACTGTCCCGCTTCCCTCGTGTCCTAATAAAACGGTGTTCGTTGAGAATTTGTGAAGATTTAAGAGGGCTCTAGTTAATGTGGTCGCGGCGTACGTGTTATCTTCCTTCGCCAATAAGTCACGCAATAATTACCGCGAGTCGAGGATCACGCGCTCCCCCGTACATATTTATGCAAGCAACATAAATATATATAAATAAATATCGCACGCGACAATTGCTGGCGGTTTTATGTTGTACTGTAATTGGTGCCGCGGGCTCAGTCTGCTTTGTACAATTTTATTGTACTAATTCTGCCATTTTGACTGCTTTTCCGCAGGCTAATAAACATGATATTTACGTGCATGTGTATACATTTGTATGCATTATTTAGGATTTCCTAGTATGCTATATTGTTCTTTTTTAATTTTATATCGGAATAATCATATAACAAAAATATTACAAAAATAATTGGCAATCTTATATAGATTTAGGAATGACTGACTATATATATCGTCGTGAGTTGTTTAATGGGTAAATGAAAGTAGATATTTATGTATTAAATTTACTGTTTGACAACAGATCACTAATAAATAAATTAAATTATAAAATAAATACCATTCTAAGAGTTCACCGGTAGAGTATATGGAAATAACTAAAAGGCGACATACTATATTACTGTAAAAGTTGATCACATGAAAACGATATTCGTATGTAATAATTCTGAAATTCATATGTGAATTTCAACCATTATATTACAACCATGTATAATTGTCAATAGTATACGTATTAAAAAATCTTATTCTAAAATTACCGAAGAAATTTGTAGGTGGTAGAGCCACGTTGAAGCCATAACTGGTCTCAGCATGAATGGGTTGGCGCGCTCGTGGCAGTACCAACCTCTCACAGAAAACCGACATGAAGTAACAGTGCTTGCATTATTGCGTTTCGTTCGGTCAGTGAGAGTGACGGAAGCCCACCTCCCCCATCTCCTCACTTCTCCTCTCCCTTCCAATTTCCTCTTCTCTCCCTTCCCCCATCCCCCCATCCCACCAACCCTCTAAACACTGGCTGGCAACGCACTTGCGACTCCTGTGGTGTGGCTAGTGTCTAAGGACGGTGGTGATAACTTAACAGCATGTGATCCGCGTGTCCGTTTGCCTCCTATATGATATAAAGAAAAATCTCTAGGTTGATTAAACGGCTCCAAATTACATAAATAAAGTTTGCTTCCATATATTCCAAGAGAGAATAATAAATTTAAAATCTGATAGATAAATAATTGTTGCGGGTTTTTTCAAACTAACAACGCTCTCGGCATGAAGGGTCAGCAGCTACACTGGCCTACGAAAATTGTTGCAGTGATCTACCTTATTGGAATCCAAGTTTTTTTTCTCTCGAACTGACAATGTTATTGACCTAGCAAGGTCTTAACAGCTTCAACGGACTACGTGGAATACAACATTTACTACCTATTACTCACGTTTTAGATGTAGAAGGTCTGAATAACTTATGCGTTATCTGATCGGGTTCGCCATTCTGTAACAAAAAAAAAAAACAGTAAATTCGCGTCTGCTAATAAGCAATAATACATTTTGTTTGATTAACTGACACACAATGAACAACTTCAATATACTTCAGAGCATCAAATTTTACACATGAGTTCATAACGCCGGTGAGTAATAGTGTTTTCTATGCCATAGGAGGCCAACAAACAGGCGGGTCATCTGATGTTAAGTGATCACCACCATCCATAGACACTTGCAACACCAGGGGAGTCGCAAGTGCGTTGCCATCCTATGTTTGGGGGAGCGGTAAGGGAGAGGGGAAGGGAGGGTAGGTGGATCTCCGGCGCTCTCACTGACCGAACGAAACGCAACAATGCAAGCATTGTTACTTCCTATGGGTGTTTCTGTGGGTCGGATGGTACTACCCCGGGTGAGCCAATCCATTCATGCTGAAACCAGTAACACCTTCAGCGTGACTCTACCACCTACAGAACAATAAAATAATTTCCGAATGTAGTCCGGTGAAGCTGTTAAGACATTGCTAGGTCAACAGCGTAGTCAATTCGAGAAAAAAAAAAAGATTTCCGAGTATTCGTAATGAGGAATTCCGTCTCCTTGGACACGTGTAATGCATCAAAATAAATTCTCGGAATTCCTATACATTCTGCTAATTTATATTGTTAATGTAGTATTAACAGTCAATAGTTGGGCTGATGGCAAAGGAAAAGAGTGTGAGGAATCCTCAATATCTGTGAAATAGTCTTATAATACGTTACATAAGAAAAATATAGAACGGACGTCTCAATGTTTGGAATTGCCAATATGCCTTAACTCAGGAAGAGACTTTTCTCCCAGCAGTAAGACTCGTAAGGCTGGCATTATTATTATAATATCGTGTTTATACGTTTAGTGCTCACTCTCTTCTTGTTTCTCTATACGACATCTCTTTAACGACATACTGAGAGTTTTTTAAGGTCAAGTCAGGTATTTTCTATCACTTGTATTTCTCATCTTCGCATGTTGATCTCAATTTCGCTTACGTATGGGGTACTATATATTACTACCATGTTCGTACTACTCAAACCTTATTTTTTGCCAAAAATATGTATAAGCGTAAAGAACGTCACCGTATATCGTCATTCGGTCGGATCGTTTAATTCCAAGACAAGTCACTGATATCACTTTATGCCTCTATTAGCCTTAAAGACAAAATCTATATAAACAAAATTATAATGTGATTCCCTGTCATACGGAAAAAATACTTATAGACTAGCCTCTGCCCGCGACTTCGTTCGCGTGGAATAGTTACTTAGGGCTTAAGCTAACACGCAGCGGAAGCCGTCAATAGGAAAAAAAAACATTGAAACATTCTTCATTGGTGCTCCGCTCCTATTAGTTTTAGCGTGGTGATATAACTTATAATCTCACTCGATAAATGGGCTATACAACGCTGCAAGATTTTTTCAAATTCGACAAGTACTTCCTGAGATTACCCCCTACAACGTCACAAACTTTACCTCTTTATAATATTAGTATAGATTTTAATATTTCCTTTTAGTTTATACCCTTTGACCATAGTATCATATGATCTTAAATAACGACATGCATTAAGATGGCAAACACGCCAATTCTAGAAAGGAACTGGCTCTCAAATGAATTTGTCGGAACGCATCTATAATTGCAGATTGCAGATACAGATTATCAAGTTGTGGGTGGTAGATAGCCAGACGAACTTAAAAAACCCTATCACCGTGCTAAGACTTCATTACGGTGTTTCCTAAACCGGAAGCTTCGACTCAGCTAGTTACATAAAATCTTTTAATAATATAACCCTTTGAAGGCTTAATTAAACTCTGCATTTTTAACCACGATGCCTTCTAATTATGTTTATGTTATTACGGTTTACTAATACTTCGTTTGTTATTTAGTAGGTAGTGTCTGTATGTAAATTATGAAATAACGTGATACAAATCCTTCACGAAATGTGATTTTAATTGATGTTACGGGTTACTAAATATTTTCACTTTTTGGTACAGACTACAAAGACGATATAAAAATATATTTGAAAATATGTAAGCATAAAATAAATTCTTTTCTCATTCAATTATGATTAAAAATGATAATGCAGTTGTTTAGCGATCACCTCTCTGCTACCACCTTATTGTGTGTTCTTGGTTCAAATTCCCGTAGTACAATTATTTGGATATATTTTATATTCTTTAATTGTACGTTTGTACAGTCTCCCTCGGTACAGGAATGGGTACAAAGCGCGGGAATTCTTTAAAATTAAACTGTGATATTTTCGTCTGAATGTAGCTACAGAACATGCTTGATACTCGAAACAGTTAATAACTTAAAGTATTTTAAATAAAATAAATGAATGTAAATCTAAATGAACTTTATAAAATTTTGTGAATTGTTTTTTCCACTTTATTTGATATAGTATTGTGAGCAAAAAACAGAAAAAGAGGGTGTATCGGAAAACACATGATAGAAGTGTAACTCTAATTAAATAAACATAATAAATACATCAATCTGTATGAGATCAGTGATGTCATAAAAAATACAACTAAAAACGTTACGAGCTGTTTCAGGGTGGTCACACATTTAAGAACTGATCGCGTCCGACGTTGCTTAACTTTGGTGTTTGGACTAGAACCGGTGTTTCTGACACTCTACCTGACACAGTGTTTACCTCCATCACTTTTTGTCACACAAAAAGTTTCTAATTGAATTAATATATTAAAGTAAAAAACGACTATTTATCGTTCTAAGCATAACTTTAAAAGAGGTTTTATTAAATTTATTATGAATTAATATGCTATCCATACTTGATAGGTTTTGAAACCACATGTCACCGCGTGTCGGAGCTACGATGCGGCGTGGCACCAGCGGGGGCGGTCCGTAAATTTGATTTTAATATTGAGCACCTAATTCCCTGTTTGCTTACGGCTAGTAATTGATACGGCCCTCTTGCAGGACTCTAATGCCAGTCATTATTTTCAAATTCATCGGCTTTGCCTTTTAAACGATGGATTATATGAACGGTCTGGTCGCGTTTCTAAAGTGATTTTAAGATATGTTTATTTTTTTCGTCGAATGTTACTGTTTAGGAATATAAACGAACTTAAATATACTAGTGGGCGCCCAGTGGTCGACATTCGACCATAGTTATTTGATATTTTAAAGTTTGAAATTTATTAGGGTTCTTTTGTCAAAGGGTATACTTTTATAATCAAAGGTTTTCATAATGGCTACTCAGTTATTTGCCATGATCTTTAATTATATAAACATTTTAAAAAAATCTACGTGTAATTGAAAATTGAAATTAATTATAAATTTGAAACAAAAATTACGTGGTAAAGCTCTCAAATTTTAACCAAACATAACTTTACGAAAAGAAAGAAATTTATCGCAACCTATGACACAATTTTCAATCGATTTTACACGACACCATGGGTGGGTGGCATTTCTGGGTGATATTGAATTATATGTAGTCTGTTCATTATGAGAAATAGTGATATGTCCATCTTTTGGAAAAGTAATGGATCCACAATACAATCAAATGGTGAATCCAATACAAAGATGTTTTTAATACTACCATTAGCTTTTGAAAATAAATTATATTTTGTTGCTACATGAGGTTGAATTGCAACATTTTAACCGCGGAGATCTAAATCATGGATTACTTTTATGAATAGAATTTTTATTTTTGTTATACAAAGTATTATTTGGCTCATTTTTTTTTATTAAATCATCATTTGAAGTGAGTTCACCATAAACAACAATAAACATTGCAATAATAGCTATATTTTTATAATATCATTGTTGAATGTAGGAGGAAAAATGGTAATTGGAACGTAAGAGTTAAAGAATACATACAGTCGAGCATAGCAACCTCCTTCACAACCTCTTTTGAACTTTGTAATTATTGACGGATGTCAAAATGTCTTTTTTGTTTACATGTGTGTATATGTTGTGTAAAATTCAAGCAGTAGTATGAGTAGTGCATATTTTAATATATTTAATTGTACTTCTAATGCATTTTATATAAAATAAATAGCTTTCTGCACTTCTCCGCCATATAAGCTTTAACTATGCCAAATTTCAAGTTCACACGTTCACGGCAAATAGGTTAAAAAGGAGTACAATTTTTTTGCTTCACGTATTAATATATAGATTAACGTACTTACGTGATATTAGTGACGTCTATCAGAGGAATTACAGCAATATAAATAAACATAAACATCTCAAGACTATATAAAGGCGAGAGAAACAGAGAGCAAAACTCAATATGTTATATACGAGGTATTTTCTCATCAATTATAAATTAATTTCCAAGATTCATTTCTGTTATTTTATTACTGTACCTTTAATCTAGAGATTTCCCATTTATTCAGTAGTAATATATTCTATTTTGCTTTATATAAGTATTTATTGTATTGTATCAAAGACTAAGTTTCGCAGTACCGGTATAAGTTAACAGTACGTCATATCCAATCCAGGTGAATTGCCGTCCGTACTCACTTACCTAGTCTCAAAAGGAAGCTCCCCTCACCGCAGAGATTATGGCGGCGCCATCAAATATGCATAAAAGCCGTAAAATGCCACACTTAACCGCTCCCCGACGCCTCGCGGCGTTGTCACCTGCATGACTCTACTTCGCAAAGATACTATAATGTATAGTATGACATCTTAAGTAGTATCGGAATGTCAAAATAAACTTACCAGCGACATAATTCTAGTCCAGATTAAAGTTCTTTTTGTATGCGTATAAGTAAAATACATAAACCACGATATCATATTAATTTCAAGGTTATTTATAAATTTTGGTATTTTATTCTTGATGTTAACTCGACGTTAAGTAAAATAATTTCGAAAAAGAGAAAAGCAAGTTATTTCTCACATACAAGACATAAAAATATAAAGTTAGTAAAATAATACTCATAATAAAACAGAACAGTAAAAAGACGAAATTTATGCATTAAACATATTTAAAAAAAATACTCTCGTCGATTTTAATATAGTTGATAATACACATTTCTTTGTTTTTTTTTTGTTTGTCTGTTCGTTTCTACGCTTATCTCTCCATAAACTACTTGATACATTTTTGGTTCATTTTGCTAATTTTTAACATATTTTTAGCATACTAAATGCTACTTGTAGTAATTTTGCGCATATGTAATTTTTTTAATTAATGATAATAATTCTTGTGTAAACAGTTTTTTATTATATTTCTCTAAAATATTGTAAAACATCTTATTAACAAATTTTGTACCCTATTGGTTAAGGAGTCATATAAGCCTTTCGTGTACAAACGTCACAAAAATCGGTCTAAATATTTTTGAGTAACGTTCGGCATACAAATAAAAAATAAATGTTTTTTTTTTTTAACATCACATTAGTAATTTGTGGTTATCAGTATAAGAAATATTTATCACAATATTTGGAAAAATGAAAATAAAATGTATACAAAGAACTATAAGTTACTAGACTGGGCATAACACTATTTAGTTGTAGTAGCCAACCAAATTGTTTCTCAGAGAAATATTCAATCATAGAGTAATTTAAATACCGAATTAGAGTCGAAATCTGAGTAACCTCCTTACTATAGGTATATCGAAATATTATAAAAAATATGAATATGTCTTACTGAAATTCTGTCTATTGTGCATTCTACATGTAGCCACAATTCGAGTTGCCTCCAGACGGATGCTCAGACACAGTAGTAATTAAAAATTGCCACCATCTCATAAATTTGCATGAAGACGTGAAACGTGTATGTTCCCGTAACTAAGTAAGATGGATCCCGAATATTTAGCAAAATCATTTTTTCTATTTTTGGTAGTTAATATTTAATGGCAAGAGACAATATCGTTGAGAGTTCGAAATAAATAAAACTAAATACAACTTTATGTATGATAACCTTTTTACTGGAAACAACTGAGACCAATTTTCCTAGGTTTATGAACTAAATAAAATTATAAATAGGGATTTCGAGTTTTTGGCGGGATTTCAATCTGTCATGTAGTGGATTTTATATTTTATTCATAATATTGTGTTACTTGACTCTATATTGTGTAAAGTCGGTGGTGTTTTATGTAATATGGTTAGTTTATTGTGCATAAGTGAAGTGAATGGAAAATAATGCTACGGAGCATGAAATTCTGAGCTGCCACAAAAACTCCCTGGAGGGTTCTAACAAGAGATCCACCATCTTGTTGGAATATTGATTCACACCACGCTTGATATTGAAATGATCGTACAACGCTTGTAATGTTATGGCTACGTGCAGTAATAATCTGAAAGATTGATTGCCAAAAATAAAGTAAAAAAAAAATGATTTCATAGACTCTGGTAGAATTTTAAGCGCTGGCCTTTATATTTTAATTTAAAACGTTAGTTTATAGTAAAAGCTCCAGTTTGAATTTTGTTCATAATGGTTACCTAATGATAATTATTGCTACAATATCGTATATTTCTGACATAAAGAACCCGGTTATTTTTAAATGTTTTAAGAGACTTTAAAGTAATTTTTAATTGTAGATTTGTCCAATACTTAGCTCTTTAATGTTAATAAGTTAACTCGCGTTTAATTCTTCTAAAATGCTTTGCTTTTAGAGATTGTGGCGTGAAGTTAGCTAGCTACAATCTTTCTTATAAAATAGGCTATAAGATGTAACTGTTAGTTTCAGATGTTAGAACGTTAAAATAAACAAACAAAACTCTCTTGACAATAATCATATATTATTTGTAACATAACTCTAACTACGTATAATCGAATCTAGTGACAAGCATAATCCACAACAGAACAGTGAGCGAAAATCTACAATCCCATTATAACAATGATCTTCTCGTTCATTACGCGAAGCTAAGATACTAAATTTAAATTAAGAGCCCCTTGTTAGTTGAACTATGTACATCTGCAACTGAATGAATGTTCATTTGGTAAGCGAAAATCGGGAATAGTGTCTCGCGAATGACTCACGACACAGTAATAAGTACCTAATAAAGATGACAGTTATTGTGATATTTGCTTAGCACGCTAAATGTGAGATGCCAATTTTATTTCGTGCGATATATATGCTACTATAATCATAAAGACTTAAGATGTGGACTATACTGAATAAATGGGAATTAATATATATTGCCGATGAAAGAAATGGCTAAGAAATATAACAAACAATCATTGCGATAGCAAAGATAACATTTCGCAATTATCGCGGAAAAATACCGATCAAATGAAACCAATGAAATACAATAGATGTATTCACAATACAAATAACAATACCTCATTTATTTCAATTTTTATTAAAAGTCGATAGTTTTAGTATTTCATGTGTAACACGTTATAATTATAGTAGATCTATCATTTACAGAATTATCATGTGAATTCACTTTATAAAAATTACTGTATGATATATTAACCATCACTAAAACTTAACACTTCATGTCGCTTCATTGCTCCTTTCCAATTATTGGTCATTATATCTTGATCCATAGTGTTTTTAGTTTTTTTATGACCTTCATGTACCTTATTGTACATGTACGAAATTTGAAGATCTTGAAAAATAACGTAGAATATTAGGAACGGCTAAAATTGGATTCAGCTCATATTGAAATGTAACAACTTAATACCCAAACTTAAATACATAGCTCATATTATGTGTGTGAATATTAAAAGGTTATACGTTATAACTATTTAAAATAGATGAATTTATTGAATGTCCTCACAAATTATATTCACAATGTTGAACTCCGTACAACTGTAAACGTTTTTAATCTCTCGTCTTGAATATACCGCGCATCCCAAAAGGGTAGTAACATTGAATTCATTTCTAGAATTTCCACGACTGTAGATACCGTTTATAGTATGATATTTCTGTAGTCAGAAACAGCCAATTTAGACGGCGTCGTCTCCGCCGTCTTTATCGTATCTTTAATGAACACTCATAAGCGTACACACTACTTAGCTCATTGTGTCGGCAAGACGTTAGCGCGACACCGACGTTGCTAAGCTTTGCTTACTACTGGCTCAATTGAACTGAAACACAGCTTTGTGAGTATTACGTTTCTTCACCTGATCTACTTTAATGAGCATGTTTCTTATTTAAATTCACCAGTATAAATATCAATAAAATTTGAAATGTAAAAAATAGCAATTTACGTTATCAGGTGTATCTGAATACCTCAGGTCATCAAGTGTAAATGAACGAATCGGTACTCGGTATATGGTTTTAATACCATTTGGTATCTACAGTTACTTCCCTGTATATATAAATATAGAATTAACAGTAATTCCAATTTAAAATACACATAGTCCTATAAAAATCCTTTCAATCGAAATTCTGTTTTCAAATATAATAAGTAATTAATAGAAAACATATGGCTTTTTTGTATTTCAATAATGATATTATCTGTAAATTTGTATATCTCGATACATATTTTTATATATTACGAATATCGTTTCGGTTGTATTTCTAAAAAATTGGATGAATATATGTCAAGGTTGCGTACTGAAATTGAATTAATCGAATTCAGTTTAACGTTGTCGGCGAAATAAAATCCTACAGACCTTTCTCCGTCCGTCATCTGCAGAGAATAAAGGAACAGCTAATCAAATGAACATAGTCGGTTCATGTATTCCTCGAAAGTGGAAATGTGTTAAATTCAAGCCGATAAATGCCAAAAAACACAGCATAGAGATAGGAACATATTTACATGTATGTATGACATGTATGGACGGTCAAATCATATTGAGATCACTACGCCGAAATAACTTGATATAATTAACCCGTACTTATTGTTATCTATTGTAACTGAAAAAACTCTAATTTTTCGATAATAAATACATGGAGGAGTTGTTGAGGCGTGTATGCTTGGTACACATATACGTTTTAACAACTCATACATATATGAATATTCAGTTAGCTAGGTTAGCTAAGATAGGACGCGATTTGCATGTAACAAGCAACAGCCAAGCCGAGGTGTACCGCGCACCCTTGGAGCTAGTTGCCAAAAATAAAATCGGCTGAATGCCTTAAGCGCTCGCCTTAGTAGTTTGGTGAAGCTGTTAAGACCTTACTAGGTCAATAGCGTAGTCAGTTCGAAAATAAAAAGTTGTATATTGTATGAATTTACTACATGGTGGATATAGGAGAATCGTTATGGATATAGGAGTAGAGAAAGATTGAAATGGTATGAAAAGATTTTGTGAAAAATGATGTGTGTAAAAGTAGGTGGTGGTAGATCCACGTTGAGGCTATTACTGGTTTCAGCATGAATGGGTCGACTCGTGCGGGGTAGTACCAATCTCTTATAGAATACCAACGTGAAGTAACAGTGCTTGCATTGTTGCGTTTCGTTCGGTCAGTAAGAGTGCCGGAGACCTACCTCCTTTCCTCGCCCGTCTCCTCTCTCCCTCCCCCTTTCCACCATTCCACCATTCCTCACAAACACAGGGTTGCAACGCACTTGTGACTCCCCTGGTGTTGCTAGTGTCTATGAACGGCGGTGATCACTTAAAATCAAGTGAGCCGCCTGTTCGTTTACCTCCTATGGTATAAAAAAGGTGTTAATACTTATATGACATCTTACAGGGGAGTGTGGAAAAGATAAACATATTGTACCGATTGTATTGTGGGATAAGTGTAAGAAGAAGAAGAAAGAATTGTGACTGGAATTTACTTGATTTAACTGAAATTATTATGACACTTGGTAGTTACGATTCCGCGTTGCATTTCATCAAACTAAGACGGCGACACGTAAAGGTATGAAAATGTTAATAAAAAACTTATCCCCAGTTTGCTCCCCTGTTGATATCTTAAAGAAACAATGTAGGCCTCGCATGGGAAATGCTAATACGGGACCGTTCGGTACAAATTGATACTCGATCGTCGCTCATATAAAACACTCTGGCACCGAGATCGCTCCATGAATAATAAAGAATTGCCGAACGCCGACGACACGATGCGACGCACCGTCCCTCCTATATACGACGAATATTCATAAATCATATTAAAGAAATATATTTGTTACACTGTATTACTATCATTGCAATATATACATATAACAAATCAAAAATACTTTATTCAGTTTAGGCCCTAATAAGGCACTCATGAACGTCAAAAACTACCACCGGTTCGGAACAACCCAGTCATCGAGAAGAACCGGCAAGAAACTCGATCTTTTTAACAAATATATATAATATTTAGACTATATTACATATATGACAGAAACGTTTTTAATGGATGCACAGAGATGAGTCAATTCCAGACATCACTATTGTTTACATACTGGTCCACTCTATATTAGCCTTTTGAGACCAAAACCCGCTTGATATGGCGCTTAAATTCACAATCCGGCAAATCGGTAATATCCTTTGGAACTTTGTTATAGAACCGTACACTGTTTCCCAAAAAACTATTACTCGTTTTACTAAGTCTAAAACATGGGATAACCAGTTTCTCACGGTTCCTAGTATTTAGACTACGCCAACCTTTTCCGAAATCCAGTTTATCAAAGTTCTTTCGGACAAACATATACATCCAATGAAAATGTAGATCTCATATGTCTGTAATTTTTAGGTATTTATGAAAAAAAAAAATATATTGCAGGTGTTTTGGAGGCACATGTGATGGAGGTACATTGTGTACAATGTACCTCACATTGTGCCGATACAACTCCCACAGTTCGTCGACGACGGTCCAACAACCACTCCCCTTGAGAGGTCTACCATCTCGACACCTCAGGCCGCATATAGGTCCCAGTATGAGAGGACAACACCTGTCGGAGGAGCAGACGTAGTGTCGATTAGACAGTCCATGCTCCCCCGTCTAAAAGGTGTAAGAAGGTACAATGGGGTATTAGTCCGTGCGACTCGGGCATATCCATCCTCTGCTGCCCGGCGGGATGAATATGCGTTAGGGATTTTCCGTTGAAAAAAAGGTGTTTTGGAATAAGTAATAAAATATATTTCAATCATATTTAGAAATTTATGTCTGTTTGTTTGCTTAAACACGCAACATAGCTAAGTACTGCGTTCACGGTAAAACTTCAATCGAAATTGGTTTACTCTATTAAAAGTTATTGTAATTTTTAAAGACGACACGACTTAAGTATGAGAGAAAAGTAGATAAGTAAATGGGCTTATTCAGATAATTTTATTAATCAATTTTTTTAACACTAGATTTCACGAGGCTGGAGTCACGGGCACAGCGAGTTTTAAATAAATATTTACAATTTTACTGTGTGACAGCAATTAATATATGCATAACAACGTCACAAAATTGAAACCGAAAAAAGTTTTATCCTTTTTTGTGATTATTGTGATTGATTTGTATTCCTTTTTTTAAAGTCCAGATGTGCATTTTTATACGATAAATAATAATAATACAGGCGTTTCTAATACTCCACAAAATAAATTATGATACAAAGAACTTATAGTGTATATATACTTTGTGCCAAAAGATGACTACTTCTTTCGTTTTACCTTCTAAATTGATTGCTATAGCAAATATATCTATAATATTTAAATACGCAAATATTTAAATACGCAGCTCGCGTTTTCTATAAGAATACTCTTTATATAAAACATAGACAATTACATAAAAAAAATATTTATTACACAATTTTATATTTTGTACAAGTTTTATGTATATATATTTTTAATAGGACAACAAGAAAAACATTTTAACCATTTTTCTTTTCCATAAAAACCGTTATAGAGCAGCACCTTCAACATTTCAGTTTTACCCTTATTCAAGGCGCGTTCTCTATAAAACATAATTCAGATTTTTATACAAACTTGTGTTTTCTTTCTGCTAAATATTCTCCCTTTACTCATATAAATATAGATGTTCGGTTGTAAAAACTTTTTTATTTAACATAATCAGAATTTATTTGTAACACTCAGGTACATTAACATAAGAATTTTTAACAAATTTATTAGAACCCAAGGCCTAACTATGAATTATTGTTGACTAGCAGGCAAGGCGGACGTTGTCTCGATTTGATTATTTAAAAAAAATCTTGACTATATATCTATACTAATATTATAAAGAGGTAAAGTTTGTGAATTTGTGACGTTGTGAGGTTGTAGAGGGTAATCTCAGGAACTACTGGTCCGATTTGAATAATTCTTTCAGTGTTATATAGCTCATTTATCGAGGAAGATTATAGGTACATATCATCATACTAGGACCAATAGGAGCATAGATGAAAAATGTTTCAAAATCGGGATTTTTTTCCTCTTGAAAGCTCAGAAGTTCTGTTGCGTGTCATCGTTAACTTAAAGTAACCGTTAACACGCGGATGAAGTCGCGGACAGAGACTAGTTATTTATATACCAAAACGTTCCTTATGAATCAATTTATCCACTGGTGAAATCCGTTCAGTCGTTTTTGAGTTTATAGCGATCAGACAGACAGACGCAGTAGAGGACTTTGTTTTATACTATATAATGATAATGATACTTGAATTATTAGAGAATACTGTCTGTGCCCATAGCTTTGTATGTGTCAGATAATATGTTTTTGTTATTATCATTTATTCTATCCTATCTAATATTATAATTGTGAAAGTGAGTTTGTTTGTTTATTACGTTTTCAAGCTGTAACTACTCAACTAATACTACTTTGAAGGATATCTTGAAAGGCTTGTTGTCTTGAAATTATTTAATTAAATTTTTACTAAAACTTAAATCTGAAGATCTCATTCTAAAAAAAAATGAAAGTATTCTAATCTTCGATAACTTTTTCAGGGTTTTATTGTCCCTAGTGACTACTTCATAATATTTTTTCATCACCGAATGGTTAATTGTGGGTCCACTTGACGTGATCTTACTCAGATAATTCTATTTTAAGTAACAACATAAATGGACATACATGAGATTTACGTTTATTAAACCTTTGCCATTTCTGTTATGTTTCTGTCTGTTGTCTGTTAATTACAAGTCGTAGTATTCACGAGCTTATTTCGCATACTTAATCGCCATTACACGCAAACGTTTGCGTAATGAATCAATTGGAATTAAATCACTCGCAGTCGGGTAATTCCTACTTGTATGATCGACAATTAAGGTAAATGTGCTCATGAACGCTTTATAGTGCGGTGAACCATGGATGTATGAATATATTTACGTAAAATAGAGTTAGAACTGAAGGCATATTATTATATGTTAGTTCCTACAAATTACAAATGCTCGCTAGCCAGAAATTATTAGTACCTTGTCTTGTTGTAACTTAGTTAATTTAAAGGTTTTAATCTATAAAAAAAGGAAAATTAATTATCTTGGATAGTTGCTACATTACAAATTGGATAAATATTTATTTAAATGTATATATTTATCCATTGCATCGTACATAATAATTCAGATGAAAAACTTTTAGCTTAGTACCATTATGAATATAATTTAGTCTATTATTTCTAATTAAAAGGAAAGTTTTTTCCAATAATATGAGTATTTGTAGTGTTCAATTATACACGTATTAAGAAACCTACAGTACCAGTTACATACTAGTATATTCTTTGTATAAGATTCCATAAATTGTTTGCGATCAAATATACCTATTCTGCTGACATTAATATATTAAAAAATGATAACTCCAGGTTTGAACTATTTATGCTCCATAAGTGTTCACAGTTTGCACTATTTAATCAAAACTAATGTAATTAATTATTCCTCCAATTTGAATCTAAAATTCGTAACTCATCCCTCGACTGTGGCAATGTGTAAATGGTAGGCGGCGTGTAGTGTTTACATGCGGAATCCGCACAGACAATTAGCTCTTTATGCGATTAAACGGTCTCCACATCCGCAGGTGTCGACATCGAGCGCCGACACATCGACATGACACGCCCGACGTTTGCTTCGTAACTCACTGTTTGAGCCACGATTTGCGACTTACAGTATAGGGATGTGATTAACCTGCGATTTGGTAAATCTATATCCGTGGTTAATAATTGTTAAACTGATAATATTCCTATATACCTTTCCTATATACCTATTTATAGTATAGTATTAATGAGTTACTAAATTGTTATAAAAACTATATTGTTTCTTATTTGTGTATAGCCGAGATGGATTTTGGGAAAAATAGCACACGATTGTAGGAATATAAACTGATTTAATATGAGACAATGACACAGTGTGAAATAGCGAACAAAGAGTGACATCTACATAAATTGGTAAAACGACCAAAACAAAATGTTTCTATTACATACAAAGTGGCGCCACCTGATCTCATAATTACATTTGACAGTAATGACATACTTGTTTGGCTTATACTATTCGAACAAGTCAAATATTAGTCTTGTGATTTGCTGTTCTTATAGTGGCAAAGCCTTACTTTTAAAAATAGTTAATAATTTGAAATTCTCCTAACAACCAAGACAATCATAAAATCTTTAAATACTTGATAGCTCCGTATAAAATAAAATGAAATGTTAAATGAAATACAATAATTTGATGTTTATGAAACATATACAATAGATATATAAACTACGATTTTTTCTCTTCATGATATTCATAGAATGTACAAAAAAAGAGAAACCAAAGTATGAGTTTCCGATTTAACTAAAACAAAAAACTTCCAAATTTTTACTGTTTCAAAATACATTCTCTTGTAAATAAACTAGAACAATTGTAATCATTAACAAAAGCCGTGTAACGTCAAAAGCCATAAATCGACGGAACAAAGATTACCCTCAACCAAGTCGCTCTGTTATCTGAGGACGACGTGGCGTGTGATGAGCATCAGAATGTGCATTCACCATACGAGCGGACGAGTGTCGTGAGAGACGGCAGGTGGGAGAAACTAGGAAACGGACCACAAAGGAACTGACGCGAGATTGCAATTGTCTCGACGAACTGCCCGTAGACTCGACAACACTAAGGAATGGACACGGATCACTATAAAATTTTACATTGTTAACATAGATCTGTTTACTCTTCTGCACCCTTACTTTTGTAACACAGATGTTCAACTATACATATGATATTGGATCATATATAATCGATACTAATTAGGCTAATAAAAATAAAACTAATAAAGGCTCTATCATAATGAATTAAGCTATTGCACTATTTCATAATAATAGTTTTTATAAACTACTACCTTTGCCGTACCTTTTAGTACGACTTTGCCAATTGCTTGCAGCTTTATTCGCGCTGATTTAACTTATTTTTCAGCTTAGAATTGATATGATACACAATACATTAATAGGCAAAGAATAACGAATATTTGTTGTTAGAATTGTGACTTTGAGTGTGAACAATAAGAGGTCCTCTTCCTTTCACAATTATTGGTTATTGCATAAAGCTTGTTCTCACATTATTATTACACTGGCCGACTATTGTCATTGTGGATAGCAATATTGGATAATTAAAAGCAGAATAATAATGTCAATATATGAAAAGGCGATTGTTAATTAATGTGTTATTAATATAATGATTTTTATTTTCGTCATTGAATTCTTCGTCAGTTCAACAGCCTAAGTACAGCTTAATCACTCTGGTGGGTATTAATGGTAACATAACCTACTGAATCACTACTGAGCGAGGCTTTTTCTCGAAGAAAACCATGAGTTGAATAACCATATCAGGCTACGACGAATTTGGTAATTGTCAAGTTTACACTTCTATATTTACAACGAAAATCGAGGGAACATCTAGTGTTTGGATTTCTTTAAGATGTTTCCTTTTACCGTCAGCTGATAATGTTAAATTCACATAAGAGTCAACGAATTCCAAAAAAATAACAGTTAAAATCTAAATGAAAATCAGAAGTGTATTTATCTAAAACATAACTCTGTGGTAGACTACGTGGGTCGATGTAGATTGTAGATATAAGGTAGTTGATTCAACGAGTGCATCAGCCCTCACTACGAAGGAGCATAAAGATATTGAGCGTGCATTGTCGCGGTCGGTATTGTGTGGCGGCGCGGCGCGACTCGATCGCGATAACATCGTACTCCGCTGCCCGCTTTGTCTTCCTAATTGTTATATTCCGAACAATAAGGCTGTAGAAACAAACGACGTCAACGCTTGTTAGCTCCCAGGCTAAACGCTTCGTGTAATAACGTGTCTTCAAACAATTGTTCGATTCCAATACATTAGGAAATTGGCTGCAATCGGAATGCAATTCGATGTCTTTTGTCGTAGAAAAAATTGAAATTTATTCAAAGAGCCTATTTTAAACTTAAGTTTTGCTTTAGTAGATACTTTTTTATGGAAATAATTCTTAGTATAACATCTTTGCGAGCGATAAGCTGTGCAATTATTGCTTTTTAAATATGTACTTCTTTTCAAAAATGTTTATTCCCCTTTTACGAGATAAATTAGTAAGCAAATAGCATTTCGTGTCTACACTAAACATTTTGTCAGAGAGCTGCGGTTTGTCAAGCTATATCGTAGAATATGTGAATCGAATTAAAAAAAATTTAGCTGTCACGGGACGCATGGCCTGGCCAGATGTAAAACACATGTGTAACGTAGTAAACAACACTGTATACACTATAGGTATGCGAGCTCGGTGCGGTAAGAGAGATTGCGCACAGTCGCTTGCGTATGGCATCGCTTCGCCACGTCTCACACACACACCACGGCCCGAATCAGCACGTCAACAATCAGGTGTATCCTGGCCTATAGATGTTTCACATTTAAAAAAAAAATCTAATCGTTCTATAGTGATTGACTGGTTATAAAACAGAGCAGAGAAAAAAAAATGGCGATATACCATCGAGTAATAATGAATCGGCGGGAACTCACTTCGCCGATATAGCGCTAATGATCTTCATTTTCAAATTTCGAACGGTTGAACGTTTATTCGTTTTAAAGCTGAACCGGTGAGCAATCGCTCCCCGCCCGGTTTACGGCATCAATCATTTTTAGAGGGTTTCGCTTATTCAAGTTTTCCTTCCTGCCTCCGTTCTCTACTTCCAACTTTTACATCGAATGATCTCCGCTGAACCAACAGAGCGTTCTCCGTAACCGCGTTTTGTATTTTTTTTCTGAATAAATAATATTATTTCTCGAGGGAAAGGGGATTGGATTTCGTTAAATATGGTTTAGTAATTGAATTGAAATCTCTCAATGTCGACGTTCAATTAAGCTTAAGAATTCGTGCTTCATGAAGGCATCTCCTTTGTTTCTACGGTTGAAATAAATTAATTTATATAAAGCCTTTACGTTTAATTCGCTTTAAAATTCTAAATAATTTAATTACCTTTGTACTTACCAATTGTTTGCTTGTTGAGTGTTTGGTAATTTGTGAAATAAACACAAGAAATATATATTGACAAAATATTTTTTTGTAAATGTCGCTATTATGTTCTTTTATAATTCACACTTAACAATATATTAGATCTTTACCTATAAAATTGCCGTTTTGTATGAAAAAATTTAAACGATTTTTTTCATGTATTTTTGATTTGTATTAATCGAAGTAATCACCCATGCAATCAATGCATCATTGTCAACGCAGTGGCAGTTTATTGATGCCCTTTTTAAAGAAATTAGCTGGACGGGAGGCAACAAATTCTTCAAAGGCATTTTGTACTACCTCTTGGGCATTGAATTTTTTTCCCGTCAAGGAGTTATCCAAATTCTGGAAAAAGTAGTAGTCTGTAGGCGCAAGATCTGGTGAATAGGGCGGATGATGGAGAACTTCCAACCCCAGTTCTTGCAACTTGGAGACCGTCAGTATGAGGTCGCGCGTTGTCGTGCAGGAGCAGCGGAGATTAGCGATTGATCAATGCTGGTTGGAGATATGCCAGCTTCTCCATCATTGTGTTGAGTTCTTCACAGTATACATCTGCAGTAATGCTCACCCCGTTTGGTAAGAAGCTGTGATGAATCACACCGGCGCTAGACCACCAAACAGTGACCATCACTTTTGTAGGGGTAACTTTTCGTTTAGGGCATTGTTTAGGTGCTGAACCAGGATCGAACCAACTTGCTAAGCGCTTGCGGTTATCAAACAGTGTCCATTTTTCATCTCAGGTAACAATGTGGTTTAAAATTCCTTCATTTGTGTGTCTGTTGAGCAGTGCAAGGCACTTCTCGACACGTACTTCGCGCTAGTGATCATTGAGTTTGTGGGGTACCCATTTGTCTAGTTTTTTTACCCACCAATTTGACGCAAATGGACCAATATTGTTTTGACGCTAACGTCGAAAGCTGCTGCTAATTCAGCCGTAGATTGTGTATCATCAGCTTCCACAGTCGCCTTTAATTCGTCATTGTCGACCAAAGTCTTCGGGCGACCGCGAGGTTCATCTTTCAGGTCGAAATTCCCAGAATGGAAGCGAGCAAACAAATAACAACTGGTGCGTTGGTTTGTAGTATTAGCTTCGTAAACGTTGTTGACGTTACGTGCCGCTTGTGCTGCGTTGCTGCAACGATGGTACTCATATTCCAGAATTACTCGAATTTTTAACGTATCCATGATGACAAAAAAGATTGAAATGCGATGAAAATGTAACACTAATCAATAAACAAATGGCCACTTTTGGAAAAAGAATTCCATGTTTTTAAAATAAAATTAATTTGAAATTAGAATTCTTAGCCAAACAAAAATTATTTCGATTTGAAATGGCCAGTACTGCAGCACGGCAATTTCATAAGCAAAGACCTATTATATTGGTCATAAACAAGAGGTCCTTATAAGTTTCTTAGTAAATTATTGTCACTATAGTTCATAAATAGTAAGTTTATAAATAAAAACAAGTTATGTTTTTATTTTTAAAAAGTTTTCTTCAGAAATCAGTATCAACTCAAATCAGAATCATTATTGTAATGATTTATATTTCATTACAAAAATGGATGTTTGTGTACTGGTTGTCAATGAACACTAACAATGTTCGCCAATGATAATAAAAATCGGTAGATCTCGGTGTTTTTTTATCGAAAACATATACATTTCATTTAACACGTTCTAGTATTGACGGTTACTAGTATTAATTTAAATAGAGTGAGGAAATCATTTTACTATTATTTATTAATGCCTTGTATATTGTTACATATTGAAACTTTATACCTTACTTTTAGAAATGAATCCTACACAATGGTAAATTCATAGAAATTTGTCCAAAAATATTCACGAAACTAGAATCTACTTACACCTTAGTCTGATATAATGTAATAATAAAATAAATACACTAATTGCACTATCAATTACAATCACCGTCAAAAATGATTAATGTTAATGTCGGACGCAAGATTTTTAGCTAAGTTAAGATTAAAATAGCTTAGGGTATTATAATTCGCCGGCGAGCTTCGGGCGACGGATCCGTCATCTCTCCCTAGCAAATTATAATGACACATCCGCCGGGAGGTTTTAAGCTAATTCAACTTTGAGAAAGACCGATATTGTAAATGGTTTTTCCTTAAGAACATCTTACTATGTTCAAGGTAAACTTGAAATATAACTTGAGGTGTGTAGCTACCGAGTATGTCATGCTCTTTGGATGGCTCAGACTGGCTGAAAATTTTGTTTATATTGTGAATAGAACATCGTTCAAACAAATGAACGCTCGCGTGTCTTTATAAATACCTTATATCTATCTATCTACCTAATACCTTTAAATGAGGAATTCTTGTATATTTTTAAGTTTGTATATATTCAGGATCTCGGAAAAGGCGCCATCTATTTCCGTGAAACTTACTGTATAGTGAATAGTTTCGGGCACGATAAATTGATCTAATTAGATTTTGTTCATAGAAAACTTTTTTAAACTGAGTTTTCAGGCAATGAAAAAATATAGCTATACTATAAAGGTAAATTTCGCCAGCGCTGTCAAAACAAAAAAAGCTCAGATGGAAATCGGTAGCTTCGACAATTCGTGAAACCCCAGTTTGAATTCGAGTGGCAGCAGAAGAGATATATTTGTTTTGTTTTTTTTTTTTTTTTTTTTTGTGAAAAAAAGGTTAATTTTATAAGGCAAACCTAATAGTTTATTTTAATTTTAAATTTATTTTTAGATAACCGTGCTAGGCTTGATCGCTCAGGCACTGGGCATATGAATAAACAGTCTATTCCACGCACTTCGAGTATTGCCATTACGCTGTCCTCAGTCTAGACTCTTATAGTAGTGAGCACGAAGCTCCTACAGATGTATATGACACGATCTCTAATTTATCATCTTTAATTGTCAACGTTACACGTATAACTTAGGACTCTAGGAAATTTGGAACTCGAACTCTTGCAACGGGTTTCCGATTTGGTCAAGGAAAATATTGTAATGAATCTATAACTTGGTGGTGGTGTTCTTCTTTTATCCATCATGGTTAGAGCTACCACCCTAAAGTTGGAATATCTGTCGCGAAGCACCCTTTAGGTGCTTTGCGGAAGCGTCGATTGAATCTTACATTAGATCATCATTTATCTTCTATGATATTGTGGTTAATAGTTATAACTTATTACACTCGTAAGATTTAATATACAATTTACTGTACATAATAAAATGTAGCACTCAGGCCCAAGACTGAAACAATATCACCCCCTAGAAGTCTAGTTTACAATGTTAGGTATATTTATGTTGTATGGATTTTGCTTATAAAGTTACGTGCCAACTGTAATCTCTCCTTTCGTTAGTGCCATATTATTCAATGAAAAGATTATCTAAAAATGTTCTTTAATTTAAAGATTTTAATTTTAAGGATCATCTAAATGCTCAATGTGAAATTTAAATGAACAAGAGATTAAAAATATTGGTTGTATTGTCACTAAAAAAAGAATAAAATACGTGTGATGGTACATGTAAAAAAACAATTATATAACATATTGAATACTGGTCGTAACTGATCATTGAACATATTTCATTTATATTCACCAGCGATGAAGTTTCGCAATAAATTATGAATTTCCTGGTTATAATTAATTTCGAAGAAATTAATAAATTATTCAATTTTAGAGAATCACAATTTGGCGGGATGTTGAAATGTCATGTAAGAATACAAAATTATGTATATATGAACGAAAAATATTTTAATTTATATTTATAATACTATAAAAAGTTTTGAATGACTGTAACATGCCAAAAATGTGTATATTTTTCACTAGGCTTAATCAATCAATATTATAACAAGATGGTGGATCTCTTGTTAGAACCCTCCAGGGAGTTTTTGTGGCACCTCAGAATTTCATGCTCCGTAGTATTATTTTCCATTCACCTCACTTATGCACAATAAACTAACCATATTACATAAAACACCACCAACTTTACACAATATAGAGTCAAGAAACACAAGATTATGAATAAAATATAAAATCCACTACATGACAGACTGAAATCCCGCCAAAAACTCACATTTATTTTTATTTATTGTCACAGTGTATTTATTAAAGTGTACGTAGGTAGATACATAATATTTATTACAATTTATTGTAATATGTTTACAATACATTTGAAAATCATTTCCCATTCTAAGCTTCTTTGTTCGATGAAATCGTCGATGAAACTGTATTTAAACGAGATCTTAACACAAAATATTAAGAAAAAGTTCAATATAACAAATCTGTATATTAAAACAAAAAGTTACATTTACGCAAATCAGACGCAAGAGTGCGCAGAATGAGCCGCAATTCCTTCTCAATGAAAACAGTAAACAATATAAATACTAATAACGACTTCCGAAGCAATACTAAGCGATATCGATTCGTGAGGGTCCCCGTCCTGTAGGAAACAATCTGCGGTAAAAATTCTCACTGATAGACGTGCGATATGAGCAACGGGAGGAAATTTTAACTTATATTTTTTTTGTACCGTTCGGAGGGAGATCGTGCGCGGCTGATCTTTGTTTTATGAGAACGATTAAGAAAAGCATATTTGAAGTGTGTACTCGGCTTTATTTGCGCTACGAGAGGGAAACCACGCTTCATTGATCTGTAATCGTTTTTCGCATTTTATTGCCACAGTGCCTACGTTATTCGAGGGTTATGAGTGTGCCGGGGGACGCGTGCTGTGCTCCGTTTCGACGAAATTACTGAATTAAAATTAGAATCTTGTTCGCGACATAATTCAGGGAGCTTGTGCCGGTATCCTGTTATTTTCTCACTTAATTTTGCGGCGTTAAGCGTTGTATTGTGGCGCGAGGCGTCTGCTCGCCGAGTGATTAGAATGCTAAGTACGCACCCTGAAAGGGTTCCCTTAATTGTGCGGTGCTCCTTGTGGACCGCACAGCCAAACATCGCACTCTCGACTACAATCTAAGACTGTGAGGAAGAAAATTGAGTACGCTTTATTCTATGTATTGTGTTGAGGTTTATTCAAATGTGGGGAGTAACTGCTTCATATATGCTATTGTAAAAGAGAACAATGCAAAATAAATTACATATACAAAATTATTTTTAAAGCGATATACACACATCAAAAAAGTCTAAGCAACATGCGTGATATTACAAATTTTACCATTTATATTAATTAATTTCTAAGTATTTACTCAAACAAAGTGCGTAGGTAAGTAAACTTTTTTGTTATTGATGACATACTAGCTGGTTGTAAAAAAAAATTTGATTATGTTTTGTTTTTTCATAAAATTCAAATGACTGCGAATTTGTTTGAATTTAAGTACGTTTTAATTGCTACGTTTAGTCTTGATTTTATAATTTTATCAACCATTTAAATAAAGTTAGCGACAAAATTGAATTGTTAGATATTCTTTACGTCATGAAGCGACGTCATTCGATGGCAGATGAAATGCAAAGAGCTGTAGGGATGTTGCAAGCGGGATGTAATCAATCTCAGGTATTTCGAGATTTTGGCATTCATAGAAGTGTTATTTGTCGTCTTTGGCAGCGCTACAATAATACAGGAGAACCCGCTGAACAGCATCCAGGCCGTAAAAGGAATACAACCACTCGGCAAGACCGGTACATACAACTGACTGTAAGACGCCATCCGATGTTAACCGCTCGAGAGATAAGTTTGAGGCTACAAATTTCAAGTGGTGTTGATGTAAGTCCTCAAACTGTGCGAAATCGACTGCATGAGTACGGCCTACGAGCTCGACGCCCAATCAGGTGCCCACCGATACGTCACGGGAATCGCGCTTGTCGATATGAATGGTGTAGAGAACGCATAACATGGACCCAGGAACAATGGGATAAAATTATGTTTTCCGATGAGTCGCGATTCGGGTTTAAGCCTGATACAAGAAGGGTGCGAGTGTATCGTCGGCCCGGAAATACTGAAAAGCTCAGGTGTGTTCAGGAGTTCATCCATACAGCGGCTCAACAGTTATGTTATGGGCGGATATTATGAAGACCAGGCGAACTGAGCTCGTTTTTGTAAATGGAAACATGAATGCTGAAAATTACATTGAGAATATTCTCAGAACTTATGTCTACCCATTTGCACAAACTTTTGGCTCCGATTTTAGGTTAATGCATGACAATGCGCGTTCACATACAGCTCGACGAACCAGTGAATACTTTGCAACGGAGAACATCCGGGTATTGCCCTGGCCTGTACAATCGCCAGATCTCAACCCCATCGAGCACGCATGAGACATGCTCCAGCGACGTGTTTTGAATGACTTGGACGGAGCGACAACAACTCAACAGCTGAAGGATTTGGATTTGCTACAATTCCATTGGAAGCGAATACCGCAAGATGACATAAACAGTCTCATTAATTCAATGAATAATCGTTGCCGACAAGTTCTGATTAGCAAAGGAGACCATACTTTGTATTACATTGTTCTATTCTTTCACAATAAATACATTTTCTTTAGAAATTTCATTTTGTAAAAAAAAAGTTTAGTTTCTTATGTATCTTAGTTTCAACAGTATATTCTAATAATGTTCATTTCTGTTATTAAAAGAACTTATAAAGACAACAGCTGTTATTTTTACATCATAGAACCATAAAGATATTATTTTAAAAATAAAATACAACGTTATAATGTGAAGAACCATCCTAAAATTTAAATTAGTACATGTTGCTTAGCCTTTTTTGATGAGTGTATATATTTACTAATATAGTTGTATTAAAGGTATACTGTATACTTAATTCTTAGATCGCGCAGAATAAATTCAAAGGAGGAATAACCAAGAGTGCTTTGTTAGGGCCTCGTATAAGGAATTTATCTTTATGATGAGGTTGGAATTATTCAAACTGGTATAGGGATGACACTAGTAAAGTATGTATTAATTTATAGGTGCAAGTTGTAGAGCCACGCTGAAGCTATTTTTTATTGGGTCCCGCATGAATGGGTCGGCTCGTCCGGGGTAGTACCACTCTCTCACAGAAAACGAACGTGAATTAACAGTGTTTACATTGTTGCGTTTCGTTTGGTCAGTGAGAGCGCTGGAGGCCCATCTCCCCTCCCCTCTCATCTCCCTTTCACTCTCCACTAGCACTCTTCCATTCCCACAAACACAGGCTGGTAACACACTAGCGACTCCACTGGGGTTGTTGTCTATGAATGGCGGTGATCGCTTAACAACAGGTGACCCGCCTGTTCGTTAGCCTCCTATACGATATAAAAAAAAATCTGGTTATCATAGGCAGCAAGCATGTCGAAATATGATAAAAAGAGCCAATATCCTCCAAATAAGTACTTAGTAGGCGAAGCGGGATCACATAAAAAAATTTGGCCTCCAACACGGATGTAACAACTACCATTTTCATGAAAGCAGTTTTGATAAAAACATAAATTTGTTTTACGCTAGGACTACTTACACTGTTGCACAAAGTAATCTTCATAAAAGCTACGTTTAATAGTCAAAAAATTAATTGCAAGTGGCGTCGTCGTGATTTAGACGACCGAAATGTGGTCGTTAGTGCGAATTGAACGAAAGGGTTCGGCGGTGGGTTTGCGTTTCGCCGATGTAATTAAACTTTAAATCATGGTAAAAAAGATCGTATAGGTAAGAACAGTCTATATTTTTATTCGTGACTTGGTGTGACCGCGACTCCGTCCGCTTGGAACCTTATTAAAAAAACGGTTGTTAATAAAATTATCTGAATGTATTAAGTCCATTTACTTATCTACTTTTCCCTCGTATTTAAGTCGCGTCATTATTTAATTTACAATAACTTTCGATAGAGTGAATTGATTTTAATTAAATAAAGATTAAATGTTACTGGAGAATATGTTTTATAATTCCCTTACCAAAGTTTTGTTGTGAACGCAGTACTTTAGTAGTGATGCGTGTTCAAACAAACAAATAGACAGACAGACCGATAGATAGACAAACAATTGTAAAAATGATTAAATGTATTTTATTATTTATTCCTAGCGTATTTCACAAAAATCTAAAGAGTACAGACACGTTGCATTTACATACTTATTCTATGTGTAGAAGATTATATTTACCTATAGATATAAAAGATGATGGGAGTTTTTGGCGGGGTTTTAGTCTGCCATGTAGTGGATTTTATATTTTATCCATAATCTTGTGTTATTTCGTTTTATATTTTGTAAATTTGGTGGTGTTTTACATAATATAGTTAGTTTATTGTGCATAAGTGAAGTGAATGAAAAATAATACCATGAAGCATGAGATTCTGAGATGCCACGAAAACTCCCTGGAAGGTTCTAACAAGGGATCCACCATCTTGTTAGAATATTGACTCACACGACGCAATATTGAAGTGATCGCACGACGCTTGTAATATTATTAACTACGCGACAATGGCAGTAATAAACTGAAAGATTGATTGCCAAAAAGAAAAGAAAAAAAAAGATGGATCGAATAAATTTGGAACGACAATATAGATATATGATAATATTAAATTTATGATTATCTTTTTCATTTAGAGGCGATTTCGAAGGTATTCATTTTCTTTAAGAAAAAAATAGTACTCGCGATTTCGCTCGCGTGATCTAAAGATTCATTTTACAATAGCTAATATACGAAATGATATGAAAACTTGTTCAAAGAATACAACTATGGTTTTAGTAATATAATAATTTAAATTTGTTCAGTGACTTTTCAAGTTATATACGCCAACGATCGGACAGAGACAGGGAGTTAAAATAAACTCTTCTTGTAATTCTTTGTAAGTTTCATAGCGTTTTACTACAATCTCAATGTTAACAATATAAACACGATGAATTCCACCGATTTACATACATTAATCGTGTATGTATTTTTTGGTCTAATAGTTAAACCGATGATGTAGTCTAAGATGGTAAACATGCCGGTAGTCCCGTGAAGCCTTGTTAAGTCAATAGTGAAGTCAGTTCGAGAAAAAAAAAATGTAAACACGCCAAACCTATAGGGGACTGGCTCTCAAGTGCAGTTGCCAGAACACATCAACAGGTGCATAATGACAGATCTTTTTTTTTTTGTTTTTTAACTGTTACGGCAAAATGACTGTACGGTCCCTGATATTAAGTACTGTACAATCTATAGATAACGGTGACTGTCGCTGTTAAATAACAACGGCAGTCATCGCTATCATGCCGACCTGCACATGTGCCTCTTCACGGCTCGTTTGAAGGACCCCATGTCATAAGAGGAAGGGAACACACTGGCTGGGAGGCTATTCCATATCTTTACAGTACGACAAAGATAAGAATTTTCAAACTTCTTCGTTCTTGCCGGTATGGTTGCTACTATGAATCTGTGGAGACGCGTACCCGCCCGTGTAGTTCTGTACTGGAAAGGAGAAGACGGGATAAGGGTATTGGAACGGAGAATATGGGATGATCAATTTGAAGCTGATAGCTAGCCATGCGGACTAAAAAAACCCTACTACCATGGTATGGTTTCATCGCGATGAAATAAAGATTCGAACCTACGTCCATCGATGCTGTGTCTGAACACGCTATCAACTAAGCCATCATCGCTTCAAGTTACAACTAATTAACTGACTAAAGTAACTAAGTTTAAATCATATATCTTATCCTCTAACTGCACTTCAAAGCTAGATATAGATATAGAGAGATAGCTAGCATAGATTATAACGAAAATCGATACAGAAAGTTTATTATGTCGTGAGGTAGGACATAAGCGGTGTTATTACAAAAAAAAATGTATTAGATACTTGATTTAAAAAGTTTTCGTACTAAATGCAACGCACTTACCCAAGGCAAGTTCATGTTATCCTTTTTTCGCAAATCTAACCTAACCTAATCAAAGCGAGACAAAAGACTAAGATGGCGAACATTCAGCGAGCGAGGTGCATTTAAAACCTAACCTTTTTAAAGCAAGTATTCTATTCGTATTTACCTTTTTTGTAATAACACTGTAATGCATGGACAGTGCAGTAGTGTAAGCGTATGTATCACTGCTGCTGACTTGATGAGTTTTGGTCGATTCGAATCTCACTCAGACTAATCATTTTTGTGATCTACAAATGATTGTTCTTCGTCTGGCTCTACCCTATGTTAGTTAACCATATGTTTGTAGAATTTTTCGCGACACAACGCTATATTAACGTGAACAACTAAAAATGAAGAGATGATGGCTCAGTTTTAGCTTACTTGGAGACCGCATTGAAGGACGTATTTTCTGTATACTTAAAAGGGTAGGCAGGTTGACTGGGTTGACGACTACGCCCATACCTTCGACCTTCGACCATACCGCCAGGATGTCATGATGCTTACCTTAATGGACCCCGTGACACTTCATAAGGACATCAGACGGTATCTCACGGGTTTTTTAGTCATTAGAAGTCTGACAACTCTCATTGTCCAGGCCTGTGGGAGGCCGATGTAGGATTTCTTCCTACGTTAAAAAAAGGTTCTAATACTTGGTATGAGCTGAAACTTTCGGTTGAAGGAAATATCTTGAAACCACAGCCAAGAGCTTGTATAACACATGCATGTAGCACTGCCTTTACTTAGTGCTCACCTAACTAGCTACCACCTAACCAGCTCCATAAGTCTGAAAGTTGAAAATCTATAAGCAAACACTTGTAAGTGCAAGCCTTGTAAGTGTAATTGTAAGAGCTTCAATCCTGTATATTTTGCCAGTTACACCTGATAGTCAGTACTTCTCTAGGTCTAGCATGTTTACCGTCCTAGTCCAAATTATTATTTAAAATCTGGTAAGTAATCAAAATGTAATTATAATGTTACTAAATTTAAATGAAACCTCAAGCGAATCCAGCGGGTTACTACAGCTACTAACGCAGCTGAATTCTTTTGTTTTAACATGCTATTAAAACTCGAAATGAATGCGTATTAATTATTCAGTACCACACTCGATGCAATCAGAATGAGTGGTGATGTTTCTGTCACCCGCAGCGGGTGCGGCAGCGGTCGCGAGGGGGTACGCAGTCTTTGCATGATTAGAATTCTTAAGCCGCACCGAAGGCCCTTGATTAGAGGAAATTAAAATCATTAAACTCCGCCGCGCTCGACGCCACAATGCCGACTGACGTAAAAATAAGCGGGAAACGTACATAAAGAAGGAGGCTCGCCGGAAACGGAAGCGGCACCATCTTGGAGCCGCCGGGCGGGGAAACAATGGATTCGTTAATTAACATTTTCTTACGCCTCGCGGCTGTCGAACGAACGGTTTATCGGACAAAATATTTATGACGCGAGCGTTATGAAAATTCGAGAACGAATCGATCCCGGTAACATATTGCATTGTTCCGATTACCGTTTTAAAATATTAAGATTCGTTAATTAATCATAGTACAATGTATTGAGAAAAAAGTAAGTTATATTTATTCTAAAATATTGTAACTAATATTATGAATGTAAATATGAGTTTGTTTGTTACTTTCGCGCGTTAACTACTCAACCTTCCATCATGAAATTTTTATATACGTTGTCAACGGTACTAATATGGTCATAGGGTACGTATAATTAAAAGAAGTACTTTCGATTAAAGTTGCTTTTGTTTAAAAAACTACAACAGCACTAGCGAAACCGTGCGTAAAAGCTAGTTAAACAATAATAAAGAATAATTCCTAAAAAAGAAACGATGGTGGCTCTATGCTACCGTGCTTAGATACCGTGTCGAACGAGGTTCGAAGTTCCAATCTCTACAATAAGGTTTTGGCCAATAAAAAGAAACCCATGATATGTAGAACTTTTTCTAAACTCCCTTGTGTAGCTACCATCGTCAAGTTCGAAATCTGACCGCAAGCGCTTACGTTAGTGTTTTAGTGGATACACTTGAAAGTCTAGATCAGACTAGATTGTTTTTATGTCATATAGGAGGCAAACGAACATGCGGGTCACCTGTTGTTAAGCGATCACCGTCGTACATAGACACTAGCAACCCCAGAGGAGTCGCAAGTGCGTTGCCAGCCTGTGTTTGGGGGAATGGAGAGAAAGGGAGAGGAGAGGGGAGGGGTGGGGAGATGGGTCTCCGGCACTCTCACTGACCGAACGAAACGCAACAATGCAAGCACTGTTACTTCACGTCGGTTTTCTGTGAGAGGGTGGTGCTTCCCCGGACGAGCCGACCCACTCAGGCTGAAACCAATAATAGCTTCAGCGTGGCTCTACCACTACTGGTGTAGATTATGGTGAAACGATAAAATGTATTATTCATTTAATAAAAAAAGTGGTTTCATTCCTGCCTTATTTTAAACACCTAATTGTTTAGTACTTTTTATGCTGTGAGATATATAGCATAACGAATCCAATTATTAATTTACGAAACGGTCAGAATTCACTAGCTGTTCGTTATATCTTTTTCTGACTCGGTAATATTAGAAAAATGACATTTTAAGTTATGCTTTTATGAGGAACACAACACCAATGAATGTACAAAACATTTCAGTCATAAATCTGTAATAGAGACAGAGTGCATGCGCCGGGGGCAGACGGCCAGCCGTGAAAAACGACACTCATCAATAACTCGCGATATCTTTAATGATGTACGTATGCGTGCTTTATATCGATGACGTATTAATACTAAATTTATCTTAGTCATTAATATTTTGATACAGTTTCGTCATTTTTACTGACCGTCGTTTGTAATACGGATTTTATCAAAGGAACAAGTGTTTTGTAGGTGGTAGAGCTACGCTAAAGCTATAACTAGTTTCAGCAAGAACGGGTCGGCTCGCCCGTGGTAGTAGCATCCGACCCACAGAAAACCGACGTGAAGTAATAGTGCTTGAATTATTGCGTTTCGTTTGGTCAATGACAGCTCCGGAGGACCACCTCTTTCTCTCTCTCCCCTTCCTTCTTCACTACCCTCACAGACTGGCAACACACTTGCGACTCCTTTGGTGTTGATGATCACTTAACATGAAGTGACCCACCTATTCGTTTGCCTCTTATGATATAAAAAAGAAATGTTTATTAATTTTTTAGATTTCTATATCAATCTTAGTAAAAATAAAATGTTAGGAATCTGCCTTTATGCTCGCATTACGCAAAAAAATCTATATAGGTTTCGACCATTGAAAACTTATTTAGCCGCGTTGAGAAATAAATAATAATTGTTTGGTAACATTGAAAAAAAATTTTTTTTCTATATTTATGTAAGGTCCACAAAACAGTTCGATTAACCAAAATTAACATAAACCTCGCTAAATATGAAAACAACAAGTACAAAATAAAATATTGACTGAAATAGAAAAAGACCTCCGAAATTTATAGGTATGAAGTCGTTACAGAAAATAAGAATTTAATCTCACACTATATCTTTTAGTATAAGTATCCGTTACCAGTATAACATAATTCAAATTTAGACAGTAAAATTTTAGACAATAAAAAATAGACACGTAGAAAGAAAATTAAAATATAATTTTTTTTTTCGAACTGACTGCGCTATTGACTTAGCAAGGTCTTAACAGCTTCACCGGACTACTTGGAATAATTTGGTAAAGTACGTAACGTACGAGTATGTAACACGAAAAGTACTAGAAGAGACAAATAAAATATTAGAAATAAAACACTATTGTAGTTATTGTTTTTTTTATAAACAATATGATTAATAACAAGCATATCTCTAATGTTTGATGGCTGTTACCGATATCGACAAATACCCATCACCGTGTATCGGACATTCATCGGGCCTGTATTGACCTCTTGATAGAGTGGAGTCATTTGTAAAAGCACTCGACTCGAATGCATTCGCAGTGTTCGGCCAAATACTCGCATCAAACGTTTTGACTAATAGCATTTCGCGTAGGTACGGCATTCCATATACATATTTGGCAACGTTGAAATGTTGATTTTTTTGTTTGTATGTTTCGAGCATATTTTTTTTTGTTTCAATATTATCCATGTTTTTAATATGTAATACATAAAAAAACGGTTGAAAAATAGGAGAAAAAAAAAGAAAAGAATCCATCGAAATACCTCGTCTTCAATTAGCGATGAAAAATAATTATTCTCGGGTTTATGACTTACCGAATTAGCGAGTTTATATACGCCTTGTTTAGAGTTATTACGAAATTATAAAGCATTTTTGTGTCTATTTAATTAATTCGAACAGCTAACCAGTGTAGAGCATGCCTTTAGACAGTCGTAACGTTGCAGTAAACCGCTCTCGGTGGCGGATTACCGCCATTAACCACGGCGTCGGTTGTAAAATTGTTGATCGATGCTCACCCCATGTTATTGTGTTTTATAATGGATATTCGAGGGACACTAGCCGTACAAATTATTTTATACTTTAATAAATGTAGATATAAAGTTTGATAGTCCGTTTAAACACAGGTTTCAGAATAATATTTGACCACTGTGTGAGCCTTGCTAAGGTTCATCTGCGCGTGAAAATTTTTAAGTGAGTAAGCGGTTGCGCTGGTGCAAACCCACTCTCTCGTCTCGTTCTACAATGATCCGATGGACCAGTTACCCGGTACCAAACCACTAAGCTTGTGATATCGCTGTAAAACCGTTTAATAAATATAAGTAATTAGTACTTACGTGCGATTTCGTCCACGTTAAAGAATTAAATATAATCTTAAACCATCTAGTGGTTACTTTGTTTCAATTTTCAATTTTGGGTAATTACATACAGAAATAATAGTGTTGTGCAAAAACATAGGGGTGTTGGGGTATACGACCAACCCCTGATAAACTGTTTTTTTTTTTACTTTATTTTTGGCATTCAATCTTTCAGATTATTACTGCCATTATCGCGTAGTCAATAGTATTATTAGTAGTCAGTAGTAATAGTACAAGCATCGTGCGATCACTTGAATATTAAGCGTCGTGTGAGTCAATATTCTAACAAGATGGTGGAGCCCTTGTTAGAACCTTCCTGAGAGTTTTTGTGGCATCTCAGAATTTCATGCTCCGTAGTATTATTTTCCATTCACTTCACTTATGCACAATAAACTAATTATATTACGTAAAACACCACCAAATTTACAAAATATAGAGTCAAATAACACAAGATTATGAATAAAATATAAAATCCACTATATGACTGACTAAAATCCCGCCAAAAACTCATGAACTAGTTTATTGTGTAGAAAGGGACCATCTAAAATGGTCAATTTTTCTACGGCAATGACGTTGAGGTTGATTTTAAGCTCAGTAAATACGACGAACCGAATCGTAACAGGAGTTGATGCAAACGCAGAACTTTGTTTACGTTTTCTTAGGACACTAAAGGATTACGTGGTAACGATGCGAATGCAATAAAACCTCAATATAAGCATTTAGACAAGTGAAACATTTACTGGTACGTACGGTGTACCAAGTGTCTCGAATGGGTTTTTTCTCTCTCGAACTGACTATGCTGCTGACCAAGTAAGGTTTTACCAGCTTCATCGGACTACAAAATCTCGAATGGGCTTTCTATGAAAACACATCTTTTTCACTTTCTGACCGAATTGCTGAATATCAATCTTCATAAAACTACATTAAAAAATGATAGATTTTCTTAGAAACTTTTACGTCTTTTTTCACTGTTAGGGGTTAAATTTCTGAAAACCTTTCTTTATTGCTTATATCGAGAGTAAAAGGATTTACACGTACATTTTCATGGTCCTAGTTCCGATTTTTAGTTTGGACTGTGCGTATAGATATACAAGAAAATATAGGAAGTAACAACATTGGGTACATCGTAATAGAGTACAGCGTCAGCCGCAATAGTAATTGTCTCAATTATTAATTGTAATTTTTGAATGGCACCTGTCAATTTCGCAGCGCACAACCCTTCCGTAATCCGGGGCAAGACGCGAGGCGCCGCGGGTACGTCTCCTTAGCAGCTCCCCTGGAATAAATTAGCCTCCTCCCGGCCACATTGGGATATAAAATTTTGAATATGAATGGAAAATTTTGCATTTGTAATAAACCGATTTTCCCTGTAACGTTGCAGATGCGTACTCGAGCACTGGATAAAAATGGAATAGCGTCGGTGTCGCGGTCGTTCCTCAGGTGGTCCGCCATAAATATTTATTAATTATTTTTTCAATAATCTCTCCTCTCTTCTATCCTCCGAGGACAGAGGGATATCTCCACCGTTAATTGCTTTTTGTTTCATTTGAATAAGTATTGTTTTTGACTGCTCGAGCGTTATGCTGAATTTTATAAAATCTCGACGATGAATAATTTTGTTGAGGCAAAGTTAATTGAATCCCTTATTGATTTTAGTCATTTCTGTATAAAAACTTTTCAACATGAATTATTTACTGTTTTGGTCTTTTAAATTGTTGAAAACGTTTATATACTTGTTATAAAGGTAAAGTTTAACTGTGTGTTAGATAACTGTCACTTAAAGCTGTTTTAATTTTATTTTGATAACGAATAGATAAACAAATAAATGTAAACTTAGAAATAAAATTAAATTTTTTTGAGCCGATTTCCATGAGACTTTTATTGAGAAGTAGAAGATTTTTCAGAGTATTATTTATTATTATGTTCTTCCATAGAGAACTAGCGGTGACGGAAAACGTTTACAGGGGTAACTTCTAATCGGTAAAGAATTAAAGGAGTTTGTTAATAAAAAAATTACATAACTTAATCTATATTAAGAATGTAGTTCCCATGAATCCACAAAACTCTTTTCATTAGAATTGTATCCTGAGCACCACGTAGTAATTAATAATATGAAAAATATGTAAACAGCGATGTAAATGGTACACATATATGTTTCAATAACTCATATAAGTATGAATATGTAGCTTAGCTAAGGTTAGCTCAGATAGGTCGCGAATTGCATGAATCAGACAACAGCCCAAGCCGTGGTGTGCCGAGCACCCTTGAGCTAGTTGTCAAAATAGAATCAGCTGAGTGTCTTAAGCGCTAAGTTGTTAAAACCTTGCCAGGGCAATAGCGTAGTCAGATCGAAAAAAAAAAGATGTAAATTCAGCTCTTAAATATCTTTATTACACCGTAATAAATCTGTATGATTGAGAATACAATCTGTTTCGAATACGTGAAGACGACATCAGTTCGCCTAATTGATTTTATAATTCGAAGACATTTGAAAAAGAAGGCATTTATATTCGTTGCACGGCGACCCGTAGGAATATCCGATGCGAAGACTGCGGTACCCAGATTACCACTAATTATAGAAACGCGGAACGAAGAGACGAATATTCTTATACATTAAACCATAGGGTACAAAATGCAGGAACCTGTAAAGATCGCAAAGCAAATAAATGCTGTATTTGCAGTATCCAGCCGCACCGGCTATGTTTTCATTGATTTGTGTAATTTTATTATAAGGTAACAGCCGGAGATTTTTTTATTATCTTCTGAACGAAATGTAAAAAGATTTTTTAATCGTTTGAAATATATTTTGTATAATACTAGCTTGAATCGTAATCTAATGGCGTGAATATTTTCGGTGAAGGACAAGTACGAATGTGATATTGGCGGAAATCGAAGTAAGATTAGAAAGAACCCATACCAAGTTACATTTTGTACGTTGGCTCTTTGGACGATCAACATGTAAATAGGGAAAGTTTTTCCTGCTATACATATCAGTGTAATTTATTATTAGGTGGTATTTGCAGTACGTCAACGTATGTACAGTTGAACTGATTGATAAGAAAATTGGTGTGTCTACTATAGGAATAATATGTACACAATATGCTGTATTTTCGTAATTAAACTATACAAAGGATAATTACAAAAACAAGTGCAGCTGCGGTCTTAGGTACCTTTTTTTTATTGACCTCTCAAGGTTTCAAAAAATCCACTGGACTACTAAGGCTAGCGCTTAAGGCATTTAGCCGATTTTATTTGGGCAAGTGGCTCAAAGGTGCACGGCAAACGTGAGATTGGGCTATTACCTGATACATGCAATTCGTGACCTATCTGAACTAACACAAGCTAAGCTGCATATTCATATTTACATATATGAGTTATTGAAACATATATGTGTACTAAGAATACATACCTCGACAATTCCTATATGTATTTTGTGTCGGATAATTTTTCTAAACTATTTCAATTCGATAACGCAAAAAAATAAAACCCTTCCACTATCAAGTGTAAGTGTGTATGCGTGCACGTGTGTGGAGGTGATATGTGTAATGTTGTCGCAGTGATGTAAGATTTTGTGTCACTGTATCGCGCGAGCAGCATACTCACGGGCTCCACGCCGAGGTATCGGACCTAGGCTTGATCCGCTGTCGAGGGGGGCCTAGACTGGTGTCTGGTGTACCTATTGCTCTCTAAACTTAATTATCGCTTTGAATATAGTTGCTTGGAAAACAAGTTTAGGTATAAATTAATTGAATTGAATACTAAGATTATCGATTACTGCACTTGTATATAAAAATTGTAGTAATGTGTGCCGACTGGCAGTGTATGATTTGACTAAAGTATCATTGAGCAATTGTATCATTTGTCCGCGTAACGTCCGGTCTCCCCTCCGTCGTGTTAATTTTTAATACGATCAAGATTGTTACCGGGACGGGCGAACAGTATGATAATAAGCCAATTTTTTGATAATACCCCGTGTTAAAGTCGATTTCGAGTGGTTTATTCTTTAAGTAAGGAGTAAATTATAGTTGCGGACGTGTCATTTTGAAGGCAATTTGAAAGTCGTTTGATGCCAATTTATCTTTTCTTGTTACAGGCTTATTGGTTTAATAAAAACTATATACCATATCCATAAATTGTAATTTATGTCTTATTAGGAATTAGTGATTATAGTTAATTAATTAATTACTGAGTATAATGTTATCGCAAATAATATTATACATGCGAGAGCACATCTGTTACATTTTCAAACTTAAATCGCTGAATTTTGATGAAGTTTGGTATATATTGGTCATAAATGGAGAACGACATACAATATTTCTTACAATATAAATAGTATAGTATACTATCACTTTATTATTACTGTAAATGCGAAGTAGATATATTTCATTATTCCTAATTATATTTGCCATCTTGTTTTCTTCTCCGTACCTTAACTTTGGTTTTTATAAATTACTAGCCTCTGTCCGCGACTTTGTTCGGGTGGAATAGCTATCACGCAACAGAAGCTTTCAAGAGAAAAAAAAAACGATTTTTAAACATTCTTCATTGGTGCTCCGCTCCTATTGGTCTTAGCTTGATGATATGTAGCCTATAACCGTTCTCGATAAATGAGTTATATAACATAGAAAGGATTTTTCAAATCTTGGAGAGTCCGATTTGTGTAGCCGCACGCTTCGGACGTACGCACGGAGCTTCTAAAGTGACCGTTATTTTTTTTTTTTTTGTTTTCGACTTCGGTACTCGCAGATTAGTGACGACCCGTTGTTTTTTGTGTTTCGTTGTGCTTTGTGTTTGCTATTAATTCGACAAAGCTGCGCCGCACGTGTCCAATATCTACCTGAGTGAGTGAGACATTCCCTTACTTATATATTTACGCCTTTATTTATCTATTTATTTGTTTAACCACTTGCCTATACAGTTAATCATTTATCTATTATCTTCTTATTACTATTTATTTTTCTATTATTTATCCATCAATTCTATCTTTATATATGTAACTATTTATTTATTTATCTACTTAACTGCTACTTATTTATTTTATAGTGTGTTATTTACGTAGTATATGTTCCCTTGTCTCGCTCACTTATTTACATGTTTTGTGCCTTCATTTTGTTTTAAACAACTCTCTTGGACCGGACTCAAGATAGTTCCCTAGTTTTTCGTTTGGCGTGCCCCCCTGCCCTTAAGGCAGGGAGGTTGTTCGCGGCCCCTCCCTCTCCTCGATCCACCGCGATGGATCCGCTAGCTCTAGTAGACTATTTTCGCCAAAATCTCCTCGCGAGCGACGCCGAGATCAATAAGGAGATTGTAAACTCCATTTATAATAATGTTATATCGCAGGCCGCCGAGTGCCATTTCACATCTAATATTCCGACCGCGAACTCTTTTGCGTCCCTCTCACCGCAGTCTCCTCTAGACGCGCGAGACAAAGGCCTACTTGAGGCCGCGATTCCTAGCTCCAGTTCGGAGGCCGGCTCCGAGATGGAGCTAGACGTGACGGCATCCGTTGAGCCTACCGCGACCGAGTCCGCGATCCCTGCGCCTTCAGCGCCGATAGACAAGGACGGGTTTACCACCGTTTCACACAATAGACGTCGTCCGGCCAGCCCGACGGATTCGGGTTCCGTAGGCCCAAAAAAAGTCGCCAATATAGGTGGCGCGCGTGTACCGACGACCGCGGAAATACCGCGTAAGCCGATCAATAGTTCCGTCTCGCTCACTCCGGGTTCCGCAGTTAGGAAACCGCGTCCGCCGCCTCCTGTTACGATACAGGACAAGTCCCAGTGGACTTTTATTTCCAATAGACTTAAAGCTCTCAGTATTAATTACACGAATGCCCTTAGCACGCCGGCGGGCATTCGTGTTAAATGTCCGACGTCGGACGATCACCGCGCGTTGATCCGTTTTCTCACAGAGATGAAACTCGCGTATTTTACATACGCGTTAGAAGAGGAGCGCCTCCTGCGTGTCGTGCTTCGCCGCGTCCCGGCCGAAATCTCGGTCGAGGAAGTCACCCTCTCCCTTAAGGAGAAAAATCTCCCAGTCCGTGAGGTACACCGTATGTACCGTCCAACCACTCGCGCCCCGTACAACATGGTGCTAGTCATCCTCGACCGGTCGCAGGAGGGCAAGGCCATTTTCTCCCTCACGTCCGTCTGTGGCCTCAACGGGATCACCGTTGAGCCCCCACGCAAGACCCACATTCCTTCGCAGTGCCATAACTGTCAGAGTTATGGCCACTCCGCGAAGAATTGTCATCTTCGCCCCAGGTGCGTCAAGTGCCTGGGTGACCACGCCACGAAGGAGTGCGAGCGCGCTCCTGGCACCCCCGACCCTCCCAGTTGTGTGCTCTGCGGTAACGCGGGTCACCCCGCGAACTATCGCGGATGTCCCCGCGCGCCGCGCACACAACGCCTTCGTCAGGCGAGGCAGGCGCCCAGGGCGTCTGCACCCGCCGCCCGCCGTCCGCCTCCACCTCTCATGTCCGTGGAGGCCTTCCCGGGCCTGCCGGGCGCTTCCCGCGCCCCGGTAGTGCCCGCACCTACACCACGTTCGCCACCCTCTGTGCCGCGCGCGGCCCAACCCGGGCGGGCCCCTATGGCCCCCTGGGCTTCCAGACCTCAGCCTCAGGCCTCTTCAAGGCCTCTGGCGCCGCCACCTAAGGCGACCCAGGCTCCTTCATCTTCTTCTCTCGAGGAGAAGTTTGATTGGATGGAGCAACTACTTATAGAGCACGACATGCAGGAGGTGCTCGCCTTCTATGCCCTGGTAGAAGAGAACCCCCGCGGGGTACAACTCATTAAAGCTCTAGCGCGCTTTCCGGCTATCGGAGCCACCGTACAGCGCCTCGTCCGTTCACAACCATCTAAATATTAGTTTTAAAATTCCCGGGAATTAATAAAATTAAGCCACGCGGTCTTTGCATCTCGTTTTTTAACGCGAGATCCCTTCGGACACAGCGCGATCTAGTAGCTGACTTTTTACGCGACAGACAGATTGACGTTTTCCTCATCCAGGAAACGATGCTTAAACCGAGTATGCGTAACCCGAGAATCGCGAACTACTGTATCGTTAGAAACGACCGTGTCACCCGCGGGGGTGGCACTTTAATCTATTTTAGGCGTTCATTGTATTGCATGCCTTTAGATCCGCCCGCGCTTACTCATATGGAAGTTTCAGTATGCCGCGTCGGTATGACGGGCCACTCTGATATTATTCTTGTCTCCGCGTATCTATCACCGAGCAAAGAACTACTCAGATCCGACTTGCAGGCACTGCTCGACTTAGGTGACTCGGTCATTATAGCGGGGGACCTCAATTGCGGGAATGTTATCTGGAACAGTCCGTGTACCTCTCGTAACGGGAGGATACTCGACAAACTAGGTAGGGTGCTCGCTTTTGACGTCATAGCCCCTCCGGAACCCACGCATTATCAGGATAACTGTCGACCGTCAGTTTTAGATATAGCTTTATTAAAAAATGTCGTGCTTCCTGTGCGACTCATATCAGTCGTACACGAACTCGACTCGGATCATCGCCCGGTTCTATTACAGTTAGGACATAACTCAGACTTTAGCCCGACGCCGATCAGAGTGGCCGATTACGCGAAACTTAGCGAATACTTTAAAAATAGTCCATCGCCCAACAGTTTAGATAGAATTCCGGACGTGTTGGTGTCTAAAGCCGACGCGGATTCGGCCATCGATTCCCTGGTTGATTATCTCCAGACCGCCGTCAGGGAGACCTCGAAAGAGGTACAAGCGGCGAACGAACGCCGTTTTATACTCCCTGATGACGTGAGAGCATTGATCACGGAAAAGAACGCCGCGACTCGTGCTCACGACGCTTACCCGACCGCTGAGAACCGCGAACGCTTACGTGTTTTACGTAAAGCAGTCAAGTCTCGCATTTCTGAGATCCGGGGTGACAGGTGGGACAGGTTTCTGGAGGATCTCCAGCCTTCTCACCTGGCATTCTGGACTCTCACGCGTAAGTTCAAGTCCGATACGGTCATCCCTATGCCCCCTCTCGACAGAGGCCCCGGGTTGCCTCCCGCGTTCGATAACACTGACAAAGCAGAATGTCTCGCCGCGAGTTTAGAAAAACAGTGTTCGCCAAACACTAATAATACTTACCCTTCCATAATAGAGTCCATCGTAACAGCTGTAGAGCATGCACTCGCGTCTCCTCCGGCGGATACCCTAACCCTGATAACGTTTGACGAAGTCTCGGCCGCCATCAGGCGTCTCAAACCTAGGAAGTCCCCAGGTCCCGATGGGATCAGGAACGAGGTTCTGAAGCTCCTTCCTGACCGCATCATAGCTCTATTGGTCTGCATCTTCAATGCGGCCATGTCCCAGGGTCATTTTCCAGCCGTCTGGAAGAGGGCCGTAGTGATAGGGATTCACAAGCCCGGCAAGAAAGCTACGCTTCCCGATAGCTATCGTCCGATTAGTTTATTAGATACCTTAGGTAAACTTTACGAGCGGCTCCTTCTGAACCGTCTCCAGGTCACGATTAACGAGCAAAGTCTAATTCCACCCGAGCAGTTTGGATTTCGCGCCAAACACTCTTGTCCGGATCAAGTACTCCGCCTCACGGAGTACATCCTTTCTAATTTCAATAAAGATCCGCATCCGGAGCCGGATCCGCCCGTGAAAAACACTAATCCGAAACGTACAATAGCAGTATTTTTCGACGTCGCCAAGGCCTTCGATAAGGTCTGGCACGAAGGGCTCATATACAAGTTAAATCAAGCCGGCATACCCGATAGGTTAGTTCACATCTTCCGCGATTATCTAGCCGATAGAACCTTCCGTTTTAGAGTAGACGGCGAACTCTCATCGCCCCGTCCGATACGTTCAGGTGTGCCGCAAGGCTCAATTCTCGCGCCCACCCTCTTCAACCTGTTCATCAGTGACCTACCTAAGCTCCCGGGAGTCGAGGTAGGTTGTTATGCTGATGATACAGTCATCTACGCCTCTGGTTGGCAGCCGAGTAGGCTTAGAGATCGCATCGAAAAATCCGTTAGCACACTCGGTGATTGGTTTCTTCGATGGCGTATAGGTATTAACCCCGATAAGAGTGCCGCGATACTCTTCGATCCTAGGTATCGCGCGAACAAGTTAAAGCCCATAAGGCTATACGATTCCGAGATACCTTGGACCACCGAGGTCAAGTATCTCGGCGTCACTTTAGATCGACATTTAACGTTTGATTCTCACATTAAAAGAGTGCGAAACAAAGCCGCTATGGTCTTGGGTCGCCTCCATTATTTACTCTGTCAGAAGAGCAAACTGTCCCTCAGACACAAGCTCACATTATATAAAGTCTGTATTCGTCCGGTAATGACGTATAGTTGTCCGGTTTTCGCCCACGCGAGGAAGCTAGATTCGCTTCAAGTTTTGCAGACCCGGGCTCTGCGTAAAATCACAGGTGCTCCTTGGTTCGTCCGGAAGACGGATCTCCACAGGGACCTGGAGATGCCGTCCATCTGGACGTATATTAAATCACTCACTACTAGCTATTTCGAGCGAGCCGCGATTCATCCCAGTCCGTTAGTGGTATCCGCCACGACTTACGAACCCGTGCCCAACGCCGGGCGTTATAAAAGACGTCCGCGACATATTTTTATCGACCCACCCGACGATATCACGTCAGCAAACGATCAGTACCAGCCTGTCCCACGTAATAAAGCGTGCTCACGCCCACGCCCGCGTAACCACAGATCGCGCCGCCGCGGTCTGGGTGTTAACTTCGCTCCCGCACACCCGATTAGGCCTCCCACGGCAGCGGCTCAAGCCTAGGTTCGATCCCTCGGTAGGGAGCCCTTGAGTGCGTTGCTTGCGCGATTCGGTGACACATCCATACATCACTGCTACAACACTACACGATCACCTCCACATACGTGCACGCCTACATGCTACACATCTTTGTGGAAGGGTTATTTTGTGAAAGATTTTTCCCTTATCGAACTGAAAAACTCTCCTAATTTTCCGATAAAAATATATGGAGGAGTTGTTGAGGCGGATATGCTGGTACTCATATACGTTTCAACAACTCAAACATATATGAATAGTTAGCTAGATTAGCTAAGTTAGGTCGCGATTTTTGCATGCAACGGGTAACAGCCAAGCCGAGGTGTGCCGTGCACCCTTGAGCTAGTTACCATTATAAAATCGGCTGAGTGCCTTAAGCGCTCGCCTTAGTAGTCCGGTGAAGCTGTTAAGACCTTGCTAGGTCAATAGCGTAGTCAGTTCGAGAAAAAAAAAAAATATTTTCAAATCGGAGCAGTACTTCCTGAGATTACCACCTACAAAGCCACAACGTCACAAACTCACATACTTTATCGCTTTTTAAAATATTAGTATAGTTTTTTTTTTGTTAAAATGTTCTCAGCAGTTACTGTTACATAATTTTAATTTTTCAATATTATCAATAGTGTAAGTTGTATGGATGTGATAAAGCAATATAGATTTTCAGTTTAGCTTACTCCTTCATATTATTGTTTTTAGATTATTCATCGGACTGCTGACTATTGCATTATTCACATTTGTGAATGAATAAGTCAAAAGGTTTCTTATACTTATGTTTAATTATTGTGTCTATCTTCAGGTATTGTTTTAAATTTTTTATTATTATTAATAGTGTAAGTTGTATCGATGTGATAAAGCATTATAGGTTTTCAGTTTACTCCTTGATATTATTGTTATTATATTATTCATCGGACTGCTGATTGTTGCATTATTCACATGTGTGAATGAATAAAATGTTTTTTATACTTATGTCTAATTATTGTTACTATCTCCAGTTATTAGACGTACTTAAGCCGTATTATAAACCATTACACAAAACTCACGTAACAATCAAACGTACCCATGTTTAGGTCGCATCAGTTTAATCAATGTCGTTATGGTGCGTAGATGTAGCGATAGGCGAGGTCGCACCGTGCCCGCTCGGGTTAATTTGTTACTGCGATGTTTATCGTCAAACCGAACCGAACTACATTTGTATGACATGTTCGCTCGATACCCTTGTGACGGGATCCTTCAATTTTGTCAGTGTTCAATCAAAATGTTTAATATTTCGTACTAAATTCTGAATGCGGAGAGGACGTTGAAAATGTACTCCTACTTCTGAACCAAGGTATTTTTAGTTCTATTCTACCTAAGATATAGACGCAACCGTGCAACAATAAATAATGTAAGCATAAATTTGGATCACAAATTACTAGACGTTTTTAATAAGATGGTTTTCCATATGTGGAAGCAGTCTGTCCCTAAAATAATTCTGTTGTTTCGATCTCCTTATGTCAAACAGATTTGTTTTTCTTTATGATTGATTGATCGTGTTTAATTTTTTTTATCTATTATCACTGATTTATTAACTAAACCCTAATATGCCTTTAGTAATGTTAACTCTGTTAAATTTTGTCAAACTACATATCTACTAAGTAGCTCAAATAATATTCTGAAATGTCCTCCATCTTCTAATAAAAATCTCGACGAATTGGTTCAGAAACTTAGAAGGTTAGTCCCGACAAACAACAGGCACTTTAATTGTATTTATATGGATAGATTTATAATTATCAAAATAATATATTAATCATAATATTTGTAATATCAATTACTTTCAATGTTGTTAATTTAAAAAAAGTGGTTCCTCATATCCTTAATTTAAAAAAAATGGTTTGAAATTTCGTAATTTAAATTATTGTTTCTAAGATTACAGAAGAAGGAGATGAACACAATAAGATTTAAAAAGTTGTCAGCACATTTATAATAAAATACGTGTTTACCAATGATTTACCTTTATAAATCAGTACAAGGATTGTAACAGAGCCCCGCGAGGAAGCCGGTGGTAATGCTCAAATCGCGTGAAATTGAACAATATCTACCGTCGATTGACTCGACTCAAAGGAAATGAATAGATTTCATTTTAGTGTCATTTGTAGAGCTAATAGCGCCTCACACTAATGCCGTGTTCAAAACGACGACAACGCGTAAACATCGGGGGTAATAAATGGGAATAATTAAATGTTTCTTCACCAGTTCTCTGATAAATATTTTGAAACTGCCTTAAATGTTTGTTTTCACATAGTTCGACTAAGTTACGGGACTAAGGATAAGCATAGTGCAAATCAAATACAACTGACCGTCAAGAGGTCAACAATTGATCGCCAGTTTCCGATATAAAACCGGCCTCCTTATAAATCTCTTCATGTTGTGTTTCAGTGACCCGATCGTCTGACCTGATTTTTTTTTCACATAGCTCGACTAAATTACGGGACTAAGGATAATAAGGATAGTGCAAATCAAATACAACTGACCGTCGAGAGATCAACAATTGATCGCCAGTTTCCGATATGAAACCGGCCTTCTTATAAATCTCTTCATGTTGCGTTCAAGTGACCTGATCTTCTGACCTGACCAGTTCTTGCAAAGAAGAAATAACATTGACTTATCGAACGTCTTTTCTGCTGATATGTACACTATCGTAGTGATATAATTCTCTAATAATATTATATAATTAAGTCTGGTTAAGATCAGCAGGGGTTGTTTGTAGAAGTGTTATTAACATATCTCATAAAAGCAGTGCGAATATTACTGTGTTCAAGTCCTTAGAGATGTTCCAACTTAGTTTTCAGGAGTAATGACCTTATTACCTACGGTGTAATGAGCGATCAATACTAGATAAACTACTCTACCTTTTTACTACACTGTAGTTTTGCAGGGTTCACGTACGTCTCTTGACATGGTGATGCGTCTTCTATTGCAAACCTTACGTGCTAAAGCCATTATATAAAAACTATATCATTTAATTCATATGTTCCCCTCTACTTTATATGATCATTTCACCAATGATGTCTACATACGTACATGTGAATAAAAAAAAGAAAATCGTAAAGATTCCAATATAGCAACTGAAATCATTCGTGTGTTTAAAAGCGGTTTTTTAATTGCGATTTCATAATGATTTTCTATAATGCTTACTATTTCTTTTTATGCCAAAAGGCAGCAAACTGGCAGACGGTCCATCTGATGTTAAAAGGTTACCGTCGCCTATGGATAACTGCAACACCAGGGATATCGCTGTTATGTTGCCGACCTTGGAAAGCGTGTTTAAATCCCTTTTTGAAGAGCCCCATGTCATACCCCTGGGGGAACACAGTACCAGGTAACTCATTCCACAACGCCAAAGTGCGCATAACAAAGCTTCTAGTTTCTTACGGTTGTTGCCATTTTGCTGGGCTTTAGCGTATGTGGATGAGCAGCCAGCCAGCGGCGGGTGGTGCGAGTTTGGAAAGGGGATGAAGGCACCATATGAAAAAGATCTTCAGAACACTCTCCGTTGTACATGCGATACAGAACACAGAGAGACCCAATTTTTTATAGTAAAAATTCATCTCCGTTATCGTTTCATAAAAATGAAGGAAACAGAGCAACAAAAAGTATTATATAAAGGCTATTATAATAGAATCTTGAATTAACATAAAAGTAACAGTTTCATTTGAAAATCTATTTTTACTTAAAGAAATGCTTAATACATTTATAATTTCCCTCTTTCACGAAAAATTGTCATCGGTATTATAGCGTGCCCCAATAAAACACAGCTCAATTACGTCACAATGTCTTTTTACTATTTTCCCCAAAAAAAATACTGTTCATAATAAATAATACCGTATGTCATTTCTCAGCACGTATGAAATTTATAACACACGAAACGATTTCGAAGAGCAATTTATTTGTAATAGAGCGGTAAGGTGGTACGGTACACGTGGAGCTTTGGGGAGACTATCGAATTTTTACTTTATGAAAAAAATAGTTTTAATAGTTAACGGAACATGTCAGCATAATTATTATTAAAAAAAAAGAAAAAGTCAAGGCAGTCATAAGAACTGCCGAAGAAAGCGTAAAATTCAAAACAATGAAATAAATGTGTTCTCTTTTGAATGTTCATATTAATTATAGTGTGAATGACAATATTTAAATTTCAGAATTAGTTTATTGAAAATTATTAACATAAGTGTTATCTATTGTACTGTAATATCTATTGGTACTTGGAGCAATAATTATACACTTTAATAAAGTCTATCAAACGATTAAACGTATGATGAGCTACAAAATATCAATATTATAAAGACCTCTATACTATGCGTTGCTAGTAAGAAGTTTTCACTTCAAAACTATATCGAGAACGTATATGGTCATTTAGCAAATAAAATCTATTAAGTCGAAATTAGGCGGTTTTTTCTTTGAAATACCATTGGATAAATATCCTAAAGGCTTGTTAAAGTATATATTATATAAGATATCAGTATTCAAATAGTTTATAACTGAATAAAGGTAAATCCAAGATAATGTAAAACACAAAACTATTTTTTCACTATCTTTTAAAATAGTCAATTTAACATGCATGGTGTTGTTTGCTAAGCGATGAAATTATGTCTATCCCATATTATCAATTTAGGTCCATTAGTAAACATCCACGATTTCGTCTGCGTTTGTATACTTAAAAATAAATATATAAGATTTTCACTCAATTAAAAATGCATGAAACACGTATTTTTTACATTCTGAATGTATTGCTAAATACCAATTGTCATAGATTCATAGATCTGATGTCAAAAATGACGGATTTTCATGCAAAATTTCATCCACTTTTTCATTATTTAATGGGTCACCTTCTATAGTGCTGTCACCTATACTACATATCTACACTATATTCAATAGTTCTAACCACAATAGTTTGAGATGTGTGTTGATATGTCGATCAGTTAGTATTTTTGATATGATTATGGATAATTACAGAGTTTATTACTTAATTTTTTTAGACAATGTAACGACAGTGTACCGCAGAGTAAACCGAAGCCATGGTGAACTCCTACATATCTACAATCCATTGACGCTATTCTTACAATCTACGTACTACTCAGGTGATCCTTAAACGCTGCAAATTAAAAGAGGGTAACTAGATGGGCCTACTTCCATGTACATGATGACCGCGATTTGTTTAAAACTTCTTCCCATCTACCAAGCCGACAAAGTAGTCCGGTGAAGCTGTTAAGACCTTGCTAGGTCAATAGCGTAGTCATTTCGAAAAAAAAAAAAACCAAGCCGACTAAATTTACAAATAGTGCATACCGAAAAAATAAACATATTCTTCTATTTACAGTTCAATACTTTTTATGAACAGCTATGATTTTTTACTAAATGTACTGCAAAAGTAAAGTCATGAAAAATGTTAGAATTTTCGTGCAAATTCGCAAATACATGAAGTTTTGTTTTACAGATAGCAAAACAATTCATACCGACTTATTCTAAACACATATCGATATTTAAATTTGCAACATCGAGTGCAGTATTAATATACAAGGAATTAAGAAAAAATATCCCTATAACGCACAGATTCCTCGTATCCAGTTTCTAATGTCGTGCCTGTTTAGAAGACGCATAACAACATTGGATATTGGAATTTATTTTTATGTCTATATTATCAATAATGATAATGCTGTTTTCTTTATAGCGTTGAAATAATCTAATAAATAAACTACTGTCCTAGCAGTTTTGATAACAAAGTTTATAAGGATATAACTCTAATTCTTATATTATATACAAAAAAGTCACACTTCTATTACGGATATTACCTAAAACTAGTGGGCGCCCAGTGGTCGACATTCGACTATAGTCATTTATTTTTTTAAAGTTTGAACTTTATTAGGATTTTTTTGTCAAAGGGTATATATACTTCTACAATCAAAGGTTTTCATCATGACTACTCAGTTATTTGCCATTATCCTTAATTATATAAACATTTGAAAAAATCTATATGTAAATGAAAATTGAAATTAATTATAAATTTGAAACAAAAATCACGTGGTAAAGCTCTCAAATTGTAAGCAAATATAACTTTACGAAAATATAGAAATTTATCGCAACCCATGACACAATTTTCAATTAATTTTACACGACACCATGGGTGGGTGGTATTTCTGGGTGATATTGAATTAAATGTAGTCTGTTCATTATGAGAAATAGTGATATGCCAAGTATCATTGTTTGGTTTTGTAATGGATCCACAATACAATCAAATGGTGAATCCAATACGAATATGTTTTTAATACCACCATTAGCTTTTGAAAATAAAGTCTTTTTGTTGCTACATGAGGTTGAATTGCAACATTGTAACCGCGGAAGTCTATGTCATGGATTACTTTTATGAACAGAATTCTTATTTTGATTATACGAAGTATTATTTGGCTCATTTTTTTTTTATTAAATAATCATTTGAAGTGAGTTCACCATAAAAAATAATAAACATTACAATCATAGTTATATTTTATAATATCATTGTTGAATGTAGGATGAAAAATGGTAATTGGAACGTAAGAGTTAAAAAATACATATATTCGAGCATAGCAACCGCCTTTACAACATTTTTTGAAGTTCGTAATTATTGACGGCTGTCAAACTGTCTATTTCATTTACAAGTGTGTATATGTCTCGTAAAATTGAAGCATTAGTGTGAGTAATGCTTATTTTAATTAATTTAATGTACTTCTAATGCATTTTATATCAAATAAATAGCTTTCTGCACTTCTCCGCCATATAAACTTTAATTATGCCAAATTTCAAGTTCACCCGTTGACGAGAAATCTGTTAAAAATGGGTACAATTTTTTTGTTTTACGTATTAATATATAGATAAATGATTTAGATGCTTGGTATTTAATATATTTGTATGTGTTTATGTGTACGTCAAATGAGATATAGATAAAAGTACGCTCAAAATAGAATCTACAAGGCCTCTTATACGTCGAATCTGTGAATTAGTGGGGCCATACTGTCACGATTTGTGACTTAATCACTTTATTGGCAGCAGGGGAGTTGTCCTTATCGTGACGAAACGTCGAACAGTCGTGCTGATATATGAGTAAACAAGCTTGCACTTTTGCTCGGCGACTTTTGGCGGTCACATTGGCAATAAAGTCGTCGCCAAAGTTTAGATTGCGCCAGTGGGGAGACCAAAACGGTTTTTTAATGTTGTTGTTTTTTTTTCTGTTTCTCGTTTTAAAACATTCAAAGTTCTTATTTACCTTGTTTGCGTCGTCATTGCAGTCACGTGTATCTGAAAAGAAAACATTTTTTCACTTTAATATATATTTTTAATATAAAATGAGAAAGGGGTTCGGGTATTAACGTATACTGAACAGTGATTAGCCACAGCGCACACTACACTACGTACCGGACCTAAATATGTTTGTATTTTGGCTTTCCCGGTATACACACCCAATATCGGATCCCTCCTGAGGATCGGCCATTACGTAGCCTCTTAACGGCGGACGGTTTTAATTAAAAACTTCTTGCATTAGCATGTGTCCGCCCAATCATGATACTAATCCCTTCAAAATATTATTTAATTTCGGCAGACTCTTATCCAGTATACGTTTCGAAAACTGAAGAATTCAATTAATTATACGTCTACCTGGAAATTCCTGGATTTTTACGTCTAGGCCCTATTGATAAATAGGATGATTTACTATCAATGCACGGGTTGTTGGTCAGGTATTAATTCCTTAAGACTTCTAAATAAGCAATGTGTCAAGGTAAGTAACATTGTATATTCTCAGCTTACGATAAACAAGCTCAGGTGTAGTATCCTGTTTCAACCGCTGTCCGTACTAACTTTGAAAGTATTCGTAAGCGTTCAAACATACCGGGCTCGTTATGCATGCCTCGCCGGGTTTAATCACGGGCCAACCCCGCCTCGGGCGGACCTGATGTTTTCACTATGTATTTTTAAGTGCCCTTGTACCGATTTCGGTACCCGCGGTGGAAGTTCATTAATGCATTAGAAATAATGTTTACCCTCCTAGTATTTCTTGGACATAGAAAACAGCACGTGTAAGTTCCTATAAAATATACACCTTAATACGTAGAAGTTTCATTAGGAATTGGGTCAACTTAAAAAAATGAATATTTTTCAGAATTATTTGCTTTTATTACCGTGTAATAATTAATAATAGTTTTTATTATTTAATTTTGACCTTAAAAAGACAATAACATTCAAACACTATCACTATTTCGGAAAACATTTACCATCGAAAAGACCCAGCAAATCGAGTTAAGTATTTATTCTATACTTTATTAAAGTCATACAAGTAATTTTTCATAGTTCTTCAATTTTATTTTTAGAGGATGAACACCGCAAGGTCTAATTTGAAACATCGTTATGGTTTCCGAAATGATCCGATATATAATAACCTATTGACAGTAAAACTGGCCTGACATTGTATTTTTTTGATATATCATATCAGGTAAACGAACAGATGTGTCACCTGATGTTAAGTGATCACCACCATGCAACAGCAGAGGAGCCGCAAGTGCGTTGCCAGATTGTGTTGGAAGGGAGGGAATAGGGAAAGGGTAGTAGGAGAGCGGAGAGGGGGGGGACTCTCACTGACCAAACGAAACGCAACAATGCAAGCACTGTTACTTCACGTCGGTTTTCTGTGAGAGGATGGTACTACTCCGGATGAGTCGCCCCTTTTATGCTAAAACCAATAATAGCGTCAGCGTGGCTCTACTACCTACAAAAACTAACAATACAATAAAATACTTGAACTCATTGTTTTAAATATTTATACTTAATTGTTTTAGATATTTATACTATGTCAGTAATGTGTTTTGGGACCTTAGTCTAAAAAGAGACTATTATCAAAACAAATTTTATTCAACTAATGAGTATAAAATAAGGGATTGGATAATATTGTAATTGTTGCATATTAACTAAAAACCATAATTTATATTTCCAATACTATTTATGTTGATGTTCATATATTTTCCATAACACTGCAAATAAAATCTTTGTTTATTATATTTACTGCAACAGAACTGATAATAAAATTTTATTACAACATATGCCGAGTAAGTGAATTCACTTTACGTCTAAAGTCGAAGGTCCTCGTACATCTATTAGCTATGTAGTATCCGACATTCGCCCACATCTTAGGAGTCTATTGTGCCACGTGTCCATATTGACACAGTGTCCCGCCGATTGTGCGCAACCGACAACTACCCTCTGTCAGTTCAGCTGAATTTGGGTTTCGGGTATCTTGTCGGCTTCACAATAATCATTGACTATTACAATGTTCATTGAAACCGACACTGTTTCTTCCAAGCCTTTATCTGCTATATCAAAGGGTATACAAATTATATCTATCTATCTATACCTTTAAACGAGCAATTCTTGTATATTTTTATATTTGTATATATTTAAGATTTCGGAAATGGCGTCATCTATTTCCATGAAACTTAGTATGTAGGTAGTTTCGGGGACGATAAATCGATCTAGCAAGATTTCATTCATAGAAAACTTTTTTAACGGTGTTTTCAGGCAATGAAAAAATATAGCTAGAATATAAAGGTAAATTTTGCAGCAGCTGTCGAAACAAAAATAGCTCAGATGGAAATCGGTTGCTTCGAAAATCCGTGTAAACCCAGTTCGAACCCGAATGACAGCAGAAGAGATAATTTTTTTTTTAATAAAAATGCTAATTTTATAAGGTAAACCTAACAGTTTATTTAATCTAAAAATGTTTTTTAAAGAACCGAGCTAGGTCACCCAGGTACTTTTATTTTATACGTTATGGTTCAATTTCAGTATGATCCGATGAGAATATTATCTTATTTATTTTTTTGTCAATTCCGCCCGCCCGAACATTAGCAGCGTCGCCTCGTTTTATTATAGGGACGTGAATTAGCAAAAAGAGAATGGATTTCTGCTGTGATTATGTCAAAAATAATTAATTATTATCGATTCGGTCACGGTCGGAGGAGGGGAAGGAAATACCGCAATGGATAGATGGGACTCGCTGAGAGTAGAGGAGCTCTTTAAAATCGAAAAGCTAATTACTCGGCTACGGAATAGAAAACCCGGTTACGGTTGGGGTACTGCAAAGATTACAGGAAAATTAAACTAGCTCATGTATTTGTTTTAAATAAATGTAAGAATGTACAAAATAAATTGAACATATTATACAAAGAAACAATAATATTAATAATTCTTATACAAATATTGAATTGTGTTTAAGAAATTTTAATTTACTCTTTTTTATGAATCATTACAAAAAGTGACTTCAAAAAGTATGTAATTAAAGTTTCATTATCTTGTAATCTATTTCAACTCTCCTCACAAATTAATTATATTCAATTTTATAAGCTATTTGTAGGTGATAGAGCCACGCTTAAGCTACTATTGGTTTCAGCATGAATGGGTTGGCTCGTCCAGGGTAGCATCACCCTCTCACAGAAAACCGACGTGAAGTAACAGTGCTTGCATTGCTGTGTTTCGTTCGGGCAGTGAGAGCGCCAGGAGACCCTTCTCTCCTCGCCTCTAACCCCTTTCCCTTTCTCTCCATTCCCCCAAAAACAGACTAGCAACGCACTTGCCACTCCTCTGGGTTTGCTAGTGTCTGTGGACGGCAGTGATCGCTTAACAACAGGTGACCCACATGTTCGTTTGCCTCCTATATCATAAAAAAAAAACTAAAATCTCAGTAAGGATGTAATTTTTACAATCATCGAATTTATATGACGTATTATAAATTTATAGAAAAAATCACGATAAAGTGTCGATCATTATATGATCTTTTATTGTTAAATCAGTCATTCTGTAAACATGTTTTTAATCAATTCAAGGTTAATCAATGTCGTGGTATAATACGCTTGAAGGCTAGAGAGCCCCAATGTTCCATCACTCATTAAGCCAGCGCTTTTCCGTGATCGGCTTGCAGAATCAGCCTCTAACTTGTATAGGGTCCAATGATGAGCAAAACTTTGCTTTACACGTGACTGCAAACGTTTCTCTAAAGAATTCTTTAAAAAGCACTGGATCTTTGTGTATTTGACGTTTTATAGATGACATAATTCAGAATGTGCTGAAATGAAAGTCAGCTTTGAACCGTCAATAAATCACTGTGAAAAAGTTACCAAAGAAAAATCACAGTCATCGCGGCCTCTTTTTAAATTAACGCCATTAGCTTCAAGATTTCCTCTTCGAAATAGAGTGTAAAAATTACCTCTCCTCCGTCTGAAGGGGCAGTAATTAGTAACGCTTGGCTTGTATTTGTTGACGCCGTGTTTGATTTTTGAGACGTTTGCGAGTGAGACGGGTATATTTCTTGTTTCAAATGGAAAGAGAGGTGAACATTCAATCGCGACGCTGCACCTGCCACCGAATTTGCAATTTAAATTCGTAATGAACATTTTAGAGGACCTCCTTAACACGACATCTGTTTGAATTGTCGACGATAGAGTAACTGCTGTGGTCTGAAAACTCTTTGTGATTGTAGCTTGATTGAAATAAAACAACGCTCTGTCGTAGCAGAGTGAATTAGAATCTGCAGTTCGATGGAATTTCTGTAGTACTTGGAAACAATTTAAAATGATTTTTGATAAAAGCGCTTTGATATTGATTTTCCTTACAGTCTTCTTTTTGTCACATGAATACGATGTCTATGTTTAAAAAAGAGAAGAATAATGAAGATAATGCAATTAACTAAATTTATTCTTCATTTCGATAAAGAATTTAGATATTATAGTACATTTGTCTTAATATAAACTAGCGGGCCCGGTAGACGTTGTCCATCCTAATAATATAAAAATCCTTGACAAATTATAAACCGAAATCTTTCTCTTCCTGAATCACTTTATCGACTGGTAAAAACCGCATGCAAAACCGTTTGGTAGCTTTTGAATTTCTCGCGAACGGACAAAGAAACGTGGCAAAATACTTTTTTTTCTGCGATGTATGCAGAAAAATTAAGGAGGTGCACCACTTGATGATGGAGTGTGCTAAGAACCGCATCGAAAGAAAGTCGTTGATGAATAGTATAAAAAGTAGTTGCCAGAACATAGATATTTGTCAAAGCATCTTGGCTGAACCCTGTTCGGATGACGCTAGGAAGCTGTATCTATCTGTATGTATCAGTATATATCTGGTAATAATATCTCATTAGCGACTCTCATGATAGTAACATTGGGGAACAATGGGGCTGAAATGTTTGATGGAATAAAAGCCTCTTTAAACAAATTAAAATAAAAAAAGGACTTTTTTATTACATGTAGTGATAACACAAAAAAAAATATATATATACATTTAAACAATACTTATTTCGTGTTTTGAAATAGTAGCTTCTCTATATTATTAAAAAAAATAATAATGTTTCAAAATATGTTGGTCATTGCCGATAGTTTTATTCAAGAAAAAATTGGACGTTTTTATGAACAACTACCCATATCTACCTCTGATAGATGTACCTTAAATTGCGGGTATACTATTCGTTTACTCATTTGATCCATACGTGGCTAGATATAGGTCTTCCTCAAAGAACGCTAGAACCGTCTCATAATGTGATGTATGCAACCTTTTTGTACGGATATCTATGCCGTGACTTTCAGTGGGCGGTCGCAACTTGTGAATATCCCGTCCCGTGAGTCCCGTTGGCCATTTGTGCTACGTGCAAAATGTTTCTTTACGCAATCGGTAAATAACAACATTATTATTTTCCAAGTAAAATAATAATCCAACAAATCTAACGTTATAATAATGCTCTGACCAGATTGCGAAAAATACGAACCAAATTATTTTTCCCGAGCAAAATGAAGGGTTGTAACATTCTCCCGTCATGTTATAATTTACCAAATTGATTGATACTTTCCTTGCTGTATGATATATTGTGGTTCAGCAGCATTACGTTGTATCGGACATGAACGGCTAATAGGTGTTAGTGGGTGAGTAAAGAAGTGTCGGCGGGGCCGGGCGGAGCCGCGGGCCATTAATAACTATCGCCCCACGACACTTCATTAACAATCAATCACACGTGGCTTCCCTTGAGCAAGGCGGTACGTGATGACGTATTTTTATTTGACCTTGATTAATAGTTTCTCTTCACTAGTGCGTTAATTCTTTCCGTAAACGTGACAGAAACAATTAACATATACAATCTAGACTTTTTGTTGCTTTATATAGGATTTGAATTAATAAAGTAAACAATAAACGCTGTGTACTCGTAACTTTACATTTTTATGCATTGTATGCAATTACATTATAATTAAAATCAGTGTTTTTTTTATATCATATAGGAGCCAAACGAACATGCGGGTCACTTGTTGCTAAGCGATCACCGCCGTCCATATACACTAGTAACCCTAGAGGAGTCGCAAGTGCGTTGCTACTCCGTGCTTGGGGGAATGGAGAGAAAGGGAGAGGGGAAGGGAGATGGGAGGGGAGGGGAGATGGGTCTCCGGCGTTCTCACTGACCGAACGAAACGCAACAATGCAAGCACTGTTACTTCACGTCGGTTTTTTGTGAGAGGGTGGTGCTACCCCGGGCGAGCCGACCCATTCATGGTAAAACCAATAATTGTTTCAGCGTGGCTCTATCACCTACTAATTTTCCTACCAATTACCTAATTATTATAATTACCTAAAATTTATTTCGTTTTAGTTTTGTCGGTCTATTTTTAATAGAAGTTGTGTAAGGTACATACTTGATATACAACCTTTATTCTTATATTCTGTAGATGGTAGAGCCATGCTAAAGCTATTATTTACTTTAGTATGAATGGGTCGGCTCATCCAGGGTAGTACCTCTCTCTCACAGAAAACCGACGTGAAGTAACAATGCGTGCATTGTTGCGTTTCGTTCGATCAGTGAGAACACCGGAGGCCCACCTCTCCACAACTTCTAAATCTCCTCCCCCCTCATCCCCCAACACAGGCTGGCAACACACTTGCGACTCCACTGGTGTTACAAGTCTATGGATGGTGGTAATCACTTAACGTCAGATGACCCACCAATTCGTTTACCTTCTATGAAATAAAACAAAATAACAGCTAATAGCCAAAGATTTAGAAGAACTTGCAATGCTGTGTTTACTAAAATAATAGATCCATATGAAATTTCTTATAGTAGTCCGGTGAAGCTATGAAGGCCTGCCAGGACCATGGAGTAGGCAGTTCGAAAAAAAATCCTATTGTTATAAGTTTCGATAATCACTTTATTAATAGTGTATTTACTACGAAGGGCTTTATTTCCTTACGGCAATTTTATACTTCATACCGTTTTCGAGAAAAAGGGCCTTAACGGACAGACGAAAAAAACAAAGGGTCCCTTTTTTGTATGAGATATTAAAGTCTAAACATCGACAATTATGTAAACATTTTGCTTAATATATTGGTTATTATTACTACAAAGATATACAGTAAATCACAAATGTATTATAGCTATAGATGCCTGAATAATAATACCTCTATGTCGAGAACTAACAAGCTTGCTGTCACGTATTATCAGGTTTCCGCGTAATCCTCGCAAAATATACCAGATTATTTTCCTGAAACATGGCATCTTAGCGCGCTCATGCACAAGAAAGAATGACTTGTCGGATGAAGTTAATAATCTTATTAATTTGTTCGCGAGTTACCCGCGGCGAACTCGCTGGTCTCGACGTTCTTTGTAATTAATGTGAACACCTCATCTATTAAATTAGTACAAGGGCTCGTGAATACACGTGTGAACTACTCACCGTTCTCACGTGAACCTTCGCGCCTCACTTTATGTGGTAACGAGACGGTCTAGCTTAATCGGTCGTACGTCGTACAATCTTAACGAAACAAATAAATTGTGTGTTCATGAAAATGAAGCGAAAATTGAAAGAAAATTCATTCATCAAACGCGTTAAGTAAGTAGATTCAATTGTGATGTATTACGTGATTGATAATTATTTAATGACTACCTAAATTCGTGAGCTCGCGTTTGAATAAAAATATCTTTCACAAGTTTATTCCACGAATAGTCAATAATTTTACACAATCACTAAATATATAGCATGTCTTAAACACTTTTGCATCGTAGTCAATAAAAATCAATGCTATACTTCGCGCGGTTCCATACGATTCCTTCCTATCATCTCTTTTATTCGCACTGTTCGCTCATTCATAACATCATCTCTTTTCATCATCATTCACTGTATAACCATAAGCAAAGGTCATCCATTCATACATTCTACATACATCAGGTGTAAACACTCAAAACTGGTGTTTATTCAGTAAGCAGCAGGATAGTGCGGACCCGTACATGGCTGGATAGCGACCAACATACACATCGTGGTAAGTCCAATGTAGTCTCTTCTTTTCAATTTGACATGTCTCGGAAATTTTCCATGCAGGTCGGCATGACAACAATAACTCTTGAAAGATTATAAAGGATTTCGTGATCGCCATTGTGTTTGATTTGTACTGTTCTTATGATCAGGTCAAGGGAATTTACTTTATTACAAAGTGTATAAAAAAATTTGATAAAAAATCAGTTTACTATAAGTAAATATTATAAACTTAAACAGAATCTAATAACATTTGAAAAACTTTAAAATAAGGAGTAGTACTACATAAATGAATTGAGTATCACTTACAATATCAATGTTCAAGAATACACGAAGTGGTCAAAAATAATAACAGTTTCCAAGGTGGTATCAGAATCAGAGGACCGATAAATTATTGTCTACAAACTATACGCTTTGATCAATTAAATTTTATTACACGCGTTAATTAAAGGGCCGTTCTAAGCGAAAGATTTATTGGTGGTTTATCCTCATAACGGTAGCTTAAAGGGGCATTACTCAATAAGGGAGGACCATGCCCAACCAGGCCTTCCTTTGTCCCGAGCACCACTTAAGTGTATCTCTACACGATTAAAGTCCGATTACAACAGTTTACCCGATTTGTATATATGCAATTATTAATAAAAACGTGTACCGTCAGGAGGGACCCATGTTAGGACGGAAGTTTCTCAAAGTAAACTATTTAAAGTAAAATAAATCATGTATTATTTTAGGACAAATATGCATTTACTAAAAAAATAGGTATAAAATAATGTATTATAAAAAAAGCGCTATATAAATAATTTCTAATGAAATTTCTATGTATTGAAGTTAGAGAAACAGCTGTGAATGATATTCGTCTCCTCGAATTTCAATACTCGAACACACCTACGAGCGTATACAATAGAAAAATATAAAGGAAGTGAAAGTAGCACAAGAGGTTTTAGATTTTTCGATGTGAAAGATTTATTAGTCTAAAGCCTAAGTAGTAAAATTGACCGTATGCCGTCACGGTAAACGGTATGACGCGTCCATATGCCGTCACGTCTCTTCTACGCCATCGCTCTCGGTTCCCCGTGTATATGTACGATTATACGGTATACTTCCCTGTCTCTTTGTGTATCTGCGTACTATTTCTATTCAGCTATATTATATTTGACACGCTTCCAAATATAAATTATAATATTAGCTTAAGCATTTTACATCTGCCGGACATCTGCTAATGGCCAACGTTTTTCCTTACGTGACGATTGAAATTTTTCTAAGATAGCCGTACAAAAAAAAATCATAATACATATATTATTCTAATATTTATGAACGAAATATGTGTACATACCTTGCTTTACCCAAAAGCCTTCGTACAGGTGCTTTTAATTTGTAGTTTATGCTGTGTTACATGGATGTAAATGCTTACCTGGCAGGAGTTACGTTGTTCACTAACTCGTTTGACCGTCCCCTACAATGGTTACATTAAAGCAATGTGTAGCTAAATAAACAGGATTGTACTAAACCTTTCTCAAGTTTTTATAACTAAATCAAGTTTTGGGAATAGGCATAAAACGGATATGTTGATATAATGGGGTATACTATATATGTGTTCTATTAATGAATTGTATTTATAGCTATTAGCATATATAAAATTTTTATATGCTCTATTTTTTAAGATGCTAGAAACTGTACCGATAATTTCTATATGTGATTAAAAACCATTTTGCATCAATTCTATACCTAAATGAAGATTATATGTTGTTTCGCAATCGACAAGTCATAGGACTTATTATTTTTAAAAATCTTAACAAAATAAAATGAAATAAATTTGTTATTAATGTAATTATTTTTAAGCGACTTATATAACAATTCTATGTATAGGGTATTAGTACCTATATGACATTTTTTT